>OY757274.1:7304565-7687880 GCA_963584085.1 Pyrausta aurata
ATAAGTTTTTGAAGGCGGTATTTTTTTAAATGATACCTTCCCGGCGTGCAGCGCGTCGGCGAGCCTGGCGACGAGCTGGTCGATGGCGAGCTCCTGCGCGGGCGCGAGCCGCCGCGCGCACCACGCGCCCTCGCCCTCGCCCTCCGCCGGCCGCGGCGACGAGCACGCCGCTATGTCCGGCACGCTGTGCAGGCTCTCGCCGAACACCTGGAATGTTATAAGTGCTATTGTTGGATAATTGAATTAGAAATTTCTGTGCTACGATAACTAAGGGCAATATTTGAATGAATTAATGAATGATGGCTTTATTCGACACAAATAGACAAAATAATATAATAAATATAAATATAAATAAATATTGGACACCAATCACATACATTGCTCTGATCCCAAAGTAAGTAGCTAATGCACTTGTGTTATGGAAATCAGACACAACGGTGGTACCACAACACCCAGACCCGGGACAATATAGAAAATTTTGATTTCTACATTGACCCGACCGGGAATCGAACCCGGGACCTTGGAACGGCGACGCCTTGAAACCCAGCGTGCTTAGCCACTACACCACGGAGGTCGTCACAAAACACAGAAAAGAAAAATACAATTAAAAAAATAAAATGAAATTGAACATTGATCTGCTGAAAACTATGTGATGTGTCGGTGGTGATGCTTTGCGAATATTGTAATCAATCTTTTATAACTTTTACAAGAATATCAGTCAATATGATAATTAACAATTTAATTTTAAAAGATCTCAGTGTTTAAAAATAAATTTCAGATGTATATTGTAAAATTGTGTTTATCTTATTATTAAATGAATTATTCCGTTAAAAAGGAATGTCAAGACTGTTTGTTTTGTTTACCTTATTCGACAAGCAAAGATAAACGGACATATAAAACATTCTATTCCAAACAAAAAAAAATGCAACTTATGTGTGTAAACACTTAAAAAGCAGTACAAATGTTGAACAAAATGTAGGTTTAATTAACTAAGGCCCGGTATCCACCAAAGTGGAGAGATGTGGAAAAACGTTTCGACTGATATTATTGGGATCGTGCGTGACGATAGCGTCACAAACTATTGCCATGGCGGACGTTGAAATGACAAATGGTAAATGGTATGTTTTAATTATTTTATGTGATGATTTCATTTGCTATTTCAATAAAATATTGTATCGTCGAGTCGATTTTTGCTTATTAATAAAATAGAATGCACGGCAATGTAAATTTTGTACTAAAATTGCTAAAGAAATGGTAACAAACGTTGCTAAAGTTGTCTTTTTTGGTCACTGCGAGCGCTTCGGGTTCCCCACCACCTACTTCGCACACAGCTGATAGGAAAATCAAACATTATCATTCTGCAGCAAATCTAAATGTAAATATTAACCAAACTGTTAGTTCACCTGATTCATCTGATCGGAAGGGAAGTAGTGGTGCTTGACCAGCTGCAGGATCTGCCTCCGGCGGGCGCCGTTGCCGCTCGTGAGGCCGGCGCAAAGCATTTTGCGGACCTGGAATTAGTATTTTAGTTATTTATTTATCACTAGCGGACCCAGCAAACTTTGTTTCTTTTATTTATTTTTATTATCCTACGTAGTATATATCCTTTGCTTTTGGGACACCCTGTATAGATTAAATGGTTATATTTCTTATACATTAAACGAATATGAGCTCTCTGAAAAGATAAAAATTTGCGATAAGTTCAATTAAAAGTTTCCAAAAAAAAGGTAAGAGAAAATTACAAGTAGTTTCGTAACTTCTTGAAAAAGAAACGAAATGAAGAGTATTTTTTTTTATACGATTTGAGAATTCCATCTATAGTAATTAAGAGAACTTTTTTTTTCTATATAAAATCCGTTTCTATTTGTTAGCCGAATATTGTAAACAATCTTGACATTCCTTTTTAACGAAATATATCATTTTAAAATAAGAAAAACACGAAATTCACAATATACATAGGTAATTTAGTTATATGAAACGATTCGCGGTACTTTTATCGCTGGAGTGTTCTCGCAAAGAATAAGAGAACGGCTTCTAGAAAAAAAAAAGAGGTAACACTAGATAAAGCTCTCGATCAAGCTCTGTCATTAGAGGCTGCAGAACTGAACTCGCAAATAATCGGAGGACCTTCCATTTCGATTAATGCTACTTCAGAAACCAAGTTATCTAATTTGTGTTTCTAATTGTATCAATTTACTTTTAACACTGTTTACCTACGCAACTTGAGTTTGGCGCAAAGGTGTAACATCTTAGGGTATTAGTGCAGTTTCTCTGAGTTTTTTAAATCCTTTTTTCCATCTTTATACGATTAATGTATGTTTATGTTACCAATAAAAATAAATAAAAAATCGTCGTTAAACACTGAGATCTTTTCAAATCAAATACTCAATACATTTTGCTGACTGATTTTATTTTAAAAGTTCTAAAAAGATTGTTTAAAATATTCGACTAACAAAGAAAAACCGAATATTTACTTTCACTAGCATGTCTCGCGGCGCTCATAGTATGAATACTACCTGATGGTGAGCCAGCAAGCGGTTGAGGGCGGCTTCCCAGTCCCTGGACAACGGCGCCAGGGACAGCGCCGTGCGGCAGCTCACCGCTACTGCGTGCTGCGCCGACTCCACACCTACTGGGCCGTTCTGAAAGAGATAAAAATACATTTGAAACAAATAATACATATTATTTGGATGACTAAAATGATTATATGATCACACATGAAAGATAAAATAATATTGCATTGTCATCCAACTTATTTCAAGATCAATCGGTTTAAGATAACTGGTTCAAAATTAAGTTGCTAGATTCCACCCGGACAAACATACATTGCAAGTTAAATAAAAGCTTGTAAAAAAATGTATGTGCCATGTAGTATGACCGAATAATTGCCCAGTCAACTATGTTACATGGAAAAATAATTTGAAAATTCTCATACAGGATTGGCTACGAGCTACCATTTTCATACCTTGTTTATTTTTCCTTGTTTCGATATGTTGGCCACTAATCACGGAAAAACTTCGTTTAAAATCACTACTCTGTGTAACTCCTAGTGATTCTCTAATCCCATATCAAACTATTTTTCTTACCGAGTTGACAACCATATTTTTTGTGAAAATCAATTTAAAATCAAACTGCTTTTGTGTAATTCAAGTACGACTTAAAATATATGAATAAATAATAATAGCAGGTACTCTCTAATGTCTGTTAATTAAACCTAACTATCTGTTAATTATCGACTATTTGTAGACCAAACTAACCTGTGATGTGTACTGTAGCACGCTGTACAGTGTATCTTCAAATGAATCTGGAGTTACTTCTTGCAACACCCTCTCCTGAGTCTCAGTAGATTCACACAACGCGCCTACCACTTGCAACTGTAATAATTAGTTACATCAAGATGTCAAAATGTGAAAATAACTAATAGTCCCCCTAGCCGATTTCGACTACGGTGGCCAGTCACAACGACTAACCAACTGCGCGGGACATATTATAGTGCACCTTATTTATTATTATTCATTTCACTCTCATAGCCCGATGGGACAGCAATCTGACATGACCAGAGAGAGATCAGGCGCAGGACCAACGGCTTTACGTGCTTTCCGAGGCACGGGGGTGAAACACCGCCAACTTCCAAACTCTGGGCTTCCCTGAGAATTTCTGAACAGAAAAACCCAGGTACACATTTTTGGCCTGACCCGGGAATCGAACCAGGGACCTCTGGCGCAGGCGTCGGTTTAAAATGCGACCCTCTAACCGCTGCACCACCGAGGCAGGAAAACGGACTATATTTGCTGCACAACTTACCCATTGCAAGCCCGCTTTACCAGGTTCCAATGCAGGAGGCACCAGTAGGCCTGGTAAACCGTCGTTTATCACCAACACTAGTTCTTGTGGAACTCTGCCTTCATCTGAAAGATTATAAATAATAGTTTTATACTCGTAACTTAAAAGCGCCGCGTAGGACGTCCACCGACAAGGACAGGCGACCTTGTAAAGATCACAGGATCACACTGGATGCAGACCGCTTGTGATCGGTCGATGTGGAAAACCGTGGGGGAGGATATTCAGCAGTGGACGTCCTTTGGCTGATAATGATAAACCGAATTTAACTAAGTAGATTTAAATTTGAACTGTGGAAAAATAAAAATAAAAGATGCCTGTTTTTACAAGCTTTGAGTTTGTATACCTCTGTATTGTAAAATGATGGCAGCAAACAGCTCCAAAGATTCAGGCAGGCAGGAGCGGCTCGCCTTCATACACAGAACCGCCAGCTGGCTATGATGGCAGCGCAGTGAGTACAAGTCTGAAAATTTTCATGGACCATAAACAGGGTGAGGCGTCTATAAGATTGATTGCAGTTGCGGTAGTTCTTACATCGGACAAACAAAGCGGTCAATAGCTGAAAGAGTGAAAGAACATATCGCGGCTGTGAAAAACTTACAGGTAAATAAATCCGCGGTCGCTGAACACATCTTGCAAGAAGGAGTTAACCACTGGATGGAGTTACATGATCCGAAAATCCTCTCCACCGATCGTCATTATTTTTCAAGAATAATACGTGAAGCGATTGAGATTCGTAAGTACAAGAATTTCAATCGGGATGATGGATATAAGTTGTCATCGGTATGGAACCCAGTGATTAACAAGTGTAGGCCGCGATTGTTACCGATTAATGCAAACCGCGATGCCGTGAGTGTTGTTTGTCGAGGTGACTGTACTGACAATAATTTATCTAGTGTTGTGAGGGTGGCGGAAGAAACTTCAAGCCGCTATACTGACAATTTATTAAATGAAGTGAGGGTGGCAGAAGAAACTTCAGGCCGCCCGCGCAGACGATGCCGCGATCCACCAGTTGGCTCGTGACCACGGCTGTTGCAACGCAGCCGAAACGTCGAGCAGTGAGTAGCATTTACTCATATTAATATTTCGTGTTTAGACCCGTCATGTCTAATTCTCATTATAAACAGGGTGACTTTGAAAACATTGGCAATATCTTAAACTAAGAAACTTCTCATGATTTATAGTCCGTGGTACAAGCAATTTTAAAGTGGTAAGGCGGCAGCGACCTCGTCCATAAGTTAACACGTTCTGGGACACTATTCCAGACACAATAGATGTTTTATTGTTTTAACGCCTGTAGGCGTTCACTGTCCCGGAACGTGTTAAACAGTTAAACAACAATTCTGGGACATCCAAGATAGATAATTAGCAATGGACGAAAACCGATTGTATAGTTGAAATTAAAATGTTGTATGTTACTTACCTAAATTGACAATAACAGTAAGGAACTTGAGTGCATTCCTGAGGCAGTTGATAAGCTGTTCTGGTTCTGGCGCATCGTCCAGGTTTACTTTGCACAAGTTATCTACATCCTGAAATTAAAGAAAAAAATAAATTTTATTAAACAACGGAACTCTTTTAATATTCATCATGAATTATTAGCCTAAAATAAATAAACAATAAATAGCCTAGCCGATTTCGACTATGGTGTCCAGTCACAACGACTAAACGCCTGCGCGGGACATATTATAGTGCACAAATGTGTGCACAAACAAAGATAACATCTCTGCTAATAAACGAAACTGAAAAATATGTAGTAGTATTAGAAAATAAAATATGTTAGTATTCATTTACGGATATTTATAATAAATTACAAATAATCTGTACAAAGAAATTTCAGGTTCATCCTTGACAGTTAAGAGCATTTAATTACAAGAACAAGATTCAGGCGTAATTTCGTGAAGCAAATAGGTATAAACTAATAGAATACCTTCACAGCATCTTTCAAGGCCTGCGAGAACTGCGTGTAGGTCAACACAAAACCCCTCAAGTTATTGTCGGAGCAGAGGTCGTTGATGAACGTGTACGCGTGGAGAAGCTGCGTGGCGTCTTGGTCGCTACAATCAGAAATATAAGTTCTAAGTGTTCTGACACACATGTCATGTGAGAGACAGAAAATAAATAAATAAATAAAATAAATTGTTTATTTAGTCACCACAAACTAATCAAATACACACAGTACAGTTAAGACAAAAGAACATTACAATTAGACAAGTGAGAACGGAATACCGCCGACACGGCAAGTGTGAACAGCACATCTCGACAACGACGCCTCTTATGAACGATTTATGTAACTTATGTTGTCAACAGCCTGCTGTTCTCTCAGAAATACCGACTGACTAAAACCACGCAGTTTTAGTGGATCATTAGGAGATAGTCCATTACTTTACAACAGCAAATCATATACTAACACAATAGCCTTGTTGAATGTTCTCATAGTGCAGTTCAAGTAGCTATGCACGTCGGGCTGACGCGTAGCCGCCGCGCCCCTGGTCGCGCCGGACAGGCAGAGGAGCAGCCTGCACACTTCCACACCTCCGTAGCCACCATCCTGGAATGAAATGTTGTGTTACGAGAGCGCAACTGACGCGAGGCTGTAAAGCTGCCTATTCACTTGGAAATCTATTACATATAATAAGACTGTAAAAGATCGATTTCTGTACATTGAAGATTTTTATGAAAAATTGTTACAGGGGGTCTTAATTACCGTAATAGAAGCCAAAACAACAATTTTTAAAATTTTTGTCTGTCTGTCTGTCTGTCTGTCTGTCTGTCTGTCTGTTTGTCCGGGCTAATCTCAGAATCTACTGGACCGATTTTGATTGGGCTTTTTTTATTTGACTCAGCATCACTTGGAGAGTAAACTAGGATAGAAATAATCATCTATTATACATATAATAAGACTGTAAAAGATCGATTTCTGTACATTGAAGATTTTTATGAAAAATTGTTACAGGGGGTCTTAATTACCGTAATAGAAGCCAAAACAACAATTTTTAAAATTTTTGTCTGTCTGTCTGTCTGTCTGTTTGTCCGGGCTAATCTCAGAATCTACTGGACCGATTTTGATGGGGCTTTTTTTATTTGACTCAGCATCACTTGGAGAGTAAACTAGGATAGAAATAATCACGCCAATAGACTTAGGGGGTAGGCAGAAAATATATATATATATAAAAAAAAAGAAAGTCGTGTTTGTTACAACACTTATAACTTGAGAACGGCTGAACCGATTTGGCTGAAAGTTGGTGGGGTGGTAGCTTAGAATCAGGAAAAGCATATAGGATACTTTTTGTCCCGCTAGACGGGGCCGGGGCTGGAGTAGCACGGGACCGGGACGAAACGGTGGGGAGGTAGCTTAGTACCAGGAGAAGGACATAAGATACTGCATATAGGATACTTTTTGTCCCGCTAGACGGGGCCGGGGCTGGGGTAGCACGGGACCGGGACGAAACGGTGGGGAGGTAGCTTAGTACCAGGAGAAGGACATAGGATACTTTTTATCCCGTTCGATGGGGCCGGGGCTAAGGCGGGATGGGGCCGAGGCGAAACAATTTAAAATAAATGTGGGTGGAAATGAATCTGTAAAGTGTTTTAATTCAATGTGTAGTGTTTCCTCCATATTGGTTTGTATAAATTAAATGAATATTTGGTACTTTATGGTACTTGCCAAAGTATAACAAAACAGTGCCATGAAAAAATTTATATTTAGATCCATTTTTTCCACACAACAAAGTAAAATGTTAGTAAAGTAGTAGTTTTTTTTGTGGCAAAGTAGTAGTTAAAAGTAAAGTAACCATATTATCCTATCAAACAAAGGAATTCCTAATCGAAATACAAATTGTGAACGTCCAAATAATCGGTATGGTCATAATAATTGATCACCTTTGATGGGGTGCGTCTCATTTGTTATACAATCATTTGATATAATTCAACTTTAATAACGATCACTTTACATAAGATACATTTGTTATAAAAACACATGATATAATTTTGTTTATCATAACGTTTACTTCACATAATATTCATTTTATATAATACCAGTTAGTATAACGTTCACATCTTATAAAAACATTTGAAATAAAACTTATTTTATATATCGTTCATTTAATATAATTTTGTTTGACATACGCATTATTTCATATAACTATTATTTGAGATAATAACGTTTCAAATAATGATTAAAAGAAATAACCGTCAAATTAATATAACCTTCACTTGGTATAATTTCAATTGTTGTCTTAAAACTAATTATCAAAAATCTGAATTATGTTAACCCCGACTCGCCGTGGTCACTTCGCCATGGTACTTGTCTGCCCGATACTAGAGTGTAATTTAGAAGCCGGAGGCGCGGAGGGAGAGCAGCCTCCGCCCGCTGTAACAAGGGGCAGGCACCCGTGCGAGCCGGAGCGGCTGAGGCTGGTCGCCGAAGGCCGAAGGCCGAGGCGACCAAAAAGCCGAAGCTGTGGAGGTGAGCGTGGGTGACTGCACTTTGTTGCGCAAGGGCGGAGAGGCTGCACTTCCCGCAGCGCCGGAGACGTGGAATTAGTGATGCATGTGTGCTTGCTGGCATGCTGCATGCTTGCTTGCATGCTACATGCCTGCTTGCATGCTGCATGCCTGCTTGCATGCTGCATTCCTGCTTGCATGCTGCATGCTGCATGCCTGCTTGCATGCTGTATTCCTGCTTGCATGCTGCATGCCTGCTTGCATGCTGTATGCCTGCTTGCATGCTGCTTGCCTGCTTGCTTGCATCATCGCCTGCATCCTCCAAGCCTTGAATAACCTAGCAGCTGCATTTTTATTGATGTAATTGTTTTTATATTATATATGATATCATATAAATTGGAGTTTATATGAAGTCATCATTATATGTTTTAAATATTATTTAAAAAGAGTGTTATCGTACATGAATGTTATACTAAATGTTATTATACTAAATAAACATTATTTATTTTAATTATTATATCATGTAAATGTTATATTAAATGGTCTTTATATCAATTGATTTTAGCTCAATCGTTTGTTATACGTTTTAAAATTATATCATTCAAAATTATATCATTCCATCATTATACTAAAAAAGTGTTATATTAAACAAAATTATATCATGTGATTGTATATGTTTTGAACTTTATATGATATGTTGTTATATTATATATTACACACCCCCTTTGATGTACCTACTACTTGCTTCTTATTGTTGTAAATATGGCCAATTTTAATGATAAGTGAGTACTAAAATGTACTATATAAATACTTTATATCTTGCGTACTTATAAGTACTTATACTTAAGTATCTTATTTGTAAAATCATAAGCCTATAAATTAAAAATTCTATCCAAAGTCACTATTCCACGCGGACGAAGTCGCGGGCACAGCTAGTATATTAATATACCGAGATATACTCGATATCGCTCACCATAGTGTACAATGGAACCCTACTCACTGAGAAATATAATATTTTATATCCCGAGCTGTAATATGTTTTGGAGCGATTCGAGAAAGATATATTTTCCGCCCCCGCACGCCCCTCCGCCCAAAGAAAATATATATCCTATAGTGTAAACGGGTAAAAGATATATCTCGGGATATAAAATATATCGTAATATTATTAATATACATATTTTATCCCACAGTCAAAAGGCAACTTTATAATTGGCGGAGAGTCACCGCCTGAGTGTGTGAAGGGAGGGGTGGGAGCGAATATAAAAACGCACATAACCATAGATATTTGTATGGGCTGACGTTTTTCTACAATCATCCTCGTACTGCTTATATAATATCAGGTGGTGACTAGCTTATTCGCTACAACTTTATGACGCTGAATTTAAATGGAATTCTCCGTTTAGTGCGATGCCTGCAAAGCGAGTAGGCGGAGTCAATGGAGCCGCGTGCCCGACGGGAGTGTTAACGCATTTTGAAAATTACCCCGTTTCAGTGTAAATTAGTGCTAAACTTGTAAACTTCAAAAATTTACAGAATAAAAGTATTCATCAATTACGTAATTTTGATACTTGTTTTGGTGATGTATTAACTCGTCAAGTATGTGTGAACGAGACACAATAGAAATTCCATTGTTATGCGACTCCGGGGAGTCGTTTGATACCTGACTGATTAAAGCAACTTTATGACCCTTTCGGATCGGACAGGGTTTTTTTTACATATTGTATACAATACTAGTAACAGTGTGCTAGTATTTATCATTCAAGAAGTTTAAAAAACTAGACAGACTTGCAGATTAATAAAGCACAAAAACATGAAAACAACTTCATTTGATTTAAATGTAAAAGAGGTCAAAGGAAAAGCTTAATAGAAAGTAATCAAGCAACTAGCTCTGCATGTTTTAAATGTTTATTTCTCAGTCGAATAAATGTGTTTTCTTTCTTTCTTTCTTTCTAACTTAACTACTATCAGTATCGTAAGTATTTCAGTAAAAACAAATGATTTTAAACAATGGTATGTTCATACCTTCAAACTAATAAGGTGTACAACAAAATCCTTTGTATCCACTGTCCTCATGAGAGCATATATCGCAGGTAAGTTCCCATAGCAAATGTTCACAAGTACTGTGAGTGATTTATGACCGATTGTGCGCTGTTGTGGCTCTGTCATGGGCTGTGTTATCCAATCTGTCAACTGCTTCATTAGACTCGACAAGTATGACTCTTGCCAGCTTATTTTAATGCCATATGATATTTCCTGAAGAATAACCAAATTACTGAATAATACATTAAACAAAAAAAATATGAATGAATTAATAAATAAGTAACAGATAAATATTCAATTTAAGATCTGGTATACTGACCTGCATTACAGATAGAAGCTTAATTTTTTTATCATTTGAAATTGTATCAGATAATAATCTGGACAGAATGGGCATGAATCTGAAAACCAAGAAGTTAGTCATATTAAAAGCCATTGCACATGCAGCCACATAGGTTCCTACTGATGACAGGGACCAAGAACTTAATCACATAAAAATATTTGCAAAATAAAAATTTACCAGCAATGCCTGTCCGCTTGTTTGGATTTTACTCCCTTCCCTACTGTTGCAGCTTGCTGTTGTAGCCTACAGTGTTCACCAATAAGTGAGTTATATAACACACAAAGTTTTTTTCTTTATCTTAACCATAGTTATTGAGATTACCGCGTTACAACAAACTCTTCAGCATTAGCTATGTATATATTTTGTGGCTTCAGTATGGATAAATAAATTCTCCCTTACTTGTAAGTGTGAGTCAGGGCATGTCTCGCGCTTGGCTCTATCGCAGCGCGCGACAAAACCGCCACACCGGCCCAGTGTGGGCTGCGGCCATCACACATCACTCTCCACAAAGAACTGAAGAACGCACACACTTCTGACCGCCCGGGAGAAAATATCGTCAGATCACATGATGATGCTATGAGCTAAAGACACACAAAAAGTCAATTAGGTAAGTAAATTAGACAAAAAATCATAGTGCTAGGTGCAGTAAAACATAAAAAACTAACTACTTACACCCAAGTACCGGTTCATCATATTCACAGCAGAATCACTGTGAGTAGCCTCGAATTCACGAGCAGCGGTCACAAATGCCTTCAAATTTGCAAATTTCCCTCCGTCTGGAGGATTATTCCAGCTTTCTACACTGTCCACTTCCATTGTCACACTTTGAAATTACCCTATAATCCGCACGTTGCTATTCCTAGAAATCGAGTTAGTCTAAAATGTGAACTATGGAGACAAAAATATGGAGAAAACACTTAAATATTTTCAAAAATTATCAAAAAACTAAAATTGAATCGGAAGTTTTAATTTCAACTGTTTTCTCTGTCAAATATTATTTGACGCGCGGCCATTTTATTTGTTTATCAAATGCTTATTTTTGATTGGCCGGTCAGCTGTTGTAACCAAAGAGAATATAGACAATAAAAAATAATGAGGTTTTAATTAAACAAGCAAAAACAGCTAAAGACAGCTAATGCGCTTATGAGTGTCCGGTTTCCGGTATAAAAAGCTGATTATTGTCTATTTTATCTTTGGTGTATTTCCTTTGTTCCTTTGAGTATATACTCAAAGTGTATTTCATGAGATGGTGGAAAATTACATCTTAATGGGGGATCTTGGGGATCATAGAGCATGGTGCTTTTTTAGGGTTCCGTAGCCGAATGGCAAAAAACGGAACCCTTATAGTTTCGTCAAGTCTGTCTGTCTGTCTGTCTGTCTGTCTGTCTGTCTGTCTGTCTGTCTGTCTGTCTGTCTGTCTGTCTGTCTGTCTGTCCGTCCGTATGTCACAGCCACTTTATTCTGAAGCTATAAGCATCACATAGCTGAAACTTGGTAGGTAGGTGTATCTTGTTCACCGCTTTCCGATTCAGATACAAAAAGTAAGAAAAAATAATATTTAAGGGGGGGCTCCCATACATGAAACTAAAACCAAAAAATTTTTTTTTACTCAAACCTATGCGTGTGGGGTGTCAATAGATAGGTCTTTGAAAATGATGTTGAGGTTTCTAAAACCATTTTTTCTAAAAGTGTAAGGTTTGATATATAGACGCTTCCAAAGTGGTAAAATGGGCGTCCCCCCCCATCTAACTTTTGAACTAAGAAAGTGAAAATTTTGAAAAAAATATATGATGTAGATCTTAACAAAAACTTGCAACGAAAATTGGTTTGAAGGAGATCGAACCCGTAGTTTTTGAGATATTGCACATTTTTATCAACCGCAAATATAGCTTTGTCTTTCATACAAACACTATGAAAAACAAAGTTATTTTTGCTGTCACAATATATTGTGATGTTTTCGTTAAGTGAAAGTAAGTGAACCCTGAATTCAGTTAAGGGTGGCACGGAACCCTCAGTGCGCGGGTCCGACACGCACTTAACCGGTTTTATTTTTTTTTTTTATTGAGGAAGTTCTTGGCCTGGAGTCCATTGGCCGCAATCTATATTTGATATTTTTACATTTCCACTCCACATTGGCACATTCACTAGTTATGTCAAAATTATTAACTGACAGACAAAAGTCGGTTCGATTTGAATAGTTTGTTACACTTTACACACTTGAGTTGAGTTTACACTTGTTTGTTTGCTTTCATAACTTTTCTACTGTTGCTGTTATAAATTTATAAAGAGGGGTAAAGAAGACTGTGTTGGTAAGTAAGTCTTGAAGGCGGCGGGGAACACTTATTTTTAAATCTTCTGCAATGTCCTGCATCTCGCACACCATGGCTAATCTTTGGAGGCCAAACTTGGTACATTTGAAAATGAAATGGTCTGCATCCGCTTTAGGAGTTCCACAGTATGTACAGTTATCTTTATTTACAATTCTTAATCGGAACAGGTGGGTTGGGACCAGACAATGTCCAAACCGGAGTCTGTTTATGACGGTTATGAATTTCCTCGAATCACATATGATGCGGTTGTACCATGGTCTTACAGGCAATGTATTTTGGATTTCGGCGTACCATTTACCCTTATTCTGGCTAATCGTAGTCCAGTAATCTCTCCAGAGAGCTTTCAGATTTTCTTTAGAATAGCTGTTCAAGTCTGTAAATGGTATCTTTAGAATAGCTGAATGGTCTGTATTGTATCCTTGTGCTAGGGCTTTATCTATTTCTTCATTTCCTTTTATGCCACTGTGGGAGGGAACCCATAAGAACTGGACTGTTTTTTGACACTCAAATAATTCATATAATACATTCTTAATTAAGTAAATTATATGATTAAGTTTAAACTCAAATTTATGACCTTCTAATGCCAACAATACACTTTTTGCATCTGAGATTATTATGAAATGTAAGTTGTTAACAGTTTTTATATATAACAAGGCTTGTAAAATGGCATAGGCTTCAGCCGTAAAAATACTAGCTTGACAATCTAGGTTAATTACTTTATAAATTTTCAGCTGTGAATCATACCAACCACTTCTAACAAAATCTTTAGTTTTAGAACCATCTGTAAACACTTTGTAACAATCTTGTTTTCCCTCAATAAATTGAAAATAGTCTAGTTCATCTTTTATATTAGGTATGCTGACTTTATAGTTAGAATTAGTTAGAGCTTCATATTTACATTTGTACAGAGGCCATATTTTGTCATCACATATATACATTCTATTTACATATTTTTTATGGATATAAGAAAACAAAGTACAGAGTTCTGGTAATTTTCCATTGATTACATTATTTACTGTAATAATTGTTTCATCTAAATTTTCAGAAAGTTCTGGAGGAAGAATCAAGTTACAAGTGACAAGAGCATTATTGGATGACAGTTCTTTAATACAAAAGTTATGTGCTAATTGAAGCCGTCTCAAAGATAAAGGTGGAATACATGTTTCTGCCTCCATGGCATTTATTGGAGTGGATTTCATAGCACCTGAGATGATACGTAAAGCAATATTCTGAATTATATCCAATTTTTTTAATTGAGTCTGATTTGCATTCATATATGCCAAGGAACTATAGTCAAAGTGAGTTCTTACTAAGCTTTTGTATAATGTAGACAAAATTTTTGGGTCAGCTCCCCAAAAAATTCCAGTTAAACATCTCAAAACATTAATAGCTTTGTGAGCATTCTTCGAAATGTAGGCTATATGTTCATTAAACTTCAACTTATCATCAACAACTACACCAAGGAATTTATGTGAATTTGTTAATGGGATTTCACAATTATTGTATTTAATGTTCACATTTTTGTCAGGGCCAATAACCATGACAGCACTTTTTGATGTGTTGATGGTAAGCTTCAATTTTTTCTCATAATATAATGACAATTGCTCAAGAGCAGAGTTAATATTAGCTTGTGCTATGTTTATGTTTTTATTTATGCTGTACATTAGTATGTCATCTGCAAACTGTAATACTTTAATGTCATCATTACCAATACTGTTAATTAATTGAGATACATATAAACAATACAAAGAGGAAGAGAGACAGGCTCCCTGCATCAATCCCTTGGACGAATACCGTGGCCCATGTAATATATTGTTGAATTTAACAAAAACAGTTCTATTAATTAAAAAGTTATTAATCCATTCTATTAATTTTCCAGGGATACCACCTTCGTACAATACTCTACAGAGGGTATTTAAATCAACATTGTCATAGGCGCCTTGGACATCTAAAAACACACATACGGCATTAGCGTGAGATAGGACAGTGTTTTTCATATCTGTCAGATATGAAACAAAACTGCCTGCCGCACTCCTGCCCTTACGGAATCCAAACTGACTTTCAGGTAAGATTTTATTTTTTTCTATATAATAATCTAATCTAAGTTTAACCATCTGTTCAAATAATTTACCTACACAAGAGGCTAAAGAAATGGGTCTATATGAGTTATAGTCATTATTGGGTTTATCAGGCTTTAGAATAGGTATTATACATTGTGTTTTCCATGTCTCTGGTACAATTTGTTTGTGCCAGAGTAAATTAAATATTTCTAATAGTGCTATTTGTGCTGAACTGTGCAGTTTTTTAATCATGATATATGGGATGTCATCTAAACCAGGAGCAGAATTTCTTCTTGAATTTAAAGCTATCAAAAATTCATCCATATTAAAAGGTTTCAATAAAAAATGACAATTAAAATTGTTATTATTACTATTAAAGATGTTATGTAACACATCTGTACTTTCGTTTTGAGACTGAGAAAATTTGTCAAGAAAATCTGGTATCCACTCATCATTTTTACTGACACCATTTGATTTAATTCTTTTAAAGCGACGAATTGAGTTCCAGATCTTAGTAATAGGGGTATATCTATTGAATGAGCTACAAAAACTTTTCCAACTATTGCATTTTTCTTCCTTTATAATAAGTTTTTTTTCAGCATCAATTTTCTTATACATAATATAATTATCTAATGACATATTATTTCTATATTCTTTCAGAGCATCTTTAGAGCGCTGGACTGCTTCCGCACACCTACTATTCCACCAAGGAGCTGGAGCACGTTTGGTTTGACTACCTGGACTTTTAAATATAGGTATACATTCATCTTTCTTTAAGTTTATTAATAATGTCACAAAAATCATTATAAGAAGTTATAGGATCTTGTTCATTAACTACAAAACTTTTAAAATATTCTTCAGAGTTTGTCAAATATTTAGGCCAATCAGCCTTGTGAAATAAGTATCGTTCTGGGGTGCTATTGACTTGATACTGTATGGGAGATATGTGGATATCAATGAATGTAGGGAGATGTATACTGCCTAAAGGGTCATCACCCACTCTCCACTCACATAAAGGTGCTAAAACTGGGCTGACACAGCTGATGTCAATGGCAGAGGTATTCCTATTAGGAGCCTGTATGGTTGTATGTTCACCAGTATTTAATATACATAAATCCATTTCATCTAATAAATTGAATAATTCTCGCCCTCGACCCTTAGTTAACTGACATCCAAAAGCAATATGATGTGCATTAAAGTCACCTGACACTATACATGGTTTAGGAATATTATTAATAATTGATTTTAATTTATTTACATGGAATCTTTTTTCTTTTCCAGGTGGACAATATGTACAAAGAATCGAAATTGGCCCATTTTCTGTTTGTAGTAAAATGGCTACAGATTGGACATCTTCATAGAAAGGGATGGATAGTGTAGTGAACTTAAGTGTTTCTTTAATGAGAATACCTACACCGCCGTGCTCATTGCTTGCATTTTTGCAAATGAAATGATAACCTGGAAAATTAATAGCTGGCCGAGAATCTTTCAACCATGTTTCGTTCAAAAGACAGATGTCTGTGTCATTGTCCTTTAGTAATTTACATAAAAGGGGTTTCTTACTAGTAATGCTCTGAATATTATGTTGAATTATTTTAACTTTTTCCATATACACTATTTAAGTTTTTTAATAAAATATCACGTATGTGAGATGTGGTTTTTGTTGTGTTTGAATTACCCACAGCTATTAGTGTTTTAATAATACATTCAATAATTTTGTCATTTTTAGCAATATCATCTATTCTCAATTCCTGTTTCCTGTTCTCAATTATATTTTTTGGGGCTCTAGTAGCAGAAACTGGCAAAGGTGGAAAGGTAATATTCTTAGCTGAATTCCTTACTACATTTGCAAAACTTTTTTTATTGCTTTCTATCTTTGCCAATTTTACAGGGCAGCTTTTTGAAATTGCTAGATGATCGCCACCACAGTTTATACATTTTAACACCTCTGCAACACAATCTCTGTAACTGTGAGCTTCAGCACATTTGGAACATACTTGATCATTTCTACATACTTTTGCTGAATGGTTGAATTTAAGGCATTTGTAGCACTGCAGAACTGGAGGAATATATTCATAAACCTTGTATCTCCAGTTGTCCAGATATATATACTGGGGCAAGTTTGTTCCTACAAAAGTTACAGAAACTGTGGTCAGGGGTTGTAAAGTGTCACCATCTTTTTTCATGAACCGTCTTACAGCGATAATTTCCTGCTCTGCAGTAAACTTTGCATACAATTCCTGGTTTGAAGTCTCTTTCGGTACAAAACGGACTACCCCAACCCTCTCCACAGAGGCAGCAGGAATATACGCCCGCAAACTATTCTCTGACAGACATTTATGCTGCTTGAAGACGAGTATAATTTTTGATGAATTTACTCTGCGCCTTTCATGAATTCCCTTGACGTTCTTAAACATTTTTGAAACTTGCAGGGGGTTTCGATTTCCTAATTTTTCTTCTTTGTTTTGGCTCTCTACGTATACTGGAAATTCATCACAGACGAGATTGTCGGGATATGTGCGTTTGTAGCCAATTTTGGTGAAAGGGTGGTACTTGCCTTCATGTGCCGTGGTGCCCGCTTTCTCATGCTTACGTTTTTTCGGCTCCGAGGCTCCTTTCCCTCCGCCGCCTATATCGTCTCCGTCACTCTCCGACGCCATATCGTCGATTTTCGACGTGAAAACCACTCAAAAACAGCAATTGATAATTATTATATAAATTTGCTTCAAAAAGCGCGCTTTCAGTTTCCCGCCAAAAACCAAAGTCTCAGAGCATGGTGCAATGTTATTATATTGCCATGGTTGGGATAAAGAATTTGTCACTTTTGATTTGACAGGTCGTTCGAAAAAAAACAGAATCAAGTCTGTGGTCATGGTCAAGTCCCGTCAAGTCAAGCGTCAAAAAACGAACGAGGAGATTGCTTTTGCTTTTTCCAACGTTGTATTTTCCATAGAAAGTAGTATAGTATAGAATGACAAACGCGGATTTTCAGCGTAACCAAAAAGTTACTTTACATGTGTGCGTTCAATAGTGATGTGTATCTTATGGTGGTCCAAGTTTTATCGACGAGGTTACGATAAATCATGTAAATTGAAACAAAAATAATTAAATTAATGCACTTTTCATTACATAATACTTTCTATTTGATAAACAAGACAACCTCATTTTTGTTAAATTACATATTTATTTATTTATGTATGAAGACATTCTAGAAACACTTACACACGTTCCAACATAGACCTTACCACAGCACAGCTTCGGGCCAGTTGTGTGGGCCAGTGCTGAGAAGAAGCTGTGCAAGAATTACGGTTACCTAAAAAATCAGTCAAAAAATTTATCGATACTGATGACGTCATCATTTAGTCAAGCCCTAGTGTAAAGAAACGGTTTCTTATTTTACTGAAAATACCTGAATTAATCTATTGGAAACTTTGATATATGGCTGCAAATCACAAAGGAAGTCCTAAATTTACTGTACAATTTGGCATCGGAGTAGATTTCACTCACAAATTTTATAAAATTTGGATTTAAATTTTTTATCAATGATTCATATTTACTGGTGGAAAGTATGATTTTCGGGATTGTATCCTCGGCGCACTTCTCAGTTGCTGAAAGCACAAGTCATTCCATCTGAAATTGTTATACAAAACTTAAATTATAATAATCTCCATTCATAATTTTTCAAAAATTCCAACGACGGAAACTTGACGTATCCACTAAATCCATTATTTCTTAGAAAACGGTCTCGCTGTCATAAGGTCTTTCGCTGTCAAATCCTATAGAATTTCACTAAGTAGCACGCTCTTTTTAAAGCGAAGATTTTTTCTTTCTCTATGGTATTTTCAGCGCTTTCAGCAGGCTGACGTAAGCTCAAAAGTACGCCGAAAAATGGATCTGTCATCGCCTTTTTTTAGCAATCTGTCACATTTTAGTGTCAGTCATAATTTTTCTCTTTTTTGTGTCTAACCAGCTTAGCAGTTGTCATTACTGAACGGACAGATTTTTGGGTTTTCTTCGATTAACTATAGAGAATGAGTGAAAGTCAATTGTAATTATTCCATAGACAACTTACTTCGCAAGTGTATCATTTGCCTAATTTGATTATGGCCGTTTTATTTTATTTTACGCCACTTTGACTTATGTGAAATTGTCAGTTTTACATCGTTTTGTCAAAAATACATTGCTGGAGAAAACATAAAATTTTCATGAAAAGAGACAATTTATAAGGCAGAAATGTCAATTTGGTTTTAGCACCACCACCAAAAGCATATATAGCTTTAAATTGGAGACTGAAATGTTTTTGTTAAGATTCTCCTCCATAATCAGGTAGTATGGTTCTATTTGGGCACTTTCATATTTGGTCGCAACAGGACATGGACTGGGGCGCGAAAGTGCGCGCTTTCATACTAAGAGAGCAGCGTGAGCACGTGATTGTCATGGCGGCAACCGCGTGCAATGTAATAGATAGTACTTACTGATTAAAAGCTACCCATACGTGGTGAGTGGTGAACTGTTGATTGACTGCTATAACATTGTCAACCGGGTGATCACAATCAGTCGGCGTTAAGATATTGCCACCCACCCTAAACAAAGAAAATTGCGTAGTTGTGTTGTATGTAGGATGCAGGTAGTTAGTTAGTTATAATAAGGCCATGATTTTGGGTGAAGTGGTTCGCGCTCCAGGCTACATGCCCTGCGCAGCTGCAGTCACAGGTTCGAATCCCGCAAATATTTGATGTGATGTGAGATAAGCATGAGCGTTTGTTTGTACCCAAGTTATGTATATGGGTGATGTATTTTTTTGTCTAGAGAGCAAAGTTCTTACTTCGAATCCAGACATTTCGTAGGTGTACCTAAAACGCTACGAGAATACACTACTGCCTCGCGTATGTAAATAAATATTCTAATAACATTAATAATATTATCCTAACGACATAAAATTATCCTTATAACGTCATATTATTCTTAATATGACGATTTCCCACCTTAACAATAAGATCTGTTAGAAAAAAAAACAAATATGAATATATTTTACAGATACAACCGGGAGATAACACTCGGGCTGTTTTAAAAGGAATATTTTCGCTACAAAGAAATGTCAAGATTGTTTACAATATTCGACAAGTAGAAGAAAAACGGTATTTTTATATCCATACAAGTGAGATACATTTATTTCTTTTGCACTGGGCGCCTTGGGGTTTCTAGTCCAGACCTCCTTTAGTGACAGTGGTAATTTATTAATTATTTAAGAAGAAAAACTTCTACAAACTAAAAGGGACCAAGAAGTAGGTATATAAGTTTGAATGACATAAAATTTGAAATTGTACGACATAGTCATGTGTAAAAATTTGAAATTGTACGACAAAGTCATGCTAAAATTTGAAATTGTACGCCATAGTCAAACTTAATGAATGTTTACTGTTTTTGTCCTCATTAAAATAATATCAATTATTAATTACTTAGCCGTCAATCTAAGGTGGTTATTTTTAAGAAAACGGCCGAGTGTGAGTGTAATCACTTATAGAGGTAGAGGGATCCGAGCAACCTATAAACGAAGTTATTATTAAAAGGTGTTTGGTAAATCATAAGTATTATAATATATGCTTTAATGTAAAATAATGGGCTCATGAAAACTTATTTGAATATCTCTTCAGTTTCGGATCAGTGTATTACTGTGTAATTGTAAATATGTTTTGTATGGAGCTAAACTGAGTTAACAGTTATAAATATATAATATAATCACTAAAAATCAAAGAATGGCATATACCTTTTGCTACATGTGTGTAAAATTTTATTTAATTTGTAAGTAAATTTAAATATATAGCTAAGTAAGGTCTCTGCGTGTCGGATCTGTGTCCCTGCGTATGTTTTATACTTATTATAGCTATCCTGGGCCGGCAAATATCAGCTGTCATGTAATTTGTATACCATTTAATATTATGGCTATATTTGCTTGAAAAAGTGTCTGCATGATGTATTTCTATCCTAGCGATTTATATTAGGTTCCAATGAGGACTTTACACTGTTCTTTTATTTTACCATAGATTACTTATTATCTATCACTCAAATTAAATGATCTTGATGAAACCAACGCAAAAATCTATTATTTTTTGCCTCATCATAACATCTGCCTTGCATGTTTTTTTAAATTTTGATAGGAAAGAATTATCATATTATCGACTAATATGTATCGATAAGAAAGTATCGATATTGACAAATCGATTTTAAATGTATCGATTAAGAGGTTTATAGAACGATTCCGTAGAATGTGTAAGTAACATCATTATTAATTGTTCACTCATTCTAGAAAATAATCTTTTTTTTGAGTCGTACTATGTCATTTTTGATGTTAGTGACAGTAAATTTGAATCTGACACCTGTGCTCTTAGTCCGTCATCTTAAAAAAATTACATCATCTTGGGCTTTCAGCACCGACTGAATTAGAAAACATTTCATTTTGTTTACGTATTTTCATAACATGGGAGTGGATATTGAAACTCTATCGCCCGGAAATGGTACGTATGTCTTGAATCACATAGATGCCGACATTTAACCTATTTTTCACAAGAATATTCTGTCCTCAGGTTCTACCTATCCAAAACCGGGTCAGACAGTGGTAGTTCATTATACCGGTACGTTACAAAACGGCAAAAAGTTCGACTCTTCGAGAGATAGAGGGCAGCCCTTCAAATTCACTCTTGGAAAGGGAGATGTCATAAAAGGTTGGGATCAGGGACTAGCTAAGGTAATCTATCAATGCTGCCATTGCTATGAAATAAATTAAATATTTACCTACTTACTTCCTACCTATAGTAGATACATGTAATCATACATTGTTTTAATTCATGATCATTTACTTTCTTCCATAGATGTCGGTAGGTGAAAGGGCAAGACTGACATGCTCGCCTGACTTTGCTTATGGCTCAAGAGGTCACCCTGGTGTCATCCCGCCAAATTCTACTCTTATTTTTGATGTTGAGCTATTACGTGTTGAATAGCTTAGTCATAATATTGCCATTTCTTGTACATTACTAAAATATTGTTATGTTTTCTTGTATTCTCATAAATTATGAGCAACTATTATATTTGTCAGTATTTAGTTTGTAAACATTAAATAATTGGTAATTTTATGTGTTAACCTATATTCTCAGGTGTTAACAAAACAACATATTTACTGAAATTTGCAAATTAGCTGATACCTATTTACAATTGCTACAGGAGCATTTTTACTCCAAAAATGAAATGTAGAACTAACTTACCTACATGTTAAATATTCGTCAAGAAAAGAAAAGTAGCTCATAAGGCTTTGCTAAATATTCTTGTTTTCATAATAATATGGGGGATGTGTAATTGACTTAAATAAAATAATCTTGCCTTTACTAGAATAAGTGTTCACAAAAAGCTGATAAAATATTTATCTAATCAATACAATAAAAAATACTAATAACTTTATACAAATTTGCATTTTTGCTAAAGATGGCACATCTTAATGTTGGAATCTCATGTATTGTATTTTCTTTTTCTCATGATTTAGCTTGTCTAGTTCTCATGAATTTGCTCTAAAATTCTTGAAAACAATATTAATATTTTAATGAATTTGGTGTGGATTCACTATTTTGTTGTAGCTGGGCTAGGACATTTATGTTAAACTTAATTTTCTGACCTCAAAATATGTTTTATGATAGAAATAAAAAAAGGGAGCTTGGTGTAAACATTTCTTTTATTTACCTAATTACTAATAGCACCACCACCAATCGAGCTCTTTGGTAATCAATCTGGAATGATCAGTCAGATCAAAATATATTTATGTCAACAACTTATACTCCAAGGTTTCTCAGCTGCCAGGGCTGTAGTTCATCAGAGGTACAACAGTAGTTTTGGTAAACGGAGATCGGCATAATGCACAACTTTCTAAAGCTCCATAAGAACAATCCATACAGAAAATGTGACCACAAGGTAGTACACAAGGCTGAACCATTTCCTCCAAACATGCAACACAGGATTTACTGCTGTCCACTTCATTAGGAAGGTCACTTAATTGATCCATATGCTTTTTAGCATGATAAAAACTTTGTCCACAGGAAATGAAAGCATGAAGCAGTGTAACAATGCCCAATAACCTCAAATGTGCATAATAAGCTGCTGCTGCTGGCCTTACATGGACATAGTCTATCCCCGTGATAGTTTTCCCAATTTGCAAAGGCCCACCAGTAATATAACTAAGTGCACGATGTATATTTTCAATTTGAGGAACCATGGAATTGACAGCCCTCAAAATAATAATCAGTGTGTTCTGTGCTGCAGGCTTGAGTTGAGAATTTTGTTCGATTGCTTTCTCTGTTCGCCTAAGAATTTTTCTGGTTAAGGATTCGCCGAGCGTTGATAAGAGAATGCTTATCAGCCGACTGTAAAACGTCGGCAATTTGTGATAACTTTCGTCCACTTGAACTATGCCAGAATATTCCTCGCCTAACGTCTGGAGATCCTTGAGTGTTGTGAATGATTTGTACAGGATAGAAGACGCTGGAACTGCCTTAGAAGCGTGTCGTGTAGGCAATACCTTTGCCAAGGACTCCGCTAGTTGTTTTTCATACACGTCGTCTTTCTGGTATGCCCGCAGCACCTCAGCTGGTTGTGCCGCTGGTAGAGCCATTTTAGACCTTCCGAATTAATTAGTTTTAGTAGATTCGAAGCCGTATAAAGTTTATTTTGATAACGATAAAATACCATCACACGCCACAAGCCACAAACCACCTGATTTTGACACTTTTGACATGTGTCAGCTTGACAAACAAGTTTTTTACAAATAGTCCAAGTTTTACATAACAATAAAACTTGTATTATTAGCAGAGACGATGCAC
Organism: Pyrausta aurata; assembly: GCA_963584085.1. Lineage (NCBI taxonomy): Eukaryota > Metazoa > Arthropoda > Insecta > Lepidoptera > Crambidae > Pyrausta > Pyrausta aurata. Next base: position 7,328,483 of record OY757274.1, read on the forward strand.
AGCATCCTGTGAGATGCGTCTACTTCCGCCTAGCCTAATTTCCGTATCCTGCTGGATAAATAATTCTTGGTTTAATTTGACTTACATCCGTGTCCGCCATTTTTAGTCACCTGGGGTCGAGTTATCTCGAAGTTTCCTCATAGAAGTCTCGCCAGGAGGCCTTAATGGGATGCTGTGCATCGTCTCTGCTAATAATACAAGTTTTATTGTTATGTAAAACTTGGACTATTATTCGGCATGTGACGATGCACAGCATCCTGTGAGAGATGTGTTTATTAGCTCCTGGTGACTATTGAACGACGCTATGTGATAAAGAGTATGGTAGACTGATGATTGCAGCTTTTGAAGATATCTGTAAAACGCTAAACGATGTGATTAATGGGTGCAGTAGTAAGCACATTATTATTGCCAAGTATTAATGCGTAAAGGTTGATAAGGCAGACTACTATTAACATAATTTAAATTATTTCTTTATCAATAATAATCAATAATAAATGTTATGTAACTGAAAATATATGCAACGTATAACGACATCTTTCATTTAATTGTCTAGTACATGAAGTTGCAAGAGTGATAACTTTCGCTATCAAATATTTTTATTGATATGTTTTAGTTTTGAAATATGTCTAAGTTAAGTGATTATTAACTTGGATTAATGGCCTAGACAAACAACCATTTTAAGATATTAATGATGAATGATGTCTCATTGTGGCACAGGTTCGAAAATTATATGCATTTTGAGGGACCGAAACCTTGTGGGGAACGGAAAGTACCTGGAAGGGCAAGATGGATTATTTTTGTTACCTACGTATTGGTAGGCTTAACAAACAGTCTGATCTGTATGAATGTATTATGAAGGCAAACTTGTTTCATTACAATGATATATTGAGCATGAGGTTTTGAAATCAGACTGATCCGATTTGATTGAATATTTAGGTTATGTGTAAGCCTGCCAGCTTTTGAGGCTAAATTAAAAAATGCCAGCTTGAAGTATGATAAGAAATCAAATGTTTCAATTAGGTAAAGCATTAGTGAAAAATGTCGGCCGGGCCATGCTGATTAGGTAAAGATTTGTTATTTAAGCAGATGGTTTAAAACATGCCTAAAGCTTAGATTTGAAATCTTCCTTTTGCCAATAGAGGGTTAATATGAATGACTTTATAAATGTAAATTTCGAAACATGGAGGAAAGTAAGTTTGCCACCAAGTTCTAGTGAAGTTTTAAGATACACTTTAAAAATTGTTTTCTCAATTCATGAGGGGTTTGGGTGTATACCTTTTTTACAGGACTTAGTTATATGGGTTACATAACTTTGGCTTTCAAATGGGCCTTGTCCTGCAGTACAGTTCTGGGCAATCGGATCTGACCTGTGGCCGTGTGTACTGTGTTTGTATAGAGGGAGCGAGAAAAGATGCCTCACCACGTTGCAGGAGGTGGTAATCCCGAAATACAAAGTAAAGTGTTTGTAGGTGTAGTTATTGACCGCAGGTGTGGCTGTAATTACACCCCCCCCCCCCTTTTTAAAATTTAAAGTATTAACGTAAGATGTGTTCTAACTAAACCTTACATGACCTATAATTCTAGCGCAGAGGTTGGAGTTAATGATTCATATCATTGTAAAAATACCTCTGGTCACGTCTTGCTGTCGTCTTACTGGATTATGAAGTGAAGAGACACATAGTGCACTGGTGTATTGTGCGTACGCTTGTGCACTTTTGATTTCAATCAGGGGGACATTAGATTGCAGCTTCATTGTCGCCTTAACAAGTTATCGAGTTCGGGTAAATATTCTGTTTAACTGGGCCATTGTGCGAGGGTTTGTGTGCTATTAGCATTTCAGAGAGTGAGCTTTTTCTGTGGGGTAGGCTCATACTTTTATCGTGTACTAAAGGAGAATTTTCAATTTAATGGCAAGTTATGTATTTCATCTGAATCATTCGTATTTGTTTATGGCTTATGATGACACAGAGCAATTGTAATGCCCGTGCATTTCGAGGTTGCGCACTTCTCAAGTTATTTTGTTGCACGTCCCTTGAGTACTCATTTCGACTATATGACATTTACTTTCTGTATACCTCATTGCCAGCCCAATAGTATCTAATAATATGCTATGATTTTTACTTTCGTTTTCTTAGTTGGTATTTAGAGTAAACAGTAGTACCTTTTCTGAACTAGGTATTCGGGAATCTTTTCCGAATTAAGAACTTACGGCTCCAGGTCATAACGAGGCTTCGATTAGTAGTTATGAGGGCCTTTTGAAGGGCTCAGTTAGTATGAAAATTCATGGTACGGTAAGGGCAAATGGCAAAGGTAGGCTGAGGGCGATAGACAATTTCAGTCAGTCCGAAAATATTGCACAACCAAAGTTTGTACAAAAGGTGGACTTAACGCCATATGACACAATATCAGGGATAAGCGTTCAGCTCATTAGCGACTGCTCGGTTTTTTTTTTTGAGATTATATCAGAAATTGACTTGCTTGTGAATGCATTCTGAGGTAGACTAGAGCTGTTGAATATAGCACGGTGTGGATGAGACATGCACCGGCACAGATGTAAACGGCAGACCGTGTTACTGCACTGTAATTCGACTGGTCAGTTGATTTAAGCAATCAAAGGAAAACGTGCTGGGCTATTGAATGATATACGGGATTGGTGAGGCAATCACCGGCATGAAATTGTTCGGAAGAATGTGTGGTGAACTTTCAACTATTGCGCGGAGTTGCTAGGCAAGTACCGGCATAAAAGTGAACGCCTGTCGCGTCCCTAGCGGATTAGTTCGATACTCTTAGATAAGTCTACAAATAAATGCGACAAAGACCACTGAATATTGTGCAGAGTTGGTGAGACAAGCACCGGCACGGAATACAAGCATGACTGATGAATACTGTACGATGTTGGTGAGACAAGCATCGGCGTGGAGGTGATGTTAATGTGAGCAAGACCATTGATTATTGCGTTGAGTGGGTGAGGCAAGCACCGGCACGGAATGTAGACAGGATAGTTGAATATTGCACGATGTTGGTGTGACAGACAAGCATCGGCGTGGAGGTGAATGGCAGATGCATCCCTGTACTGTTATAAGTGTTAGGTTGGCTTACGCAGCCTGATGCTAAGGTGCCACTGCGTCCGATACGCTCGGAAGCAGCCTCCTAAACTGCACTGAGATAAATTGCAGATGTGGCTCTGTAATCATTGCCATTACGATGATCGCAGTCTGACAGGTAGATGCCGCTGGCCCTTGTACGTATGAGGCCAACAACCGTAAGAATACTCAGATGTGATGAGTTGCGTAGCACTTGCGTTACGTCAAGCGTTAGGACTACGAGTAGTTTGAGTAGTGATAGAATAAGTCAGGCTTTGAGGGCCACTCGAGGGCCTCTCAATAATTGTTGATTTCTTGCGATCCGTGGTAATGACAATCAATAAAGGCCGTGTCATCATGTTATGAAAAAAGTATTATAATAATTTCTTTTTCTATTAACTAATAAAATTATTAATTCAAATGATTTTTTAAGCTTACATTGCATTGTTGCCAATAATATAATATGGACTCTGGCTCGAAATAAACATATTTTATTTTATTTATTTGGTGTGGCTTGTAAGGACCACACCTTCAGGAGAAGGAGAAATAGATTCTCGTTGGTGACGAAAGGAAAATTGGAGTGCTTCCTTAGCGAGGGGGCGGTACAGGTGCGGCGGTCTACAGTAATATGTTCTACAAAACAACAAATTAAAACACACTAAGGTGGGCACTTACCAAAACTCCGGTGATGATGAACGATGAACTGATTAGGATCGAATAATATCTGGTGCGGCAAATCAGTTGTACGTATTATAAGGAGAAAATTTCTAAGCGTTTTTCTCCAAAGGTGACAAGATGACAATTCAAATTTGAATAGACGAAGAATTTGTTTTAGTACTATTTTCGAATGTTTTGCAATAGCGCCCTCTATGTTTTCTAAGGGACACTAGCTGAATGATAAGGCAGTGCCCGTAGTGCGTGCCGTGGATGGCACATGTCGCTAGTAAAACATACCACGATAAACCACGCACAACCATAACACTCCCGGCCTTGGAAGTTCCAAGAACTTACAAAGAAAAAAGGAGAAGAAGGGGGTAAGAAAAAATAGGAGAAAAAGAAAAGTAATTAAACCATTCAAATGGAATATAAACTTAAGGGCGATGTAGCGCAAACTAAATATTGCTTGATATTATTCAAGACAAAAAAAAAACAAAAATAATACTAGTAAGGTGAATTATTGAGTTGGTATGGGGTAAAGTTTAACGACAGGTCGTTTAAAGGTGCTTGTCGGTGTTTTTACTAATGCCACCCTAACCACACCATCAGTGCCAGGGTAAACCTCTATAATAATGCCCATTGGCCAGTGTAAAGGTGGGATATTGTCTTGATCCACCAAAACTACTGTTCCAACTTTGACAGGATTGTCAGGTGTACACCACTTTTGTCTGGTTTGCAGAGTATGCAAATATTCAATTCTCCATTTTTTCCAATATGACTGTACCAAAGCGTCAAGCATCTTTTTGCGATCAGTCAGAGATAAGCGTTCAGAAAAGTCTGACATAGGTAGATATTGAAGTGGTGTAGACATTAAAAAATGAGCAGGTGTCAATGTTTCAGGATAGGGGTCGGATGACAGCAAACAAAGAGGTCGTGAATTTAATAGGCATTCAATTTGTGACAATACTGTCAAAAGCTCTTCATAAGTGAGAAGCTGTGAACCTATCACCCTGTATAGATGCCTTTTTATACTTTTTATATTTGATTCCCATATTCCACCGAAATGAGGGGAACGTGGTGGAATTGTCAACCACATAGTACGATGGCGAGCTAACTCATTGCCAATAGCAGTTTGGAAATTTTGGGAGATCAACAAATTATACATTTCATCTAGTTTTGCTTTCGCGCCTACAAAATTAGTTCCGTTGTCCGAGTACATACATGACACCGGACCTCTACAAGAAATAAATCTTTTGAAGGCCGCGAGAAAAGCGTCGGTGGATAAGTCACTAACAAGCTGTATGTTAATGGCTTTAGTGTTCAAACAAATAAATAAACAAATAAAAGCTTTCTGAGCATGTTGTCCACGTCGACGTGCTAAAGTGATTTTGATTGGACCGGCGTAGTCGACCCCGGTGTGAACAAATGCTTTGGATTCACAAATACGATATGATGGTAAATCAGCCATCTTCGGCGTAGGGTGAGTAGGGGATAAACGAAAACAAACGTTGCACATGCGAACCCGTTTACGAATGATATTTCTGGCGGAAAGAATCCAGAAACGTTGTCGTATAATTGACATGAGTAAACCAGCACCTGTATGTAGGTTGGTTTTGTGAAAATCATCAATCAAAAGATCAATAGTGTGATCACGTTTAGGTAACAAAGCAGTGTGTTTACATTCAAAGGGCAAATCAGATTTAGACAATCTGCCCTCAATACGAAGAATACCTTCTTCATCAATGAAGGGGCATAGGTGTTTGTATTGCTTCGAAGGCAATTCTTTCTTTTTTAAGCGATCAATTTCGGCTTGAAAATACACAGACTGGATCGAACGAATTATATATTTCTCTGCAATATTCAAATCACATGCTGTGATACAACCAGAGGTTGTCAATATTTTTGTGAAGCGAAGGACGTACACTACAACGCGAAGAAGTTTGTTCCATGAGGAACAACGTTTGGAGCAATCATACAGAATGGGTGAAATATTTTGAACCGTTGTAGTCAGAGTGTTACTCGTAGTTTTCAACTCGGGAAGTTGTTCACATTTGGAAGGAAGGAACTGCTGCATGGACCATTCGTTAACCGGCAAGCACATCCATGACGGACCATTCCACCAAAGCCTGTGATCAATCAATTGAGAGGGTAACAAACCTCTGGACAGACAATCGCTAGGATTGTCGGTTCCCACGACATGAAAAATGTTGCATGGGTCCAAATTTTCTTGAAATTGTGCAACACGATTACTCACAAATATTGACCATCTGTGTGGTGATGAATGAATCCACGAAAGGGCTATGGTGGAGTCAGAAAACGTATAAATACCTGCAATAGGTACGCGATCCTTGTAATAGTCGACAACAGTCTTTACAAGTCGCGACATCAAAACAGCCGCACATAGCTCCAGGCGGGCAAGAGTGGTGATTTTAACCGGAGAAACTTTGGACTTGGAGCAAAGAAGTCTCACAGTGACATTTCCAAACGTGTCAGTTATGTGAAAATATATCACACATCCATAAGCTTTAAGACTTGCGTCACAAAAAGCAACCAAATTTACTGTGGAGGACTTGAAAACACCTATGTGACGTGGGATTTTTATTTTAGAAAGAAGAGGCAGCTCTTGTACAAGCGTTGAAAAATCCTTAATAATGACTTCAGAGGGCTCATCGTCCCAATCGACTTTACTAGTCCAAAGATCCTTTATAAGTAACTTAGCAAACACTATTATAGGTGACACAAAGCCAAGAATATCAAAGAGTTGTGCCACGAAAGACAGTATGGTGCGTTTTGTACATTTACCTTCTACAATAGAAGTAGTAAACGAAAATATGTCTTCATCAGAGCGCCACGAGAGACCTAAAATCTTGATATCAGCGCTCCCACTCTCAGAAAAGTTGATTGAAGCCCGATGAGAGGCAGGTATGCTATCAAGAACCTTAGGGGAGTTACTTGCCCATTTCACCATGTCAAAGCTACCACGCTTGAACATGTCAATAATCTGCTGAGACAGCTTGATAGCGCTTTCGTCATCAGGGACCGATGTTACTAGGTCATCCATGTACAAATTCGAGCAAGCTATTTTGGCAGCATCCGGGAAAAAGTGTTCTTCGTCACTGGCTAACTGGCGTACAGTACGCATTGCAACAAAGGGACTGGATTTCAGTCCGAAAGGAACACGAGTGAACTGAAAGGTGCGTATTTTTTCATTTTCGTTGAAACGAAATAAAATTTTCAAATATTTGCGGTGACATTCCGGTACACTAACTTGCAAATACATTTGTTTGATATCTGCAGTCAGAGCAACTGGATACAAACGAAAGTCCAATAAAAGGAGAAAAAGGTCTGCCTGCAGGTTAGGACCTGTGTGCAGAATGTCATTCAAAGACAAACCAGAGTGCGTTTTAGCACTGGCATCAAGGACAACCCTTAATTTGGTGGTTGCTCTATCTTGTTTGATAACAGCGTGGTGCGGTATGAAGTAACCTTCATCAACATTTTCTGAAGATTGAACTTCCGATAAATAGCCATTATCAATATAGTCAGCGATGACTTTGTTATAATCTTCACGAGCTTGGGGACTGTGATTAAGCTTACGTTCGAGAGCAAGAAATCGACGGTGCGCAACTGCACGAGAATTGCCCAAATCCTCAGGACTCTTACAGAAAGGAAGAGCCACTTCGTAACGACCGGAACTATCACGAGTTACTGAATTAGTAAACTGGTTTTCACAATCGGCTTCGTCAGGTGAAATAAAACGTTTTGTCGGAATTTCCTCTAATTCCCAAAATTTATGAAGACAAGACTCTAACCCACTCAATGTGACTGCGTGAAAGGCAGAGGATTGGTCAAAATCAACAATTGACGAAGGAACATCACCCATGAGAATATACCCAAAGGTAGTCAAAAAAGCTGGTGGGGCTGCAGTGCCAGAATTGTAACGATCACCTAAGTAGATGTATGGAAACAATTGAGCACCAATGACCATGTCAATGTTTCCAGGAATATTCCATGTCAGGTCCGCTAAAGGTACCTTCTGAAGGAAGTCAAAATCACGACTATTAATTTCTACGGAAGGTAATTTGTCTGTAATACAATCTACAACTAACGCTTGAATGTTGTATTTGTGCGCTGAAACACGAGACTCAATTGTCATACAAATATAACCCAGTATAGGACGAGCCGACATACCGACTCCTTTGAGAGACGAATTATAAAGCGGTATTACAGGCAAATTCAATAAATCGCAGCACTGTTTGGTAATTAAATTATTTTGTGACCCATTGTCTAACAAAACACGAATTACCTTGCGGTCATTATTATTGTTAATTGCATAAACTTGCGCGGTCGACAAAAGTATCGTAGTACGGGAAGTATTACGTGAAATCATAGTAGCGGGCGAAACATTAGAGTCTCCGGCCACAGGTGGGGCGGGGGCGGGGGCGGCCGCGGCAGGCGTGCGCGGGATCGACTCGTGAACGGGGTGCATTACAACCGGAGCGGGTGTAGTGGTCGATGGAAAAGCGACCTTGTTTTCATGAGAATAAGATTCTCTTTGGGGGAAATTGCGAGGTGTATTATTATTTGATACAGTATTTTTATTAAAATGTAATAGTGTATGGTGTTGTTTTTGGCAATGATTACACACGTGACGCGAATTACAATTTGTAAGTAAATGCGTGGAACTCAAGCAATTAACACAGGCGTTTTTTGATTTAATAAAATCATAGCGCGCTTGGGGCGAAGGGAGATTTTTAAACGTGGTGCAATTAAATATTGTGTGCTCATTATTATTGCACATTAAACAAGGTGATGCTGACTTATTAGCATTGTTTTGAGTAAGAAATGTGCGCGAATTGCGATTATCATATTTACGGGGATTATTATTTGACGTTGACTGTCTGTTCTGAGGTGACGAATAATTATTATTGGTGAGATCTAATATTTTTACTTGATCTTGAATAAACGAAATAAATTCCTTGCAAGAAGGGACAACATTAAAGGTGTTACGTACAGACAATTCAAAGGATTGTGCACTTTGTACATCTACCCGTTTAAGAGCGAAATACAAAAATATGAAATCAGCGAGATCTGGGATATTAAGTTGCTTTAGAGCAGCAATTGAGGCAGAAAATCTTTCAATAAATGTGCCTAGTGACGCTGAGGAGTGATCACATTTCTTGGAATCAAAGATATTATTTAAATAAAACGTACCTAGTGCACGCTTGTCTTGGTATTTTTTGACTAAACTATCCCAAATAATTTTATAAGTCTCGCCTGTTGGAATTATTCCCGCTACAACTTTTAAGGCATCATGAGACAATTTTCCAATCAAATATTGAATTCTCTGCGAATCAGACAGTTGTGGATTAAGGTGAATATTAGTTTTGAAAGACTCGTAAAAAGTAGGCCAGTTATCAGTTTTACCATCGAAACTTGGGATTTCAATTGGTGGCAATTTTACAATATGCTGAGGTGTTTTATACGCTGACGCTGACGGTGACATGACAGCTTTATCAATTTTATTTCTGATGCGTTTAATCCTGCTATACATTTCATCAAAATCCGTCAAGCATTGAAAATCAGGTACGTAATTTTCTACGTGCGTTAAATTCATCTGGTTTATTTGATCAACCAGAGCTGAAAATTCCTCCCGCATTTCACTGATAGTTTCTGAATCAGCCATGAAACTTTCGGTGGAACGAAGCTCAACGTCTGCTGAAACATTTACCTTTTTAGACTGGTCGTTTAACTTACTTAGTCTTTGGAAAATAGCTTCCCTTTTAGACAGAAGTAGGGTCAATTTATTAGTATCCATATTTATCTTTCAAAATGAAAAAAGCGGGGCGAATAAATATGGTGGGGAAGGGAAACGAAAAATATATAAAAATTACACGGGTGAAAAATACTGATAGGAATCCGGCTCGAAGGACCAAAAGGAAATGGTGTGGCTTGTAAGGACCACACCTTCAGGAGAAGGAGAAATAGATTCTCGTTGGTGACGAAAGGAAAATTGGAGTGCTTCCTTAGCGAGGGGGCGGTACAGGTGCGGCGGTCTACAGTAATATGTTCTACAAAACAACAAATTAAAACACACTAAGGTGGGCACTTACCAAAACTCCGGTGATGATGAACGATGAACTGATTAGGATCGAATAATATCTGGTGCGGCAAATCAGTTGTACGTATTATAAGGAGAAAATTTCTAAGCGTTTTTCTCCAAAGGTGACAAGATGACAATTCAAATTTGAATAGACGAAGAATTTGTTTTAGTACTATTTTCGAATGTTTTGCAATAGCGCCCTCTATGTTTTCTAAGGGGCACTAGCTGAATGATAAGGCAGTGCCCGTAGTGCGTGCCGTGGATGGCACATGTCGCTAGTAAAACATACCACGATAAACCACGCACAACCATTATTTGTTTTATTTTTATTTTATAAGAAGTAATCGGCACTTGGTGGTATTTAATGCACGCAACTGCCAAGAGCTTGCAGTGTGGTTTTACTGGGATACGGTCCCCCAAGCTGCTATTTTTAAGAATGCTACCTTAAATGAAGGTGTTATATTCTTAGGTCTTAGTCATATCGCGACCATTAATAAAGGACACTGGTAGAGTGCCTAGATTACAAGGTTCAAATCGTTTTTTAAATTGCCGCTTTAGTCAAGTGTGCCATAGGCAACTGCATATGAATGCTCGACAGAGGCGAGGCTACACTGCACAGATATAGATATAAAAGTTAACAATTTGAGACAAATGTGCACTGTACTGTAATGAACCTTCATTATGAATATTATGAATTGGGTAGATGTATTTAGGATATCCTTTAAAAGTTAGATATAACAGAATTGAAATTGCTTTTTCGAAATTTGAAAATTGTGGCAAATTGTTGCAAGAATTGTTAACGCATTGTTTTTAGTTGTTTTGAACTGAAAACATGCTAGATTGAGCAATATAAGTATGTTCAGGCTGGTAAAGGATTCAGCGGTTGTTCAGAAGAAGCCGCTGTTATTACGTTCTAGTTAGAAAGAAGTACGTAAATATACGTGGGTATATGAAAAATAAAATGGAAATATTGCATGTTCCATCTAAAACAGAGTAATTAGCTACCTGTGCTATAAAAATCTGTAATTTAAGGTACTGCGGTACCTAGGAGTCGAGGCAATAAATACAGTAAATATGACACAAGATGGGTTTGACCGAATATCGAAATTCGGGCCTCGGAGACTAACATGAGTGTACGCCGCCGCGTGTTTATCCACGGTTTAACCTAAGATAATGTTTGTTTAGTTTATTTCAAATTCATGTGGTCAGAAAGGGGTATTCACGCTGAATAAAATACCACGTACCTTATTATGTGTTCGTTTTACCTTTAATTAAGGCAAAGCCAGGGTCTGGGAAAAACCGCCGGCCGATCCATTTTCCAGTGTTATTCGTGCGCGTGCAGCGTAGGCCGATGATCGCTTCGTCTTGCAGGTCACCGTCACGTTAAAACACTAGCACACTTTTAAAACTTGGTCATTATAACAATATAGACTTTTTATAAAAACGTTAAGATTATTTAGATTTTTAAAGGTAAAACTTTTTCAAATATAATACGCTAATCAAATATAATACGCTAAGTATAAATGTAATTCTCGATTTGAGCAGAGTTTCTGCTTAGGATGTTGCTAGATCGAAAGCAAACGACGCTATGAGGAAACTTCGAGATAACTCGACCCCAGGTGACTAAAAATGGCGGACACGGATGTAAGTCAAATTAAACCAAGAATTATTTATCCAGCAGGATACGGAAATTAGGCTAGGCGGAAGTAGACGCATCTCACAGGATGCTGTGCATCGTCACATGCCGAATAATAATGGGTTTCACTCATAGAAAGTAGTATAGTATAGAATGACAAACGTGGATTTTCAGCGAAACCAAAAAGTTACTTTACATGTGTGCGTTCAATAGTGATGTGTATCTTATGGTGGTCCAAGTTTTATCGACGAGGTTACGATAAATCATGTAAATTGAAACAAAAATAATTAAATTAATGCACTTTTAGTTACATAATACTTTTTATTTGATAAACAAGACAACCTCATTTTTGTTAAATTACGTATTTATTTATTTATGTATGAAGACTTGCTAGAAGCACTTATACACGTTCCAACATAGACCTTACCACAGCACAGCTTCGGGACAGTTGTGTGGGCCAGTGCTGAGAAGAAGCTGTGCAAGAATTACGGTTACCTAAAAAAATCAGTCAAAAAATTTATCGATACTGATGACGTCATCATTTAGTCAAGCCCTAGTGTAAAGAAACGGTTTCTTATTTTACTGAAAATACCTGAATTAATCCATTGGAAACTTTGATATATGGCTGCAAATCACAAAGGAAGTCCTAAATTTACTGTACAATTTGGCATCGGAGTCGATTTCACTCACAAATTTTATAAAATTTGGAATTAATTTTTTTATCAATGATTCATATTTACTGCTGGAAAGTATGATTTTCGGGATTGTATCCTCGGCGCACTTCACAGTTGCTGAAAGCACAAGTCATTTCATCTGAAATTGTTATACAAAACTTAAATTATAATTATATTCATTCATGATTTTTCAAAAATTCCAACGACGGAAACTTGACGTATCCACTAAATCCATTTTTTTTTTTTTTTTTCGGTTTTTGGCTTACACGGCTTGTGAGTTGCCATATTACACTAAATCCATTATTTCTTAGAAAACGGTCTCGCTGTCATAAGGTGTTTCGCTGTCAAATCCTATAGAATTTCACTAAGTACAAAAAAAAAAAAAAAAGTAGCACTCTCTTTTTAAAGCGAAGATTTTTTTCTTTCTCTATGGTTTCACTGGAAATAATTTGACATATTTTTTTTATTGAGTAGCTTGGTGAGCAAGGATCGACCATTATTTAATCCAAAAACAAGTGTATCGATCTCTCTAAAAACCATAGAGAAAGAAAAAAATCTTCGCTTTAAAAAGAGCGTGCTACTTAGTGAAATTCTATAGGATTTGACAGCGAAACACCTTATGACAGCGAGACCGTTTTCTAAGAAATAATGGATTTAGTGGATACGTCAAGTTTCCGTCGTTGGAATTTTTGAAAAATTATGAATGAATATAATTATAATTTAAGTTTTGTATAACAATTTCAGATGAAATGACTTGTGCTTTCAGCAACTGTGAAGTGCGCCGAGGATACAATCCCGAAAATCATACTTTCCACCAGTAAATATGAATCATTGATAAAAATTTTAATTCCAAATTTTATAAAATTTGTGAGTGAAATCGACTCCGATGCCAAATTGTACCGTAAATTTAGGACTTTCTTTGTGATTTGCAGCCATTTATCAAAGTTTCCAATAGATTAATTCAGGTATTTTCAGTAAAATAAGAAACCGTTTCTTTACACTAGGGCTTGACTAAATGATGACGTCATCAGTATCGATAAATTTTTTGACTGTTTTTTTTAGGTAACCGTAATTCTTGCACAGCTTCTTCTCAGCACTGGCCCACACAACTGGCCCGAAGCTGTGCTGTGGTAAGGTCTATGTTGGAACGTGTATAAGTGCTTCTAGCAAGTCTTCATACATAAATAAATAAATATGTATTTTAACAAAAATGAGGTTGTCTTGTTTATCAAATAAAAAGTATCATGTAATTAAAAGTGCATTAATTTAATTATTTTTGTTTCAATTTACATGATTTATCGTAACCTCGTCGATAAAACTTGGACCACCATAAGATACACATCACTATTGAACGCACACATGTAAAGTAACTTTTTGGTTACGCTGAAAATCCGCGTTTGTCATTCTATACTATACTACTTTCTATGCTAAAAACATTTTTATTGATTTCTCATTCTTCCCTACCTTATATTCTACTTTTTAGCACGCAGTGTCCACATCACAAAATGAAAATTTCAGAGTAGTAGCTAAAATATTTATTATTTTTCGTTCATCTTTTGTCACTTTTGTGTTTAATTTTAGATCTGCTTTCATCTCCTACCGGGATCTTTATAGTGTATGCATTTACGTTATCGATATTTACGCGGGTGAAGACGATAGTAGTACAGAAAGCCAGCAGTAAAATTAACACGTAAGTTCTAGGAGGATAAAGAAAACGTTCCAAAAAATAATTATAGTTTTTATTTATAAAATTGAATTAGAGCCTATTCAATGTTTTTTTTAGTTTACAAGAGTAGTTTTGGATCCAGTCCTGTAACCTAAATTACATCCACACTTATATCCCCTAAATAAAGTCTTACATACATCACATGCGATGCAGAAAGGTCACGCACATCTTTAAAATCTCTACCAGCTCTCATAGCAGGACAACTTATTATAACTGTCTTATTTTTACAAATACTAATTAATACAAAGTATCCATTATGGGCTGATCATACACAATTAAATTAGTGAGCCAGTAAATAAACATTTGTTCGTTTCACTCATATTGTACATAACTGTACTCGCTAGCATGTATCCGCTACGTGCGTGTGATTAGATTAGACCAGCATTTCCCAACCTGTAGTCCGCAGACCCCTAGGGGTAAAAAGGCTGGGAAACGCTAGATTTGACCATTATAAAGAGCAGTTATTATAACGCTGGCCTGTTATAACAGCTGATTTCGTGATTCCAAGTTTAATTTATAAACCTATCACGTGGTTCTTCTGTCTGTCAGAAGAAGTGGTGGTAGGTGTGCTTGTGCGCGTGTCAAGTGCGCCGGCGCTTGGCGGGGGTGGTCGCGGGAGGGGTGGACGTATTCGCTCGCCGCCGCCCGCGCCGGGAGCTGCCGTCTTCGTCTATTAGCGGAGAGTCCCAGGCTGAGGAAGAAGAGTTTGTAATTGTAATTGGTATTGTTTACATAATATATCTAGTTGAAGTCTAGGTATTTTTTATATCCTTTTATAAAAAGGCTAGTTTTTGTGCTGTTTTGGGCAGTATGGAGAAACTGAGTGACCAGTACCATTACCAAGAGTTTAACAATACAGAGGTGTGCATGTTAATGGTATATCTAGTAAAAGTGCTATGAAAATCTTGAATCCAGCCATAATACAAACAAAAAAAGAGAATGATATTTTACCTGAAACTGAGCTGACTTTGGTCTTAGAAGCTTTATCTCTCTGTGAAGTAGATTTTCTACTAGTAGAACTATCTCTTGTCCCTGATGCGTTAGAATCGCGTGAATCTCTTCTGCGATCTGGAATGTCATTACAAAAATAGAATAAAATTATTTTGTTTAACACCTCATCAGGTTGTATTTATATGGTTTTACATATGTTTATTCATACATGTGGCCATAAAATGAGGCTTTTAAAAAACTACTCATAAATGCGTACCATACTTATAAATATTTTTTAATGTGTTTATGACCTAAATGAATTTCTTACCATATTCTTTCTCCGATTTGATGCTAGGTGTGTCAGTAGAGGCATGTGAGCTGCCACTCTCTTTGCGGGTCTTTGTAGCTAGTGCGCTGACACTGTCTTTGCGCCCAGCACCTGCTAAAATATCAATATCTGGCTTATGCCTTGTATTTCTTTGTCCTTGGAAAAACAAATAATAATATGTATGTACACAGCCTGTAAAGTTGTATCTAGACAGATGTTGTTTGTTCTATAATGTATGTTTCCTACATTATAATAAATAAAAACTTTGGAATTGTTAAGTTAGTACACACTGTTACACACTTTAATGAACAACAATAGAGTAATTATTAGTTGCTGCTGACTACTGCTGAGGCATGGAAGCTGTGCTAGGGTAGAGTCTACAATCTACATACAGAAATAAATGAATTTCATGAATTTTTATTTTATTTGTCAGAAATTGATAAATATAAAATATGGATTCTAAAGTAGACAATGCTGCATGATTAATGATTAAATCTTAGTAAAAAAAACTCATGCTCAGTACACTAACAGGATAAGTGCAGCAAGATCAAACAAAGTATAGCTTCCTAATTATTCGCATGTGAATATATTTTTCACTTGTGTAAAAGTTTCAGATATTTTGAGCTTGGATCTGGATACATTTTAGTATACAAAATAAAGATGTTTTTATGTGCAAATAAATCATGCAAAAAGGTAATAAAAAGAGGGTGGCTACCTTTAGGTGTGCTATCTTTGGATGCAAGGCCTTTAGTAGAACCGCTTCTAGGAGTAGAAGGCATGGGCGATGCGCTGCGGCGATCTAAATGCAAGACGGCGAGATAAATACAAGCTGTTTAGTCACATGCAAACAAACATGAATAAAAAACAACTTTGCACCTACCTTCAGTCTCGTCGGGCAGTATGATATCTCTACACTTCTGTTTTATCAGAGCCCCAAACTCGCTATCCGGTAGACTAAAGTTCATTTCATGGTTTGGAAATGGTATACGTTCTGTATCGTCTAACATAGACAAATCGTACAGAGATTCTAAGTGTTTCCATATATCTTGCGTGGAAATTTCTTTCGTTATAGAATTTGATAGTTTTTCCCAAATACAGGCCATGTGAAAATGTTTGTTGATGCCTACTGGCTTGTGGTTCGCCATTGCATAAAATAGCTGGATTTCCATGTCGACATCCCACTCTACTGCATCACCAGTTTTAATGTCTGATTCTTCTTCACTAGAGACCATTGTGAGGGCGTAAAAAATTTACTTAAAGAATATAAGAAAAACGCCGAACACAAAATTATACAAGAACCGCAAATCACAAATCAAATCAACTAACAATTTTTTTTTTTTTTTTTTAATGGTTTCACGGCTTTGGACGGGGTCCATACGGCCTATTCTTTATTTCTATATTCTTCCATTGAGGATATTATTCCCTTGATCTGGGGAGATTCTTCTGGTGTGTGAGGAGACTTAAACTGCAGTTTCCAATGTTCATGTTGAAACTCTAATTACAACTCTTCAAAGGTGGAGCATATGTATTCATAAATATATTTGTAGGTGTCTTGATTTTCAAGTAGCGATGGCAGGAGGCGGGGGATGTCCTTATCTTTGTATATCTCTAGTAAGCCATCCGCTAACAGCAATCGCTGAATGTTAAAAGCAGGACACTTCAAAATGAGATGATCCAAAGATGCTGAGTCTGAATCGCAAAATTCACAAATATCAGAAGAAGCCAATTTTATGCGCTTTAAGTGAGTGGGGAATCTTCCATGTCCAAGTCGCATGCGGTTGATTGTAGTGACAAACTTTCTTGAAGGATACTTTTTGTACTTAAAGTACCATGGCTTGGAGGGAATACGTTTCTGTATTTGAGCATACCATTTCCCTTTATGACGTTTAGTATCTTCCCAATCTCTATGCCAGTCTTCTAACATACGTTGTTTAAGTGTTGATCCATAATCAGTGATTGGTACTGCTGGCGATGAATAAAGTGTAGAATTAACTTCAGGATGCTGCACTTTCATTAGCTGATCAACAATTTCGTTTCCAGTAATTCCAGAATGAGAAGGGACCCATATAAAATCAATTTCTTTATTTTCTGATTCTAACAACATCTGCCTGATTTTAGTAATATAAAGATTGGTTTTGTAGGATATGTGTGCATTTTGTAAACATGTGAGAACGCTCAAGGAGTCGGTCACAACTAAAAATTTTCTATCACGCGTCATTCCTTGGATATACTGCAGAGCGGCATATATGGCATAAGCTTCGGCTGTAAATATAGATGAGTGGTGATCTAATGAGAAGCATCGCCCAAATTTGGCTGTCGAATCATAGTACGCTGCTTTGGTGGTTGATTCCGTTTTAGAACCATCTGTGTAAATCTTTCGATGATCTGGCTTTTCACTGTTTACAAATTGGACAAACTCAATATTGTTTGTGATCTTTTTCAAAATGATATTAGGTACCATGGTCTGAATCTCTACTGTACTAAAGTCCCAACTTGATTTATGGTCTATGCACTTACAAATTTGTTTTAACTCATTCAGGTTCTCAGATTGTAAGAGACTATTACTTTGATACAATTCTAAAAACATTCTATTGCCTAAAATTTTGACATACAACTTTTCTGTAAGATACTTTAACCTAACTAATATGGGAGGAATTCCTGCCTCTATTTCTAAAGAGTTAATAGGTGTAGAACAGAAAGCACCAGTGATTATTCTTAAACCTTTGTTTTGCAAGACTTCTAACTTTCTACATAGACTATTGCTTATATATTTCCCGTAAATAACTAATCCATAATCGTAATGACTTCTAACTATGGCTTTAAAAATCATATTTAAAAGCTTTGGGTCCATGCCCCAAGAGACACTCGCCAAATGCCGCATTATATTTAAAGTTTTCTGCATTTTCTCTACAATTTTAAGAACATGAAAATGAAAAGTTAACTTTGAATCGAAAATCAAACCTAAAAATCTTTTTTCTTCTGCTAATTGAATATTTACAGAGTTATATACAATATTTACAGTATCAAAAGAATCAATTTTATTACAAAAAACTAAAAATGAACTTTTGTTAGGATTAACATCTAATTTTAATTTAACTTTATAGTATAAATACAATTGTCGTAAAGCTTCATTTAATATTAATTCAACTTGAAATAAACTTCTACTAGTCGTGTACAACACAATATCATCTGCATATTGAAGAATCGTCAGATTTGGGACTGATATGTATTTGTGTAATTGCGAGGTATACAATAAGTAAATCAAAGGAGAGAGGGCTGCCCCCTGGGTTGTGCCTTTATAAGCTATCTTTGGTCCAAATAAATTATTATTAAATTTAACAAAAACTCTACGAGAATAAAAAAAGTTAAAAATCCATTTTGAGACTTTACCTGGGATATGATAGTCATGAAGAATCTTGACCAAAATAGATAAGTCAACATTATCGAAGGCACCAGTAATATCTAAGAATGTACTCACAAGATAAGAATTATTATTTAAGGATTCCTGAATATCACCCGTAAATTTTAAAAGACTATCAATAGTGCCACGCCCTTTTCGAAAGCCAAACTGGTCATGAGGAATTATTGATCTAGATTCTGCAAATAACTCTAAACGTGTCTTGAGCATACTTTCAAAAATTTTTCCGACACAGGAAGATAACGAAATTGGTCTATAAGAGTCAGCATAATTAGGATCTTTTTCAGGTTTTAAAATAGGGACTACAGCGACTGTTTTCCAAGTAGAAGGAATAGAACCAGCAGACCAAAGATCATTAAAAATTTTCAGTAAAACTAATTTTGCTGAGGAGTCTAACTGCTTAATAAGTAAATACGGAATATTATCTATGCCCGGAGACGTATTTCTTTTTCTATTTAAAGACAAATTAAATTCTGCTTCTGAGAAAGGTAAGTTCAAATGTGAATTAAGCTCATTAAACTCGAAAAGGGGATCAAAATCATTTGCATTATAATCTGCTTGACCAGATGCTATTTTATCTAAAAATTCTGTTAAGAAATTTTCATCTTTAGATTTGGTGAACAGCTTTTCCTGTTAAAAGTCTTGATGAATTTCCATATATTGCTAACAGGAGTATTCCTATCAAAGCTAGAACATAAATTTCTCCAACTTGATATTTTTTGCTGTTTTATTGTTAGTTTTTTATTCGCTTCAAGCTTTTTATATGTATAAAATAAAGTTTTCTGTTGTAGGATAACGTCTGTACATACAAAGAGCCAATTTACATTCCTTCACTGCATTAGAGCAACTTTCGTCCCACCAAGGCATAGGTTTATGAACACGCTTATTGTCGTTACTATTAACTTTATAAACAGGCACGAATTCTGAACGCAGACTGTAGAGTAAATGACAGAATTCCTCATAAGCAGTTAATGGATCTGAATTTGAGAGTAAATGATCAAACATATCCCTAGACTTTATCATATAACCAAACCAATCAGCCTTATTATACAAATATTTTTCAATAGGATTAGGATTGTTGTCATATATATCAGATGTATAATTGAAATGAACAATAGTAGGAAAATGATAACTACCTAACGTATCTTCTGTATAGACAGACCATTCAATAGATGATGCTAAAGTCGGAGTAACAAATGCAATGTCAATTGCTGATGGCGATTGATTAGGACGAGGAAGTGTTGTAAACTGACCGTTATTCAATATAAACATATTAATTTCATCGAGCAAGTCATAAATTTGAACGCCTCTTGGCTTATTAGTGATTGATCCAAATGCAGTGTGATGCGCATTAAGATCTCCCATCACAAGGACAGGAGAAGGCAAGGCAGTAATAATATTTTTTAAAAATGTTATAGGGAATCGACCAGGTCGAGGAGGACAATAAACTCCTAAAATTGTTACAAAACTACTTTGTTTAATTTTAACACTAATAGATAAAGTCTGTATTCTATCTGAGGAACGAGTACTAATTATTGAACATATTAGGGAGTTTTTACAAATGATGGCAACACCGCCATAGCCGGTGTCACTGTCGTTTCTGAACGTTTTATAACCTCTAAAATTCACAATGTCATTAGGGTTTAACCAGGTTTCATTTAAAATCAAAATATCTATATTTAAGGAACTAAGTAACTGAGAGATAAATAGAGTCTTAGGCTTAAGACTCTGGATATTGTGTTGTACAATCACTAATTCATTTTCCATTTTCACACGCCTTTTTAATAAACATTTCTTTGATTGTGGCTGAATTAATTGGCAGACTATTTTCCTTGTTAGACAAAGATAATAAAGTATCTACTATTACTTTAATAATCTGTTCATTATTAATTACATCTGTTAAAAAATTTTTGTTGTTTACATCTTTGCTTTCAGTTGATTTATTTGGAATATTTTGCTGAGGTCGGGAACCAATTACTTTGGCAAAAGATTTGTCCAGTGTCGGGAAGAAGGAACCCAAAGTTGCTTTATTTAATATTTTACTTCTATTTTCATTAATCTTCTGTTGCTTTACAGGACAGACTCTAGCCACAGCAATATGATCCCCTTTGCAATTTACACAAAACGGTTTATTTGAATTTGGGCACTCCTTGTAGGAGTGAGGTTGAGCACATATGGAGCATACAATATTATGTTTACAAAACTTGGTGGTATGACCAAATGCCATAAATTTGTAACATTGCACCACAGGTTTGACATACTCATCTACAGGAATGGTACATAGACCATATGTAACATGCTTAGGTAGTACATTACCTGAGAAAGTTATTGAGACTGTCTGCAATGGGATGATGGTACCTTCAGGACTCCGTTTCGTGAATCTTCTTACAGCCAGTATTTCCTGAGAGCTTATAAGTTTATCATACAGATGTTTAGTGCTCAGATCAGTTGGTATATACTTAATGACACCGATGCATTCTGATGTAGCAGCCGGGATGAATGCTTTTATTTCGTGTGATGCCAAAAACGTAGAGTTAGACAGCAGCATATTTGCGTTCTTTGCAGTTTCAAAGATAATAGCATACCGCAATGCATTCACGCGTTTAATTTCCTTGACTCCTTTTATATATCGGCTAAAGATGTTGTTGAGATAAATTGGGTCTTTATTTCCAAACTTTACTGCTTCACTGATGCTTTGTATATACACAGGAAAAATATTACCCGGAGAGTTGTCTGGATAACTGCGAATGTGATTCTTTTTCACATATGGCAAATGCTTGATATCCTCATCCTCATCTGACAAATCATGTGTAGCCACGGGGGTGTCAGTTTTTCTTTTTTTGTTCGCCTTAGGAGCAGTGCCCCCGCTCTCGGAACCCATCTTGCTCCTTCCTCCACTAAAACTTGCAAATAAATTAACTATTTGAAATTTTAATTATCCACACGTAAAAATTAAAACCTCCCGCCTCGAAGGTTTCCCGCCAAAAAAAAACTCAACTAACAATTCTGAGTCTTCTGACACTGACACTGACACTGACAGCAGACCATTTTTTTTGTGTATTTACCTTAGATTATGTATCCTGTAGATTTGACACATATTTAAAATTGACAAGTTAGAAAGTGATGGCTGTATACAAAAGTACTTAAGAGTGAGAGAGACGCAGATATTGTTTTTTGTCCTTATCACCGTTCATAGGTAATTTCTGCCTGCCACAATTTAAAATAATGGCAGACATTTGACGTCTATGCGAAAAATACAATAAAATTGCAAATTTAAAAAAAATTTTGTGCAAGTGAAGTGTTTTGTGGATTACGGAGTGATTGTTTTACTTACTCAACACTTTGAGTATATACTCAAAGACTCAACATGGTAAATTGTTGTGTGCTTGGATGTAAAAGCCGTACTGAGCGTAAATATGAAAACATAACATTTCACACGTAAGTAAGCCTCATTTATATTGTTCCTATATGTTTTACCTGCATCGAAGTGCATTAATCTTAAATCCTATAAAAGAACATACATAATAGTGGAAAAAAGTAGTGAATTATCAATCGAATTGTAAAATATTTTTGTATTATTACCTGACCAAATATAAAAGGTCGTCTATGGCTCAACTCTGTGGGTTATGGCTATTACGGTAGCCATTTTGTTAGTATTTTAAATTTTGCTGGGTTATCGTTACCTTTAGGGATACCACAATGCAAAGGGTAAAAGTTCTCGATTTAAGGGTAATTTACAATCGACTTATTTTAAAAATCGTATATGTATTTTAATTGCTGGATGAACATTTCATGCGTTGTAGTGATCATTATTATTTGAACTAATTATGATTTGTGTTCATTTATATAGATTTCCAAAAGACGAGACGGTACTAAAGGTTTGGATTGCAGCGACTGGACGGCATGTGTTCTATCCATTTTAAAACCGAATGCTTTCAGAAAAAGCAACGGATAACTTATTTGGCAAATATTTGAATGTACGCAACAAAATGTTGCGTATTTATGTTATTATTTAATAAACTTACATCATTTAACGGCCCATAAAAGTTATTTGTTGACTATTTTATTTAAACTTTATTGCTCTGTAAGTTGTATAATTGGCGGACTTTTTCTGTTCTATGACGTTAAAAATCCTATTTCCTTCTTAATCATTTTTTTTGTACACAATTTTTGTTTTATCCCTATGTTAATATTTTTTTGTACAAATAAATAAAGATTTTGACTGTAAAATTAAGTATTTATTGTAATTAAGGTGTAAACGCCTGCGTTAGACTGCTAGGCTAATATTGTAATGAAACACTATAAATTGAAATAAATATGTAATTTTGAAACTATGACATGAAATCAATGAAAAAACATAAGAGTAATAAAAATATTTGTGACATCTTGTCAATTAACCAAAAGAAGGTCTTATGTCGTAGACATAAATTGCGCCCGCGCATGAATAAATATAACTTAAGTAATGAAACTTCATTAACACATCAATAAGTAATAAAACTTAAATAAACCTTAATTAATCAATAGAATCAGTAGGTAATACAACGATTTTAGTAAAGGCTCTCGAATGTATTTTTTTATCAGCTGTCATTATTTCAATGACTCTGACCTTAGAATCCCTGCCAGGAAACAATCTTACTACACGACCTAATGGCCAGAATTGTGGATGAACAATATTATCCTTTAATAAAACTACTGAACCCACTTTTATGTTTGGTTGGTCATTTTGCCATTTAGTTCTTTTGTTCAAAGAGACTAAATAGTCTTTGGACCATGCCCGCCAAAAATGTTGTCGGAACTGTTCTATGGACCTCCATAATTTCAAACGATTATTTGGAACATTTACTAAGGATGGCTGTGGCAATGAAGTTAAAGGACAGCCTATTAAAAAATGACCAGGCGTCAATATGCTAAAATCTGTTGGATCATTTGACATAGGACAAAGAGGGCGCGAATTTAGAATAGCTTCTATTTCAATAGTTAAAGTAACTAATTGTTCAAAAGTCAATGTTTTCGCAGCTAATATTCTCTTAAAATGGAACTTAAAAGATTTAACAGATGCCTCCCATAGGCCACCTTGGTGAGCACTATATGCGGGAATGTAATGAAATTGAATACCTTTTTGAGAAGCATATTCAGTAATGGTTCTTTGAAATGTATTATTATTAAGTAAGTGATATAAATCTTTTATTTGTTTATCTGCACCTTTAAATGTTTGAGCATTGTCACAAAAAATATCTGAAGGTAAACCTCTCCGTGAAATGAAACGCTTTAGAGCTGATATAAAGGCGTCACTAGTCATATCAGAAACTACTTCCAAGTGTATTGCCTTTGATGCTAAACAAACGAAAACACAAACATATGCTTTAGAAATTATACTCCTTCTTATAGTAGATTGCTTAACTTCAAATGGTCCACAATAATCAATCCCTACTTTCTCAAAAACTCGTGCTTGTAGAACCCTTTCTTTAGGAAGCGAACCCATAAGCTGTTTGGCAGATTCAGCTTTGTACCTAGTGCAAGTTATACACTTGTGAATAACAGACTTAATTTCTCTCATTGAATTTAAAATATAGAATCGTTGTGAAAGACTACTTGAAATGATCTTAAGTCCACCGTGCAACAAAATTAAATGCTCATTTCTTATTATAAGCCGTGTGACATGACATTTTTTGGGTAATATAATAGGAAATTTCTTTGCAAAAGGAAGATTCGAGTTTTGCAGTCTCCCACCTACTCTCAAAAGTCCTTTATCATCAATAAAAGGATTTAACATTTTAAGATAACAACTATTATTAGTTTTATAATCAATATGTTTTTTGATACATTCAATTTCTTTATGGAAATAGTGATTTTGAACATATCGTATTATAATATCGAAAGAGTTTTTAAGTTCTGATACAGAAATTAAATTATTAGTTGAGGGTAACTTTCTGCATTTGTAAATAAATCTCAAAACATAGGACATAACTCGTTGCATTTTGGTTATGCAAGAAAACTTTGTAAAAAATGGCATCATAAAATTATCTAAAGGAACGTTGGAAGTGTGAGACGCTTGTTCAGTAATAAGAAGTGGATATTCTATATCTAATGACTGAAAATTGTAACAACTGTCTTTTAAAAAATCGGGCCCATGCCACCATAAAATATTGTTCTCAATATCTTTGGGATCTCCGCCGCGTGACAAAATGTCTGCAGGATTTAACAAACCTGGAGTAAATTTCCATGTCATACCTTTAGTCAATTTATTGATTTCTTTGACGCGATTGGCCATGTAAGGTGGTAATTTTTCTTCAACCGTATTGATCCATCCCAAAGATATCTTCGAATCACAAAATAGGAATATCCTAGTTACATTTGAAAGAACTGATAATACTTTCGATACAAGCTTAGATAAAAGCAACGCACCATTGAGTTCAAGTTTTGGTATAGTCAATTTAGAATCTAAGCCAACAATTCGAGATTTGGCGCATAGTAAATTGATATAAAAATTATTGTCAATGGTTCGTACTTTTAAATATAAACAACAGCCGTATGCGTCAGACGATGCATCACAAAATCCGAGCAATTCCACTTCATCTGCCTCATATAAATGTAAATCTCGTGGAATTACTAGTTTACTCATATTGGAAATTGAGGCATGAAATGTCTCCCAGATGATTTGAAGATCAGAAGGTAGTGGCGTATCCCACTCGAGATTGTTTTTCCAAAGTAATTGTAAAATCATTTTAGCTTTGACAACTACAGGGCCAACGTAACCCATTGGATCAAAAAATTTACTCACTGAACTTAGAACAGTTCGCTTTGTAGGAATATTAGGGGCAGATACAACTTTGCCACTGAATTCAAAAACATCTTTTTTAATATCAAATGTAAGACCCAAAGTCTTAACTGTTATGTCTTGATCAAGATCCTTTTGTTGAAAACCGTATTTCTCTTTTGGAATATCTTGTAAAATTGACATGTCATTAGAACACCATTTATGAGGATCAAAACCACCAAGTTTAAGCAAGTCAAACAGCTCTTGTTTCAAATCAATAGCACCCTGATATGAGCTGTGACCGCATAAAACGTCATCGACATATGAACTTGTCAAAATGGCTTCGCTTGCTAATTTGTATTGATCTTTATATCTGTTTGCTAATTCAACTAAACAACGAGTTGCTAAAAATGCTGAACTAGTCAGGCCATATGTTATAGTTTGTAATTGCAAGCATTGTAAAGGTTTGCTTATATCCTCACGCCATAAAATATTTTGTAAAACACGATCATCTGCATGTATTAAAATTTGCCTATACATGTGTCTAATGTCACACATAAGAACGTATTTGTGAGTTCGAAAACGCAATAAAATATCAAACAAAGGTTTTTGAACTACTGGTCCATTGCAAAGGATGTCATTCAAAGCTGGGCATTTACTTGACTTAGCGCTACCATCGAACACTACTCTTAACTTCGTCGTTAATCTTTCAGGGCGAAGTACACCGTGGTGAGGGAGAAAATAGAGCGGTCGATCTTCCGGCAAACAATTATTCATATCAATTGTCTTAGCATGTCCTAATGCAAGATATTCATTAATAAAATCAGTATACAAGGAATGATATAATGGATCTTTATCAAACCTTTTTTCTAAATTGTAAAATCGTTGTAAAGAAATCAAAAATGAGTCAGATAAATCGTACTCATCTAAATTACATTTTCGCGGCATTCGAACCTCAAATCTGTTATTTTGTAATGTAACTGATTCTTTGAAAATCATTTCACTGTAATCGTGTTCAGGCAGAGACTCGACAAAAGTTTCCGGTATCTTTTCTGTTTCCCACAGTTTTTTAACATAAAAATCTTGATCAATAAGACTGTCTTTTAAATGCATTGATACGGATAAATTATTGGAAGGTTGTACGTTACCAGAGACAATGTAGCCGAAATGGGTATTGAACAAAATCGGATCTCTAGGACCGCCTTCTACCTTTCCGTCCTTCAAAACTCTGAAGAAGACATCGGCAGCCAGAAGAAGTGAAATCTCGCCTGAAACATTAAAATCATTATCAGCAAGTTTGACAAAACTTGGAATTGTAAAGTTTGATATATCAAAACTACATTGTGGCAAACTAATTGTAATCTTGTCTACAATGGAACATGTAACGTCAATATCAAAGTTTTCTGTAAGTGAATTTAAATGTAAATTAATGCCTTTGCTTACTTTCTTGGCATTTTCTCCTAATGTGACTATATTTTTATGCAATTCGAACGTTTTACTACCTAGCTTTGATGCTAAAGATGTTGTACAAAAGGAAGTTTGACTTCCTGAGTCAAGTAAAGCTCGCACAATGTACTTGTTGTTATGAACATCTGTAACTAAAACTTTGACAGTAGGCAACAGTACATTGTGTTCACTTGGTTTTACAGCATGAAAAACCTGATTAGATGTACTCTCCTTTTCTATGTGTATCAAAGTGTTGTGTTGTTGATTGCACACACTGCATTTAAAGTTATATCTACATTGTTTGTCATGCTGAGTCAAGCAGATCTTACAAAGCCCCTTATCAATTGTAAATTCATGCCTTTTCTGTGGCGTCATTAATATAAAATTTGGGCACTTGTATAATTTATGTTCTTTTGAGCATATGATGCAAATGTTTACTTTCTTTGTTTCACTTGCAATATTTACGACTTTGCCCTTTGTGAAGCTTGTTGAAGGGCTTGCTTCCAATGAACTTGCTCTTTTGTCAATAAAATCAAGCAAAGCTGTTATGTCCGGAAGTTCATTGATTCGCTCTGAGTGATATAGTCGTAGAGAAAGTGTATCTAACTTTCTGCTTATAATGCAAAATAAAATAGAGTCCCAGTGATTTATTGGCTGATTCAGGTTCTGTAAGGCCATTATCTGCTGTCGTACTTTAACTGAAAGTGCTCTGAGTTCTACAGCAGAACCGCGATGTAAAACTGGTAAGTCCAAAATAGTATTAATATGCTTCGTTATTAAAATAGAAGGGTTGTCGTATCTTTTTTTAAGTAACTGTAGCGCAGAAATATAAGATTCATTCGTAAGAGGTAAGTTACTTATTATTTCCAGTGGTTCTCCTTTAAGATATTGTTTTAAATAATATAGTTTCTGGACGTTAGATAAATTTTTGTCATTATGAATCATAGAATCGAATAAATCTTTAAAAGAACTGTATTCCTCCAACTTTCCATCAAAAGTAGATATCTCTATTCTTGGAAGTTTTAAATACTGAGAGGCCGTAGATGTATGCGTAGAATTTTCGTGAATAGATCTTCCGCATTGTTTTGTAATTTTTTCAATTTTTGTAAGTAAGTCATAGTACCTTGTATCGAATTGGTCGCTTTCATCGTCGTCGTCATTAATGCAAAGTATCTTATGTTGAATTTCCTGAAATTTTGTGTAAATGTTTTCCAATGTTTGCTTACGTATTCCGAGCCCGACGACGTCGAAATCTATATCGCTGTCAAGATACTTTTCGATATTCGTAAGGGCTCTTTTTTGTTGGCCTCTAGCCACTCGCAATGATTTGAGCTGACCACTTATTTCCTTCACTGTACTGCTGCTGGAGGCATCGTCGCTCATAGTCGACTCATCCATTTTGAAACACTAATTTGATTTTTCTCCGTGTAATTTTTGCTCAGGTTTCGGCACCAATTTATGTAAACGCCTGCGTTAGACTGCTAGGCTAATATTGTAATGAAACACTATAAATTGAAATAAATATGTAATTTTGAAACTATGACATGAAATCAATGAAAAAACATAAGAGTAATAAAAATATTTGTGACATCTTGTCAATTAACCAAAAGAAGGTCTTATGTCGTAGACAAAGGTTACTAGTGTATTTATATGGGTGGGGAGTAAATTTTTATGAACATGGCCACCCCAAAATACGTAAGTACTTTATATCTGTCCCATACGGGTGAACGCGGCTGTCAAGTCTATAATATACTTCGTCTAAGGTATTTACGTTCCGTATGGAACAGGCTATTCTTAGGACCATGATGCCTGCCTTGTCATAGTTGACAGCAGACCAGCCAGTCGTCAGCCGGTACTTTTTTTTTGACACTGCTCTTGACGGCCAAGGCTGCCAACCAAGTGCCAACGCAATAACGTGTCCTAGCGTGTCCTCCCTTTATTGTCTTTTGTTAGTAATGCAATGCAATGTCTGTGTTTGAGATTTTTTAACAAACAAATCAATGGTATTCATGGCTTAAATTCGTTTGACTCTTGCTGTTACTTGTGTTATCAATCAATAAAAAAACCGTAATTTGTCTATTGTTATCTGTCAATCAGCTGTCAAAAATCGGTGTGCATGCGGCGGATTTCGGATGCCTTTTTCGTAATTTCCCTACATAAAATTAATAATTTCTACATGTTGTAAGGATATAAAGGGACATTTAAATTCGTTCCCACTATTTATTAATATGGCGAACCATTACGAAGTGCCTAATTGGTAAGAAAACGCACTGGAAGGGAGATTGGAATGCTTCCACAATTTGTTGATTTTTAGCTTGGTGTTTTAATTTGTTTTTCCCTGAATTTACGATAATTGTATAGCCGACCTTAATTCTCAAAACTCAGCTTTACATATAAGTATCATTCTGACCTCTGAGCTCTTATTAGTTAGCGCTAATTATGTAAAATCTGATCACCTTATTTTGTTCTAGGGCTGGCAAGCCGCCTACAGGGTTGCATCTGGATGTCCTGAAAGGCGACAAATTGATCCAGAAGCTCATGATTGACGAGAAGAAATGCTATCTTTTTGGTCGAAATCCTCAGATGAACGACTTTTGTATAGATCATGCAAGCTGTTCCAGGGTCCATGCAGCTTTTGTCTACCACAAGCACTTGAATAGAGCTTTCCTAGTTGATTTAGGCAGTAGTAAGTATTTATATATTTCAGTTGTAGAGAACAAGTTATAAACTCTTCCTGCCACTAATAATAATAAAAAACAACAGTAATCTCATAATTTGCAAATTCAGCAAATTGTATGTATAAACTAATACTCTGATAAATATAACTCTAGTTATGTTTCTATAGGAACAGAAAATACTAAAAAAAATATAACTCTAATAAATAAATAAAACTCTAATAAACTGATTATGTGAGTGTTAAAATATTCATTAAATGTAAAGCTTAATCAATAAGGATTAATAGAGGAAAAAAGAAGAAATTCAATAGAGGCCCAGCTTAATTGAGTTTTCATGCACAAGTATACTTTTTAGCTCATGGAACTTACATTGGCAAGATGCGTCTGGAGGCACACAAGCCAACACAACTGCCTATCGACTCCAATTTTCACTTTGGTGCTTCCACTAGAAATTATATTATACGGTAAGTCACTTCAGTTATATTCATCATTTAAAAATAGATACATAATAAGAAAGATGTAAGTCAGTAAAAATCACATTAGAACATTTTTGTATTTATGCATGTATTTTTAAAGTAAGGATATATTTGACCTAAATTAAGATAACATAATTGGATTTTAAAGCAGTGGAAATGTTATTGTTGCGCGCTACTCTCTGAAATTGCGGTTCACGCGCTTGGCAGAGGTCACGGATGGAGTTGCTGGACGTTCCAGTGATGAAACAAAAATATGAGAAAGTCATTTAACAATGCCCAAAATATTTTGTAATACAGAAAACTGCAGGTTAAAGAACTATTAGATAATTAAGGTCTTTTTTTGCAGTTTATTTTTGTTTTTATAGTGTTTTGTCACCATACAAACTTAATAATAATCAATAATCAATAATCAATAATCAAGAATCTCCGAAGGAAAATATTTTTACAAATATTTTAACAATCAGTTAAGATGATGAAAGCCAATGATTGTTAAAATATTTGTAAAAATATTTTCCTTCGGATATTGTGAGAGCAATCTCGCAACATTGATGATGTCACGCAGCCTACGCGTTAAAAAAGCACTTGCAAAATTCAACAGGCTTGTTAATGTGACGGTGGCCGAGTGGTATAGGCATACGCCCGGATAGCGTAAGACACGGGGTTCAATTCCTCGTCTGTCACAGAGTCACAGTTGTCTTTTTACAAGTGCAATTTATATGTCTTTTTTTGCGCAGGGAACGTCCTACTGGCAACTCCCGCGGTATCATGGAAGACTTACCCAACACTGAACAAGAGGGTGCATTACTTGGACTCCCTGAAACTCAAACCGAGTTAGATGTGAGTTGGTAACAAGCATTTAATTATAAAGATTATATCATTTTAAATAGACGTTTAATACCTAAAAGCTGAAATAAGAAACCAAAAATTGTGCATGGGCGAGACTTGAACCAGCATCTTTCTGGCTAATTTTTGGTTTCTTATTTCATCTTTTAAGAATTCTAATATGAACCAATCTAAACCATTGAGTGGTATAATATTTATTTAAAAACATCCTGTATCCTATTTGCAGAACTTAACAGAATTCAACACAGCACACAATAGAAGAATTTCCATGTTGGGCATATCAACTGACGATGGAACTGATGTCATAAAGGTATCTTAATGATTATTTAACCGACTTAAAAAAAAATAAGGTTCTCAGTTCAACCTGTATGTTAATATATTTTTTTGTCCGCAAATATCTCGCATTTTGCTGAACCGATTATAACGCGGTTTTCAGTACAGTATTTGTTGTAACAAACTGTGGAGAAGGTTTGTGTAACCATTTTATTAACATACAAAATTCTGGTGTTTTTATTTTTACTAAATACTTATGTCATTAATAATTCAGCCTACAGCTGGCACAAAGCGTTCAGCAACCATGCCAGGCGGGGTACCCAAGAAACAAAAGCGTAACGTCTCCTTCAACGAAGAGGTGGACATCATCAACCCGGAGGACATTGACCCCACCATTGGCCGGTTCAGGAACCTGGTCAAGTCTACTATAGTGCCTAACGCTAACGCACCTCCGAGGAAATTGAAGCTGCAAAGTGCCGATGATAGTAAGTGTGATACTTCTATTTGCTGCAAATGATATCAAGAAACAGTATAAAAATATGGCTATTACTGGTTTCAACAGGACTGAGTAGTCAATTTTAAAATGAAATCGAAATCGGCTATTAAATTTCTTTCTTATCCAGAAGTTGGCTCTGGCTATCCAGCGGGGTAATGCGGCAAAGGTGTGATGGGTACTTTTCCCCCTGGCACACTCCAAGGTTGACACTGTGTTGTTTAGTTTTATTTTTAAGTTACTGAAGTTTTTTTAATTATTTTAATGTTAAAATTAGGAGAGTTATATTTATAAGAATCATACCTACTAACACCACCATAGCTATTAAACAAAAAATAATTTGAAAAGTAGTACATAAGATAAAACCTATTGTGATTTTATTGTACTTATTGATATTTAAATTACAATGAAAGCTCAAATAGCCAGCTAATTAATTCATGACCAAATACTATAGTCAAATGAAATGTCCGTCATGGTTAGGTATTAAAAATAAATAGTATCTTAAGTCTTCACGACGACGAAAAAGAGAAGGACTGTGTAAAAAACGATATGAGTGTGAAAGGAGTGGATGATTCAGTGACGAGTGTTCGAATAGTGTGGAAGAGAAAAACATACTGCGCTGACCCCAGATAAACTGGGAACAGGCCAAGAGAATGATGATAAAGTATTCACATATATTTTTTGTTTCAGCTCACCACCACCACTCTTTGCGCTTGCAAGAGATCTCCCGAGGGAACACGCTCTACTCTGACTTGCCCGCTCCCAGCTCGCATCTAAGCCTTATTGGTGCTAGGTTTGTATATTTTATTTAATTAAAAAAATCCTTTATTTTGCATTACATCGAAAGACCTACGAAAGAGCTACTCGCTAAGCCCGTAGTTGCGGCCGTATTTGCGGGCGAATGTGTTTTCTATGGCTGTCATTTTCATTATTCTAATCTGATAAATATGCAAAACGAATGAAGATATTTGGATTCGAAAGGGCGGTTGATATATTGCCTCACAATAGATTACCAATACACCTTGCTGAGTATTAGCCAAAGAAAACACCTTCGCCCGTAAATTCAGCCGAAACTGCGGGCTTGGGGAGTAGACGCCTTCGACGTACGCTACGAATGATTTAATACAAATGAGTATTTGTATGTCGAAATGACGTTTCATATTTGAATTATTCGTTGGTTAGTGCTAGGTTGTCGATGGTGAAACAGTCCTAAGTCTATCTAAAAATAAGTATAAGTTAAGCCAATAACTGCTAATAAAATTTTCTTCTATCTGTTTGTTAATGGAACCACATATTTTTGGCTTAGTTAACACCTGAAAAACATTTCAGTTTAGTAATGTGTCTCATAAAATAAATGATTTTATTTCAGGCTGGGGCTGTTACTGCCTAACCCAGCGCCAGATGTGGAACTAGAGGGGCCAGAACCACATCACAACATGCAACCACCTCTGCCACACTCAGGTAAACTATTTTATTACTATAGTGCTAATATTTTTTTTCAATTTTGCAAATAATATAAATAATTAAATAAATATGCGCAAAACAACACACACCAATTGTCTTGGTTTCGAACTAAGGAATTTTCTTCCTTGTGCTACGAATACCAGACAACGATTATGACGGGAGTGTCTCCCATAAATACTTAAATACATATAAACATCCATGACTTAGGTACAAATGTTCGTGCTCATCACACAAACATTTGCCCCTTGCGGGATTCGAACCCGCGACGCCGGCATAGTAGTCAGGAGCGCTAACCACTACTCCAAACGCGTCGTCAAATATTTTATAGTTCACTGATTAGGAATGCTTTAAGTCTTAGGGCATTCCTTACCGGTGAGTAAGTGGACCTTAATGCCGTAGGGCCTAAGCCATTAAGGCCCATTTACGTATGATGATGATGATTTAGTCCAGGATTACGGTGACCCTGGATTAAATCGTCTTTCGGTCTCTGTCAGTCTATTGTACGTTGACAGAGATAGAAAAAGAATCAAGGATTAGCGTGGTTTAAATCATCATGCTCAAGTGGACTTAAAGTCCGTTAATTTTAAAACTTAAAGTGCAATATTGTTAGAATAAATACATATTATTTGCTGTTAAAAATAAGAGACTTAAAATTTAAGGAATTCCTTATTTTTATTAAATACAGTTGCCAGCACATCAGGTTACCCACTTTTGTTGCACACTACTAGCCCTTATTACAACTGTATAAGATACCGCAGTGTTTACCTTCACGTGCTGTCGTCCGTACTTAAAACTAAAAAAAACAAATCAATCAAATCGACGTGAATTACTTAGAAAATAAGTAATTTTGAAAGAAAGAAAAAAAGAAAGAAAATGAATTTATTAATTTAGGACATCACAAACACAAACACATTTGAACGAGTACACAAAAAAAAAACATACATAATCACATGACAAATTACTATTTATCTCCAATTTTCAAATTCATATTCAAACAAATTCATATTCAATTTTCAAATTAATATTTATCTAATGTTTATACTATTTATCTCCAAAGTATAATAAAATTGTCAACGGTCCACCCGATTCGTAACATGCTTCCTCAGTAAAATCTTATTGCAATAGATCTAACTTCTTTTTATCTTTCACAGCTCCAGAAGAATCCGGCCCATCCAGCGAACCAAAGAAAAAGAAGTACGCAAAGGAAGCGTGGCCGGGAAGGAAACCCGGTCTTATTCCCGGAGTGTGAGAGTTTCATTTGCCTTAACCGCTGGGTAGTTAGCCCAAACTGACAGTAGTAAGCTCCAAAAAAGTTGTGTGTAAAAGAATACTTGTGAAACGTCAGTGCCAAAAATGGCACAAGCAATTTTTATTAGAAAAATGTGTGAAATGAATCAGTTGCTATAAATACTAAGTCAGCGTGTTTTCAACTGAGTTCTGTCAGTGTAACGTCTATCTCGCTTGCACTAACCGGTAAAGCGGCGTGCTGCATATTCCTATCTCTATTGACATTATAGCCTCACAACTCAGTTACTAACGCGCTGACTATAGCTGGATGACATTTGACCAATGCCAAATGTAGCAGAAGCTACTTTTAAAGTATGAATAGATGCATTAAAAATATAGCCCGACCTGATATCTGTTAAGTTAAAAAAGTGTAGAAGAAAACTATGTTTTAGGTACTTATTCCAAATATGGCACATACACTTTTTAAAATACATAAAATACGTTGCAATTCACAACGTTGGCGTCTTTTTTATGGCGTCCAAACATAATGTTTCTCTTGGTCGAATTGACAATAGTAAGCTATGACAAAAAAAATAAGGATCTTTCTCCGTATAAAATCATTTTGTCTTATAAAAGAACAAGCATTTAAAGTGCCAAAAGTGGCACACATAAACATTTTAAGGAGTGTATGAAAACACCTGCAAGAGAAAGCATAATGCCAATTCATATTTAATGTTTTATTTAAAGCACCAAAAACGTCATGTTTGAAAAAATAATAATGTTCGAAACTATATTGCATTATATCCTCATTTTAATATACTCTGTTGTACTATATTTCAAATAAGTTCAAAATAATAATGTGTATTTGGTTTGTATAACTAATTTCTGTTGAAATAACTCTTTTCTGAGGAGCCATAATGATTGATGAGTAATTCCATACATCATTATTTTGTATTGACTAGTACCTTTTTACTTGATAAATTACACATACAATAGTGGTTTTACTCGTATAGTTTTTGGTTCACCATTTCGTATCATGTCTGACTTAAGGAACTTATACTGGCGGAATAGTACATAACTTTGCATGATAAAGTAATAAAAGTTTATCAATGAAAACTGTTAATGATTTTAAAATTATCTCTAGGAGTTTAAATAAAAGTTAGTAGTAACAATAATAATATTCATATTAATTGCTCATTCGTGATTTTTCTGCATATTATGTATTTTTTTATATGCATAACCAACATACAATAATAAAATGACGACCAATATAAACTTTATACAGACCATTACTGCTTTTTCCTACATCCTTCCATTTAATGGCCATAGGGTTTCGTAACGCTTCTGTATAATTAAGCAAAAATAGAAACAGTTATGTTATGTTGGCATTATTTGCAATTTGCATGGAAAATACATAAATGACACTGCACTGTTAATTTTAAGTCGTATTTTGACTGTACATCGGTAGAGTGATGTACGTATCTTACGAGCAATGCGACTGCAATCTAGCAAGTGCTAACAAAAAAATTGCAATGCAACAGCGATCGATACGCAATCGCCCTATGATTTAAGTAGTTATAACTTAAGAGGATCGTGTGCAGGCGTAGCGCAGCGCGAGTTTTCATACATTTCGAACGCCAACGGTCGAAATATGCTTGCGGGGGAAAACGTTTAACTTTATGGAATGAGACAAATTTGGTCTCATTCGTTTTCATACATTCTGAACTACGCTTGTTCGTCTTCGATTTTTTGTATAAAGGCTTGATTAGTTAAAAATGGACGAAATTCCGAATACAATTTTTAGTCAAAAAAGTGAATGTTTAGGTTTTTAAATTTCCTGAAACATACAATATTTAAAAAAAAAACTAACATGTAAAAAACATATCTAAATCAGACAACGTTTAAGGGGTGAAAAACGTTTTCTCGTTTTGTATGGAAGCTTGCGCGCACACGATCCTCTTAAGGGCCCTACGTCTCATACTGTGTATGATTGGGTTCGTGTGGAATATTTGTATATTCTAACAGCGGTCAATATTACAAGCTGTGAATTGTTATTTGTATAATAAAGTATGAATTATGATTTTAAAACATGTTTTTTTGTCGTTCTACCCAGAAATTTAATTTGGCCCGACCGGGGATTCATACCAAGACCTCTTGGAAAAGTATACGGTAACAATATAGAAATCGTTAATAAGCTTTTATAAAGCCCGTAGGCTTATTAAGTAAAAAAGAAACGCAATAATTGTGCCTTTATACGAAATCATCCATAGCACAGATAATATAAAACTACACCATAGCATGAGCTCAAATTCTCCTCCTTTTCTGTGTCCGCGTTTTGAGTTTGCTCCCTCCCCTCCGGAAGCAGCTTGATAACCTACGAGTAATCCCGATAAATAAGCTATCTTATCTAACACAAAAAAATATAGTTTTTTTATTTTTTTTATTTAGTATGGGTTTGCTCTTGACTCCAGACCAAGCCAAGTGCGACTAAGATGGAGTCGAAGATGGAACGAGCTCGCCCAGAAGAAGCCTGTTCACTCTAACTTTGAATAGTTTCAGTAGTTTCTGAGATTAGCGCGTTCATACAAACAAAACTCTTCAGCTTTATTATGTCAGTTTAGATTTACGAATATGCGTTTATTAATAGTCGTTCTGCAATAATTGATATGTTATTTCCAATTAAAAGTTACTTATTTTCCATGTCATTTTCTTATGTAATTATTATGAGGCGGTACGCACCCTACATTCAAGAAACGCGATACATCTCTCAAAATTGAAGAGATTACATATTAATTAAAGGCAAAGCCCGTATTATAAATTGAATGAAAGCTGCCTGTAAGCCTAACGTATGTTACGTTACGATATGCAAGGTAGGATATGGCATTAACATCTTCATAATATCATGTTTGACGATAGTCCTATTTTGTAATAGGCTAGTTGTCAAAATTTCAAAAACTAGATAATACCTTACCTTAGTAAATATATCGATCAAATACTTACCTTAATATTTTTAAAAATATTCATTATTTTACATGATTTAATATGGTTTTAAAAAAATACTGAATGGGTCTCAAAAACGCTCGAACTGCCATGGCGTAACTAAATGACGTCATAGCGGAAGTTCGAAAGTCTTTTTGACAAATGTGCGTTTTGGACAACTAAATTACTTATTTAAAATATTACAAATCCTAATTTAAATTCATAAATTAATTATTTTTATGATATCTCCAAACCTTAATTAATCTGTGTAATAGTGGAAACTAGTCTATTGTACTATAATTAGATACCTTCAAAACTACACTTAAACATAGCCGTACTCAGAGACGTAATTTAATGCAAGTACAGTAACACTTAACAATGATATTTTTAAGTATACATGCCTATGTGTTCAGTAACGTTAGGAAATAAAGAAATAAATATGCCAGCATAACGCACCGATTATCCTGGTTTCGAACTAAGAAATTTTCTTCGTTGTGTTAAGAATACCAGAGAACGATTATGACGGGGGCGTCTCCCTTAAATACTCAAATACAGATAAACATCCATGACTTAATTGAAGAAAATTGGCGCGCATCACACAAACATTTGCCTCTTGCGGGATTCGAACCCGCGCTCGCCGGCTTATTAGTCAGAAGAGCGCTAACCACCACACAAAACGCGTCGTCAAATTTATTTGTAATTAAATATAATATTTGTAGCAAACTAATCATCTCCCTTGCGTGGTCAGTACACATACCTACACGATAAAAACTGAAGCAAGTAGGTAAGTACTTATGCCTTTTATTGTGAATGATCACCACAGCTCATTCATAACACACAACCACATTAATATTTAGCGAAGCTCTTTGTTACATCTCTCAGGGAATGTTCACAAAAAGGCTCTATTCTGTGCTACAACACAAATTAACTCAGTAACTATAAAGTGTTCGCATGCTTTAAGGTGGTGGCTACGGCAAGACTTTTCAAATCAGGAGGCCTACTACGAAGAACGAAATCCGTTAATACGATTATCGTTTTGCGGACCCGAAGCATGACGCCGCGGCATGACAACTAGCTATGCCGGCGGTCATGTCACGTTGTCGCTAGCGGTGTAGAGCCAACTTTAGACATGGCCTAAAGGCAGCCATACTCAACCTGAGGCCCGCCGAGCCTTTTTGTGCGGCCTGCCAGCCTGACCCAAGATCCCAATTTGTGTTGCGGCCCGGGACTATCACCGGGACTATATAACGTCCACTGCGGCCCTTTTAAAAAAAGTTGAGTACCACTGGCCTAGGCTATGTCTATATCCAGCAGTGGGCATCCTTTAGCTGATAATGACGATGAATGAGTAAGAGCACTATCGATGGGCCATCTCATTGTTCATTTGTGTGTACTGTGTCCGTATTTCTTCAGCTAAACCGCGCTAGAACGATCCTAATTACCAAGGCCTACGGGCGGAAATTGGTTGAAATTCAGCGTCTTAATTTAATTTAAGCATTTTAGTTAAGTATATAAACGGCTCGTTATTTGTGAGAGTTCCCTAAGGACCCGCGTTCATGAAGAACAGGAATGTAACGACTGTAATTAGGGGTTTGTGGGCATTGCTTGTAGGTACATCTGAATTTCAGGATTTTCTTTACTGTCTTACCTAGTCGTAATGAAATAAGTAATAATTGTTATATCGACGGTTCCCGGGCTATTTGTATGAAGCGACATTTTGGGCGAAATTGACTTATATACATATTTGGAATCAGCGAATTTTTCCGCGTCGTTTGAGCTGGGTTTGGTGACGATCTGGGCACTTTTTTGTCGCTCAATACAATCGCATTTTCGGGGCCTATTTTGCACTGCGAAGTATGTACCGACACAAAATTTTGACAAATTTAGGAACTGTGTACTTAAGCTCACTATGAAATACCAAAGAGTTATTTAAACCCTCTTTCCTGGATCAACAATTTACAGACAATGTACGTTAAACCAATTAGCCTCACCTTATAAATATTTTGAAATGTCGCTTCATACATTTAGCTTTACTGTATAAATACATAAGATTGTCGCATAATACAATTAGCTTAACCCTATAAATACATACTTAATAAAGTCGCTTCATACAATGAGCTTTACCTTAAAAATATTATCTGCTTATTTCAGAAAACTTAATTACTCAGGCACGATTAGGAACAAATAAGTAAAAATGAAATCGGCGCTTAAGCAAAATAGGCTATACACCACGAAAATGTATGGTATATGACATTTTAATCATTAGGTCAGGTATGAAATGAACAACTCTTCAATTTCATGCATTTAGCCTGGAGCTATTATTTTCAGTACTAGGCGGTTAAGTCATTTAGCCTGGAGCAAGAATTAATAAACCTAGGCAGATAAGTCATATAGCCAGGAACAACAAATACTTATCCTAGGCGGTTAAATCATTTGGCCTGGAATAAAAAAAATAAAAAAAAGGATCACTTTGTATTAAACGACATGTATCTTTGTTAATAATAGGAATATCAGAAAAAAACCTAATCAGATTATGCAGAGTATGTAACGTATTCAATATCTTTTTTTTTTTCGAAATTTAACATTTTGCGGAAGTTATGTTTTTTTTTTCAAAAATCAAAACTTTAAACAGCTCTGGTGTAAAGCTTACAAAATGTCGCTTAATACAAATAGCCCGGGAACCGTCGATATAATTTTATAAAACCATTATAATTTTCATAACTCTGTAGAAATTTATTTGTAATTTCTCAAACTTATTTATACTTTCAACGCTTTCAATTCTCAATTCTTTATTGCTTCCATAAAAATCTTCTTCGCAGGAAATTTGTATCTACCTACTCGTAGTAGTCGTAACTAAAATTGGCTCGAGGCTATAATGTGTCATTGTAGAAGATAAGTAAAACCAGGTGGATGAGAAACGTGGCATTAATTTTCCCGACTGAACTAGAAAAACAATTGTTTGAAGATTGAAAATACTATTTGCAGGTATTTTACTATCAAACAATTTTGAATATGGAAAGCCTAGAAAGATGGTTTAATGGTGATGCTGATCACTGACCACCAGTGAGCTGTTGGAGAATCTATGTCAAGCAAACATGTGCAAATACGAAGACAAGTTTGTGACGTAAATATATTTCCTTGAAATTTAAATTTCGAATATGAACCATTTGTATGAGTTGATGACGTGGCGTCAATTATGGCGCACGAGATTTGATCGTGGTGCCAGTTCCAATATGCTATAGTACCAGTACTAAGTAGTTAGTTAAATACTGATAACTAACAGTCATTTATAGTCAATGACATTACGATATTGAAATATAGGTAGATATACTGGTGATATATGGCATTCCCAATAAAGAGGCAGAGTCCAAACAAGTTGACTGTGTAACTGCACCAACTTGTCCTAACATCAGTCCACTTAGTCCAATCACCAAACTGTCGTGTTGCTCCCGAACAGCTCTTAATAGCAAATTGATGACATTTGCGGCCGCTGTTTACCCGGTGCAGGCTATTAGTATGCATTAATATTGTGGTAAAGGCGGGGTGAAAGTTGCAGCGTACCTATTTGCCGGATTTATACAGACTTGCTATTGAACTGAACTGCTATGTGAACGCTTTTAGCACGTTTTACGGCCGTTCACTTATAATATCCATTCTATCTATGGCTTAGCCTTTAACACGTTCCGGGTCACTATTCCAGACACAATAGATGTTTTATTGTTTTCACGCTTGCAGGCGTTCACTGTCCCGGAACGTGTTAAGAGATAGAAACAGTCATCTTTACCTACCTACCTTTAGATTTTTTTAACTTATAAAACTTCTGAAAGTAGGAAAAACAATCTCCGGTCGAGGATAGCTATCTACCTTTGACTATAGTTTGCATATAGGGAACGGCCGTAAGTAAGGGGGCACTACTGTCGATTGAGAAAGTTGGATCCTGACTACAAGGAGTTGCAGGGGTGGGAAAAGTTTTCTAGGTAGTATTATACCTAGCATACATGGTCAGACTGGCATCAGTCAAGTCCATTGCCTACATGGAAACTATTGTCAGAGGTAGATAGCTATCCTCGACTGGATATAGCGTTTTCTCGACTGGATAAATACCGGAGAATCTCCGGTCGAGGTAATACTGTATCCAGCCGAGAAAATGCTATATCCAGTCAAGAAAACTCTATATTTCATGTCCCTATCCTATCTGATAGGATAGGGACATAAAATCTAAATGAATATATAACCATTTCTATCTCCAGTAGGGCAAAACCACAGATAGAATGGGTACAGGGAACGGCCGTTTAGTCTGGAGGACTGACGCCAGAATGATGGCTAATCACGGTTTATTATCATCAGTCATTAGTCTGTCCGTTCGTGTAGGTTACACGATCATTCTGACTAGACGGATAGAATAGAATGACTGAATGATGTAGCCGTTGCCTTAGAGTTGATGCAGATATTTTTAAACTTCAGCGACCGGCTAACCTTTACTAAGAGATAATAAATACACCCACATACTAAGAGTTAAAGGGCTAATTCATTTAGGCCCAGCTACTTGATCGATACTAACTCAACTAATGGTTAAATGTCGTTACCAGCGGTTGAATATTTACGATTGTGCGCATTTTGAAGAAAAAATACCTTAACCAAATGTCAGAATAGTATTTAAATGACCATCGATTAAGGTATCTTTTTCTTTAAAACGCACACAATCGTAAATAAATATTCTACCGCTGGTAACGACATTCAACCATTAGTTGAGAAATTTACCTATCGATCACGCAAAGGGCCTTATTTAGGTATATAGGCACAAAGCGGTAGTAAAACTACCTAAATAGTTGCCGATTGAGTTATAAGACTTCTATTCGCGAATGTGGCGTTCCCACATCTTTCTTTTATAGAGTGAATGGCAAGAAAACGGAATAATAGGTTCTTTGGAAGGTCCGAGTGCGGACGTGGGCTACATGCTAAAGACTGGCTACTTCGATGAAAGGATTCCCCAAATTGTTTGAAACGGGCTATAGAGGTAACGAGTAGTAAAGAACGGGAACAAATTAAGTGTTATTAAACTAATGGGAAAGTAGGTAATTATTGTGTAGTATCATCATCAAATTTGAAGACTCTTGTCGGTGGACTTTTTGCCATAAATAATCGAAATTAGGGAAGATAGTTCAGTATTTTGCCAGTACGGGGCGTATTGCGGTCCAACTTGATTCGTTCAATTCCCACTCAGTATAAACGAATTTATTAATATAATAATATTATAATGTACTAGTATTTATGTTGTTGTATATTAATAATATTATCAATATAATTGAAATTGCATTACGAATGCCGCAAAGTTGCCTGCCTGTCGGTTTTCTACAGGCTATATTTTGGAGAGTGTGCACAGGAACTCCATGAGCTCATTCCACCAGCTCCCTTCTATCATCGCTCATCCAGACGCACTGCGGGATACCACCCTTACCTAGTTGATATTCCACTGATTAGAACTAAGCGCTTTTCGTCAACTTTTATAATGCGCACAGCAAAAATGTGGAACTCTCTACCCGCATCAGTGTTTCCAATGGAAAAACCCTAAAATTTTCAAAGTGAACAGGCTTTTTCTGGGTGAGCTTGCTCCATCGTCGTCTCTGTCTATACCACTGGTCTAGCCTGGAGACAAGAGCGAACCCATTTCAAATAAAAAAAAGTAGTTTTTTTGACAGCAAAGCACAGGTGCTTAACTGTTAAAAATGTATCACAATACGCACCCTGATGTTGTTACGCTATTGATGATGACAACTTTACGTCATGAGCTACATTTGCGTGAAGGAGTAACAAACATACATTCATCATCCAACCTTACAAACTTTCGCGTTTATAATAGTGTTAGGATTTTCCCCTCTCTGATTGTGGCACCACAGTTTGTGTTGAGGCAGGAGGTCAGGTAAAGCAATTAGTT
Source organism: Pyrausta aurata (assembly GCA_963584085.1). NCBI lineage: Eukaryota > Metazoa > Arthropoda > Insecta > Lepidoptera > Crambidae > Pyrausta > Pyrausta aurata. The sequence continues at coordinate 7,371,606 of OY757274.1, forward strand.
GATGGCCAGATAGTGGCTGCAGCTACGTACGCTGGCACTCGGTGTAGTTACCAATAGCTATATATAGCTAGCTATAAGTAAAATACCTATATTTGTTGGCAACTCCAACAAGACAAAACCTCTTACTTTGTTTTATCTGTGGTTTTGTTCTCTTGACATGTGCTATTTCTAAGAACGGTCGTCTTGTAACGGTTGTCTTTAATATTGTTTGCATTAATAATTCAGTGATTCATTGTGTTAATTGCTCAAACAATCTAGCAAGAGACATATTCGAGCCAAGGAAAAAGAATCATCGTCTTCGAGCCTGCAAAAACTCATCAGACCGAAGACGCAATCTCCGAACAAAATCGGACAGGACGCCGCCATATTTTTTCACACGCCGAGAGCATCATATTTCAACAAATACCAGATAAATGACGTATGTACCACGCTGTCACACAATAATTTTCGTGACGTTGGGCATCATTGTCAATCATTAAAGACAATCAGACATCACTGTCAATTAATCAAACTGACGGAAACGGAAGCAAAAAGAAGAGAAGTCTGTCATCGGTCATCGGTCATCATATAACCGCTCGGTCATCGGTCAAACTTCAGTCGATCTTCATACATTCTTCGTTTCATCACTGACATTTGGACTGACATCTCCGTTTGTGACAGTTTTGTTTTGAAAATTTTATTTTGGACGCTAGATTTTACAATATTTTTTATATCTAGTTTATACAGTTTTTATGCGTAGTATTGTTTTGTACGCCAATCACGAAAATGTCTGAAGAAAGTGATATAAAGAGCCTAAAGGCTGCACGAGGTTACGCCAAGGCGTCAATTACCAGGGTGCACACTTTTACACAAGATGTAGCAAACATAGCTAACATACCTTTATTAAAAACAAAACGTGACCATCTTGTCAATACCTTTACCGTAAATGGTTACAAACATGTAAAGAAGATAATTTATGATAGTCAATTAGTTACCCTTTACAACATAGTCAGATATTTTATAAAACTTGTTTATTAGTGTCCATTGATTTGATTTCTTCAGGATCACTTTCAACAGCTCAGGAAGTGTCATTCTAGGATTGGATGACAAGATACCTGCAACATAATGATCGCTCACCTTTAAGTTGGATAGGGTCAAGAGTTTTTTTCTTATCTTTGCTGCTCTTTGGCATTAAGTAGACTCCGGCTGACAGTTGGGCCATGATGGACTGAGCAGATGATGACATGTGAGATGTCGACTCATGTTGGATATTCACCGAACGACATGCAGTGGATTCCGACCCCTCTGTGTCACCGTCCACTGTTGCACTGGTTTCTGTTTGGACTGCGGCGACGGATCCTGATAGCATGGACCCCGCTTTAACTCCAGAATATTGATCTTGAGGACCCAGATAAATCAGTTTTAGGTGTTCTCCATTAGCATCAATCAGATATCTAGATTGAGATGTCTGATTAATCCAGTTCACCATCTCCCCGAATCTTAGAAGAGTATCAGCAGGGACAGTAATGTCGAAAACAGGGGGACGTTTGGGAGCAAACACGTTGATGACTTTCCTGCAGGTCTCACTAAACTCTTTCGTCTGTGAGTAAATGATCGGATCCTGACCTTCAGAAGGAGGCTGGACTGGGTCTGTCACTTCATCATCATGCGGTTCTGTCACTATTGGATCATCTGGAATCTCATACTCTTGTTCCGACTCCACTTGATCCCAAATTTTGCCTTTAAGGAAGTTGGATCCTTGAGACAATATTCCAGTGACCCTAGACAAGCCTGATCCCATAGTTGAGGGGTTGTTTCCTCTTGGAGTTCTGTTGTCTGTCTAACCTCATGTATCAAGAGGTCTTTGTAACCCTCCTTTTCCAGCTCTGTGAGCTTCACGTATGCCTTGGAGTTCCTATCCATTTTTAAGTCTGTTGTTAATTTATAAATGTTTACTTTGTTTTAGAATGAAAGCAGAATGCGCTAAACAGTTAATGGGTTCCTTGCCATCTGAGAGAGTAACTGCCTGCCGCCCTTTTCAAAAGATTGGCATAGATTTCGCGGGTCCCATTCCTGTCAAAAACTCACGCGTGCGACGAGCTGTACAGACAAAAGGATATATATGTGTGTTTGTCTGTTTCGTAACAAAGGCCGTCCATCTAGAGCTTTCATCGGACATAAGTACTGACGCATTCCTTGCTTGTTTTAAACGCTTTATAGCGCGACGTGGCCTACCAACAGACGTGTTCTGCGATAATGGTGGTTGCTTCAAGGGGGCAAGGAACGAATTAACCCGATTGTATGAACTTCATGCTTCGCAAAGTCATCAAGCACGGGTGCTGGATTATGTAACTCAACAAGCTATAGCCTTTCATTTTACCCCAAGTTACTCACAAGTGTCCGCTGGCCTTGCCGAAGCATCAGTGAAAAGCATGAAGTTTCATCTAAAACGCATAATACAGAGTTATGTACTAACATACGAACAATTGAGTACAATTTTATGTCAGGAGCGGTTCTCAATTCTAGACCGTTGTTACCTGTATCAGCTCGAAATGTAAATGACTTTAGCTACCTTACACCAGGTCACTTGTTAATAGGGACAGAACTTACTTCTATTCCCGAAAAAGAAGTTGTAGACGTACCTACAAACAGGCTGAAGTTTTGGGAGAGATGTAACAAAATAAAATCCCACTTTTGGAATGTTTGGCATAAGTACTACTTAAATGCTCTTCAGTCTCGTCCTAAATGGCGTGACAGTGAAACCAACGTTGAAGTTGGTGATTTGGTTATATTAAGGGTTCCTAATGCCCCACCTCTAACTTGGCCTATGGCCAGAGTCATAAAGGTCTATCCAGGGTTAGACAACAAAACGCGTGTTGTGGATGTCATAACACCTAATAGAAAGATTTATAAAAGATCACTAAGTGGTATATGTGTTTTACCCTTTGAATAAGTTATATTTTTATTTTCAAATAATGTGTTTCATTACAAAAGGCTATTTTTAAGGTAAAGCTTGCATGTGTTTTAATTTTCTTTATTAAACTACGATTATGCGTTGTTACAAGAAACTATAATGTATCTTTCAGAAGAAAAATGATACTTACTTATTATTATTTTATTTTGACAAACGATGTAATTGACGATATGCTGGATGCAAATAATACGAAATTTGGATTTTTCGAATACATTAACTTAAATATCTAGAAATCATTGCTTTCTCTGGCGCCCCCAGCATGTTGGCAACTCCAACAAGACAAAACCTCTTACTTTGTTTTATCTGTGGTTTTGTTCTCTTGACATGTGCTATTTCTAAGAACGGTCGTCTTGTACGCAATAAATATTGTTTGCATTAATAATTCAGTGATTCATTGTGGTAAATCACTCAAATAACCCAATAACCAACAGTTACGTTTCAATGACGTTTCAATATCTAGCATAAATGAAAATTGTTGCTAGGCAGAGGTTAGCTAATCAACTAAAAAATAAGTCTTTAGCTTTATAATATTAGTTTATGTACAAATGTTTCCATGGTAGGAGGAACAGGTCCAATCCATTATAGCGCCAGGTCTCATCTCGCGGCATCTTATCATAAATCGCGTTTCGCTCGGATTGCGACTAAACTATTTCTCTTTTAATAGTCAGGTGAGATGAACTTTTGCAAACTCATTTTCTCCTAAAGTCGCTAACACAGCAGACAGATACATATACAGGGTGTTTTTGCGAGGGGGTGCCAAATTTTTTGAGGTGAATGAGACCACCAATATGAATATCGTTCAAACCTTATTTATTTTCTACCTTTCCATACATTATCGTCAATGTAGCTGACTGATTTTGTATGGGGCACCTGAAAAAATATTTCATTAATAGATTTCGACCATGACCCCACAGTAAAAGTTGTTCATATTTATTGTCTCATTCACTTTCAAAAATTTGGCACAAAAACACCCTGTATTTTTTTATTTACCTAAGTACATAATAACATATGTTTAGCTTTAAGACATTCTTTTGTCTAGCAAGGTGTTTTGTTAAAAATATAACTGTAACTCAAATAAATAACGAGCGAATGTAACAAATATCATCTATTCTGTTGAGCAAGCTACATTCCTAATTGATTAAATATAATGACGAGTAGCATTCGGACATGAGAGAAAATGATGGAAAATACAATAAAACCATTTATATTATGACCACTCGTCGTGATGGAATTCAATTTAAAAAAAAATATTTTGACAAAACTTTGATGTGCTTATAACTGGATTCATCAAGACATAAGTTTTTACGACTTTCTTGTTCTGAAACTTCGTCTCGACAAAGTCATTCGAAGCCTTTTTCATAAGAAAATTCGTTGAATTAAATGTTTTTTCTCGAGCTAGTTGAAAAAACATGAATGAGAACGAACGAACAATTAAGCTTGTTTCTTTGGGCATTCAATATTTAATTGCTAATATTCTGTTCGTAGCTTGATTTAAAAAAAACCGCAATCCTAATATTCGTAATTTGCTGTTACATTTGTATCATATTTAAAAAAAAAGGTTTTGCTATGGTGCTATTAGCATAGTAAAACGACTTTACCAAGTTAGAAATGAACTTTTTTATTTAAAGTCCAGGTAAATCAGTTCTAATCTTAGCTCAATAAAATTTCAGAAGTCGATAAGTCGATAGTTCACTCCTAACACTATTTTTACTAAAATTATCCAAGCGCTGCGAAGTTCGAAGTTGCGAAGGAATATTACATTCCGCTTGCTTCACCAAACGTTCAAGAAAATAGGTTTGAAGGACAACAATTAGAAGTTAGAATAAAATAATAATAACATATGCACTAAGAAGTAACGAACCAGCCTTGGACACACAACGTGTATAAAATAAAAAAAGTATTTCCTTAGACTGGCCATTTTACACCGGGCGATGTTAAATTCTTTGAGAAAAATATTTCCTAATGAACTTTTCTTGGTAAGAAATCCACAAAAGAATTGCTAATTGCACTGGTGAGCACGCTTGTAGGAAATTGTTTTTATGAATTATTTGGTTTTTCTTAATTTACGAAATGCAACATCATCTGGGTTAGTTTGTGTTCCAGCAACTTTGACTATGATATAAATCTTCAACACCATTCAATGCATTATGTACCTATACTTAAATCAATTGTTTCAGTTTCATTACTAATAAAATCAGATAAGTTATTACAATTTTGAGGTATGTGTATTTTTAGTATTTACTACCTCGTAGCGTAGCGAAGTAACTCCGCTACGTGCTACGGATTGCTACGAAATGTAACAAAGTTACGAGAGTGCTACGCGAACGTGATGCTACGAATATGCTACGAAACAAAATACTCTTACTAAATACTAGGAGGTCAAGAAGGAAGCATATAAAAAAAAGAATGGCGGTTACTCCACCGATAAGAGAGCAGTATGTCGATTCAGCAAGTGACAATGCTGTCGTTGAGAACGATGGGATAGATTGACGATTTTCTTTTACTTCAACATTGAGCAGTGCATTTACAACCGTCGAGCTATTCTGAAATCCAAACTCGATGTCGAACACAATGGTGATGTTGCCGTTAGTGAATTGCCCCCCAGCTCTCAAGTTGATGAAGAAGAATAACTCCAACCTTAGGTTTAAAATAAATCGTTATTCGTTTTTTTATGTACTACATAGGATCCAAGAATGACATCAAATAATATGAGATGAGAGAATATTGTAACTGATTGAACTCTATGCATTCCCAAGCGATTGACTGGTAGAGAATGCCTTAAGGCATTAAGTCCGCTAATTGTACAACCTACAGTGTAATATAGTTAAATAAATAAATATTAATATTATTTCGATACGTAAAATAGAATAGATTTACCTCTTTCTTTTCTTGTGAAAGATCAAGTTACAAAAAATGTGCAACATCCGCCTTATCTTAAGTGAAGGCGGCAAAGGAGGGGGGAGTAGCGCACACCTGTTGGTCTACCTAACTGGGTTAGGAGCTAGGCCCGTATTAATATGACAAGACTATTGTCTAATAAGAAAAAACATACATGAATATTACCTGATTTTTTAAGTACGTACGACGACAGCATGTCGAGGTAAACACTGCGGTATCTTATGCAGTTCTAGTTACTGTTAGTTTTCTGTAAGAATGTATAACCTGATGATCTCTAGATTAGTATCTAAAGATTAATAAAAAACTTCAATTTGAAGATGGGTCCCCATGATGATGACGATGAAAGATTAATTATGGTTCATCGTTACATTGGCTGGCTTTTGCCATCAAATATAGGCTGCAATTTTATCATTAAAGTTTTCAAAAGTATTGAATGCAGTTTGTCATATAAAATTTAAATTGCATGTATCTTATGAGAAAAAAATACTTCCCAGATCACGTGAATAGTGACGAAGTATGATGGCCCTTTCAGCCTTTTATTTAGTGCTACCGAGTACAAGATTGGAGTATAGATACGGGTCCTGACATTTCAGTTAGTAAGTCAGTGCGAGCAGCTGCGACTTGGCCGTGCGACAATTAACAATTCCACAGGGCTATTACGTAAAGCAATCACTTTCGCATTGCTATTGTCGGTAGTCCTAATATTGTGAAACATCTTGTGCGTGTCAGCAGCATTGAAAGGTGACACGCCGCTGTCAGAATAGCGAGGTATATCAATTGTTCACTCGTAGTACAACTGATGCACAATGCAGTGACGAATCAATTAGTGGAATTGAGGTTCGCTGTCAATTGACAGGGCTTCAGGACTCAGTTGCTAATGGACTGACTATAATGACCTTAAAACAGTGGATATTTCAAAAGTGTCAAAAGTTTATTTACTGAGGGACATAGACCGCGAAATTGAGAACTCGCCTGCGGGGCACAGGGGTGCGGGGGGAGACGAAAGCGCAGTTAGTAAGCGGCGCGGGCATCTCTCGCGCAACCCACTATCGCCTCCCACCGCGCCCCTGTGCCCCGCAGGCGAAGTCTCAATGAAGCGGTTTACATCACCACTGTGTTTGACGTCGAGCTTGAATTTCAGAATAGCTTGACGGTTGTAAATGCGCTGCTCAATGTTGATGTAAAAGAAAATCGTCAAACTATCATGTCGTTCTCGATGACAGTGCTGCCATTTGCTAAGTGAATCGACATGCTTACATGCATGAGGCATGTACATTGGGCACTCTTGACGCTGTATCCGCAGTGCTCGTTCTGGAGGCCGATTCTCGCATTATCGAACTTATTCGTGTGGTAATTCGATTACGAGTATAACTGTTTTACTGAAAAAACAGGTAATATATCCACGTAAAAAAACTACCGCACGAAAGAAATCAAAATGCATAGAAATCGTTACCCCAAAAAAAGCAATAACTGTATTTTCCTTGAAAAAGAAAATTCGATCGGTGAACTTCTTTCGTATACGAACTGCACGAGAATTGTCCTCCTGATCATCCCACTCATGGATCGATATCGCATTGCAATCGCAAGTTAAGTAATCTATGCGAAGATTACGCTACCTACACCAAACGCATGCATGTGAAACCGTATTGTTATTTTTATTTTGGTCTTAAAAGGAGTCATGAAAAAGTCTAGATAGATTATTAACTACTCTGGGAAAAACTATAATTACGCAATTTTCAAGGTTTCTTGCCCTTAAACATGGGTTGAGGGAAACACGAATATCGAATAGGTATTCAAAAAAATAAAAACTATTCATGCAATACGGTAAACTCCATTCATCTTTGCTAGTCCAAAATTGTAAACAATCTTTTTGAAACTTTTAAAATAATATCAGCAAATAAAATTAATTTACTATTAAATTTAAAAAGGTGTCAGTATTGAACGATGAATATATATTCTTTATTGCACTTAAAAGATGTACAGAAAATACAAGAAGTCACAATGTGAACAAAGGTGGGCTTATCCCTAAAAGAGATCTCTTCCAGCCAACCCATAGGTGTTGGAAATGAAATAGTTGCGGTTATCGGCAGTGCTAGATTAATAATACGGAAAAAAGTTATAATTTATTTATATTTTTTAATATTAGTAATAAACTAAATACTATAAATAATCTTACATAACGTATATATATATATACATATAACATAATAATAATATATATATATATAAATATAATGTATAAATATATATATATATATAATATATAAATATAATGTACTATCCGTGTATAAATGTATACTCTACGATGAAGAGGGTATTGAATTGGCTATGTATGTTGTAAGTTTTGTGTTTATCTTGTTTTAAGAGGAATATTTTCGCTAAAAAGGAATGTCAACATTGTTTACAATATTCGACTAGTGAAGAAAAACGGACTTTCAGCGTGTAAGCACTGCGGTATCTGATGCAGTTGTAATAAGGGTTGTTTTCAACAAAAATGTATAAATTGATGTGCTGGCTACTGTACAATGAAACATAAACTTACCTATCAGTGTCTTATATAGTTCGATCCCTGACATGTGGATAGTATCTCTCGAAGGATACGCTCCGCATTACAAATTCACGTCATACTTCACGTAGAGAGCGTCGTAAAATAAACAACACTATAAGTAACGCCTGACGAATGGCTTTATTTATCTCTTTTTGGTGTAACCTATAACAAGAGACGAGAAAATTTAAGAATTAATACATTCACACATGTTTTCGGTTTCTGAAAAAAAAAGCAAATAAAACTTTATAATTTTTTTCCACTCTTACCTGAACTACTTAAATGAAGTTTTTTTAAATATCATAAGAAAACAAAGCAGTGAAAGGTTTGAAAGCAAATACTTATATTGTGTACTGATTGTTTAAAAAATAATTGGGTAAAAATATAGATTTTACAAAAGGAAATTGTATGATATTAGCCCATAATGCGCGTTACGATTTTAAATTAATCAAAGGTATGGGCATCAAAGCAGTATGATTAACAATAAATATATTATCTACCGCTGTGGCTGTGAAATGTATACCCCGCTAGTAATTGATTATGTAACAAATATTGAATAATATTTTATTCAAATATTTCTGTTTGACTCAGTTGATATACTGATGATGACATAAAATCCACATTTTAATCTACTTTTCGTCAGAAGCCTATAACAATTTTCTTAAATACCTCAATGTCCTTTGTGTAGCGTTTTCTAAGAACCAAGAAAGAAATATAAAATTGACGTAGTAACTTTCTTTACTAAAATTTAATAAATTAAAAGCATTAAGAATTTTGTTCTTTTGCAGTGAACTTCCGTGAAGGCTTTGTGTCTTTTACACAGTGGGCCACTAACGGAACTAATACTAGCTTAAGTGTGTCGTAAAGAGCTAAGAGGCTATCTGCTCTGCCATCAATACAGCCTATTGTGTAGCAGTGTGACCATGATTATGATAAAATTGAGAATCAATCTAAACAAAACTTTTAACTCTTTGAAAAAAAGGACTGCATTAAATAGGCGAACAAATTCTTTTTGAAGTCGCTGCCATCGCATTGCTGCCATCTTAACATCTCAAGCACAATCACTCCAGAAATAATTACCTACAATTTAGTCCTTTCTTTAGGGGAGTTAATCGATTATTAATAATTTTTTACTGCGTTTCATTTTACTTTTTTGTAAGAGTTTAATTTATTTGAAAATTGTATGTGATTACGAAGAGGGGAGTAGAGCAAGAGGGACCGCTTTCACTTCGTTCTTTAGTAAGCTATACTGTACTTTACAAAATATCTAGTGTTTTAATTACTTATTTCCCACGCGTTAAGAAGTTCCACCATCAGCACTGCTCCAAAAAGTGGTGACTATCAGACGCAAAGACATCTAAGATTTGAGGGTTTCCTTCGATTACTCCAAGATTTCATCATCAGATGATTTTGGTAACAATGAGACCAATTTAAAAGTATCTACTTTAGGCGAACGAAAAAAATATTCAAATCGATCCACAAATGACTGAGATTGTGTTAACAAATATTAAAAAAAAAACACAGTTGAATTTAGAACCCTACTAATTTAAGTCGGTTGAAAAGATAGTCTATGACAATTTTTTGGCTCAGCTCCGTCATTTTTTCTATTATATGCAGAAAAGCTTGTAAAAAGTACGCAAGTTCTTTACGAAAAAAAATATGTTTTTTTTATTTGTCCCTCACAAGGAACATATTTCTGGCCACCCCAACCCCGTGGGCGTGTTATGGCTTCGTAAATAGGTGCACCCGGCAAGATAAATCTATATTCAATAAGCCTGTGAACGCTCGGTAATATTTTCCTCTCATCACCCTTAATAACGTTTGTTTGTAGGCACATGTTCTCCATACGGAAACACATTTCATTTCCGTGGTAATGTTTTTGTTTTAGATCGGTAATGGAAAAGGCAGGGAGTGGGGATTATTTTAATGTCCTTTTAAAAGGCCATAGCATGTCCGTGGTGTAATTTTGGCTAACGTAGGTCAGATTTTATTTATGGTCTAGCTTTACCACTTGTCGAAAAATTGATTGTACTCAAGGTAGGTAAAAAAAGTAAAGTTAGTCTGTAAGCAGCGGAGGGGTTGCAAGGCAAGCGACCAACCTTGCTGTCAGATTTTATCAAGCCCTGAATAGGGCCTCTGACACGGCTTAACGATTATCATCAACCGATATTAGCCGGGAGCAGCTGCAGCAACTGCTTAACGTGCCTTCCGAAGCACGGAGATGCTCGTGATATAGGTACGTCACTTAAATAGGCGGAATGGTCACCCATCTAAACACCGACTGCGCCGTAAGTGCAAAACTTCGTTATTACTACTATAGCGCGGCCACCACTGCGCTACGAGCGCCTCCTCAAGGTTACCTACCTTGAGGAGGTATTAATAAATAAATAAATATATCAAAAAGGCACTAGGTGGCTAACATAGCTGCTGAAAAAAGTGAGTTCTTTTTTTAACATTCCATCATTCGGACTGCGAGCCTGAAGAATGCTTTGAATCTCAGACGGCAATAATTACGAATTACGTAAAGTAAAAAGAAGCGGTTTACATCTCATTTACAACACAACATAAATAATGTAAATTATATTAAAAACATGCAAAAAATTACGGCTACCTATTATTTTGGGAAACTGCTTATATTACGGCGAACTTTTATACAGACATTTATTCTGTAGCCCATGTAAATAGTTATTTCAGTTGGTAATGTAGCCACTTAGTACCGGTGTACCCTTTGCGAGGTATGTAAAGACTTCTGTCTGAAGTTTGCAGGGTCGAGACACAGTAAACGAAATGCTACTTTTGCCCAAAATGGAACTAGTATTAAATTAACTCTTAAATAGAATAACGTACTTAAGGATATACATAGTGAGTGAAGTAGTTACTTGTAAATATGGATCGCTATGACAAAACATTTCTCTTTAGAAATGGTGGCTTACGAGTATGACATCACCCTTATGTGCTGTAAAAACTTAGTGATTGTGATGCACAAATTAATAAATGATTTAACGTTTTTCCTATAACAGCGCTTTCACACTTAGGCGACTTTAGCAGCGAGACAATGAATGATGAATGTCGCACTAAGGCACCGTTCCACTATCTTACATAACTATCTGCCATGTTTATTGGTGTGGCGTTTGACAGCTATATTGAACGCTTACTTTAGACAATCAAAAAGAACGTAGTTTGTTTTAGGTGGTACATTTCGCTTAAAGCCAATGTACCAAACTTTTTTCTCTTTTTATAAATTCCTTGACGTGTAAATGTTACACACGTGTCTTTGGCGGAACGGTATACCGAGCGGCTGGTAAACATAAGTTCGTCGCCACAAAAGAAAAAGAAGAAAAACAACGTAGGTGATAACTACGTATTACAAAGTAAAATGGCGCAATAATTTTATCAGTCAAATATCAAAATATTTAGGTACTTATGCATGACCTTTTGCCTTTAATTAGACTCCGTTTAGCCGGGGGAAGAAATTACAGATATCACGCTGTAAAGCTCACTAATTCCTTTTGAATTATTCATATTGAATAATTACAAGAAAAGCCGATTTCACGGCCTGTTATTTTTGTCCGATTTACATAGTGATAACATTGTTACACTCAGAAGATTCGTCATGAGTATGTTTTTTTTTTAAATATTAACCTTTAATTTTGAATAATATATTATGACCTTTTTCGATTAATTAAGCATGTTACAGAGTATTAGTATTACAGTGTAAAAAATAACAAATTAATAATAAATAGCACAAAATGCTGGGTGGTAAAGTTCCCTTTTGTACAGGAAATAGAAAGTTTTAGTATAAGGTAACGTATTTTTATTTTTGAATAAAATAAGAATTAGTTACCGACCTATAACTTAGCCTTTAGGCAAGGTAAAAAATATAAGATTTAAGTAAGTAAGATCTACAAAAATACCAAATACCAAACTACATAATAAATAACTATTCATTAAACCATTAATCATATTTTTTTCTATTAGAATCGTAATAATATCATTTGTTGAAGTGTTTCTGGAGGTCTACTACGAAAAACGAAATCCGTCAACACGATTATCGTTTTTCGGATCCGAAATATTTTTAGTGTGGAATCCTCACTACGAAATGCTTCGGATCCGCAAAACGATTATCGTTTTGACGAAATTCATTTTTCGTAGTAGGCCATCTGAAACAGTGTTATTATTCATGTCTTTGTTTCACTTTTCGGTTGAAATGAAACATACTTTTTACATTCCAATAAGGCCTATTCGTCCAGTCAGGCTGACATATTAATTACTTTTTAGGGTTCCGTAGCCGAATGGCAAAAAACGGAACCCTTATAGTTTCGTCAAGTCTGTCTGTCTGTCTGTCTGTCTGTCTGTCTGTCTGTCTGTCTGTCTGTCTGTCTGTCTGTCTGTCCGTCCGTATGTCACAGCCACTTTATTCTGAAACTATAAGCATCACATAGCTGAAACATGGTAGGTAGGTGTATTTTGTTCACCGCTTTCCGATTCAGATACAAAAAGTAAGAAAAAATAATATTTAAGGGGGGGCTCCCATACATGAAACTAAAACCTAAAATTTTTTTTTTACTCAAACCTATGCGTGTGGGGTGTCTATGGATAGGTCTTTAAAAATGATGTTGAGGTTTCTAAGACCATTTTTTCTAAAAGTGTAAGGTTTGAGATTTAGACGCTTCCAAAGTGGTAAAATGGGCGTCCCCCCCCATCTAACTTTTGAACTAAGAAAGTGAAAATTTTGAAAAAAATATATAACGACGCGTTTAGACCAGCGGGGTTTTCTGAAAGAGTGACGTCACCATCGGCGACGTCACTATTTCCTTCACTATTCTCACTCATCGCAAATGACAACACTCAACAATATTGGAACACTTGATTTATTTCCGACAATATTATAATAATACAAGCACTAAGTTAGAATAACAATGGTAGGTACTCACAGGGCTCCTAGTTTACTCCTGATGATACACCGTCTCACCTATTCCAAGGTTCGACCAATAATGCCTCACCGCGCCACACAAATCACTTTTTATAAACTTCACGAACACAAATCAAAATGGCGTTCGGCGGAGATACTACGTAATCGAAAACATTACTTCTAATTAAACTATTTTGGTTACTAGATTTTTTACAGTAATCGAAACGGTGTCAAAATTCATTACTTATTTTTAGAAACTTAGTTCAGCTTTCACTGTATTTTATAATCATTTCTATCTGAAACATCCGCCGAAAAACACACGTCAAAATTACGTTAAGATGGAAATACTGCGTAGTCAAAACATTACATTTTAGTTAAACAATTTTGGTTATTAGAATTTTCACAGATATCAAAACAATGTCAAAATTCATTACTTATTTTTAGAAGCTAGGTTTACCCCTAACAATAATTTTTAATCGTTTTTATTCGGAACATCCGCCGACGCACATTAACAATTATGGCGGCAAATGTTCCGACAAGAAAGCAAGATCAAATCAGTTCATACATTCTAAAAACTCATCTAACATTACCAAATAAGCTATGTGCAGCTGTTTATAAATCAAAATAAGAATTAAGAACTTGTTAAATGAACCCTAACTATATCTTAGTAAAATTACAAACAGGGATTGCTTAACTAATATGGTCTTGCGTCGACACGGCCATTCTGCGGGACGGTGCGTGCTCTGCACCAGTCGCGTTTCTGAAAAAGATAAAACATTTCTCTGAGCTAGGTATCTGGTACACTAGCTGTTAACTTGGTTAAGGATATTGGCAATTATGAAATAAAAATTTCTAAAACCAAGTTATCAACTATATTTTGGAAGCTCAAAAATATTTAAATTAAGCTGCTCAGGTGATGGCTAATCACATGTTTGCAGGTTCACATGATTGGAAATCATTTTAGGTTGAGAAATAAATGTAGTGCTGTACAGGAAAGTGAGCGAAGCTTTTACTGTTATAGTTTGATATGTCAATGCAAATGCTCCACGCATACTTGCATGTTAAGTGATAGGATGATGCTGTGGTGCTGAGCGGTTCTGTACGCCGTGGTCCACAGGGGTTCTAAAGGAGTATGGAAAGGTCGATGCTGGGGCCTAGGCCTTATTTTCTGACCGTGGTCCCCAGGGGCTCTAAAGTTAAAATTTTAGTCAATGAATAAGCTCACGGGACATAGATGCTGTGGTGCTAAGCGGTTCTGTACGCCGTGGTCCACAGGGGCCCTAAAGGATTAGGGAAGGACGATGCTGGGGCCTAGGCCTTATATGACCGTGGTCCCCAGGGGTTCTGAAAACAGTATTAGGTAGGAAAAGGAAAAGGGAAAGAGTTTTAAGAGTACAGTCTTAAGAGTAATAAGGTGACAACTATCACTGACAGACATGATGAAATAAAATAAATAAATAAAACAGGTATTGTTATTAATTACTAGTCTCTCCCATTCAGCATTATCTGTCAATGAAAATAAAGTAAGATAGAAATGGAGGAACTCACTTGATTATTTAGGCATCCATCAACTGGGCAGCTTGAGATGAGGATGGCAGAGGTTCCGTCAATGCTGAGTCTTGCTGCAGATTGATGCTGTCAGCCCCCACGGATGCAGTGTGCTGTTGAGCGTTGTCATCAGAGCCCGTCGACACGGTTTCCGGTTCACCGGGCTGAGGAGCACGACGCAGCTGATCATGTGCGACCTTTCGCGGTCGACCTCTGCCTGTGACACGTTTCACCATGTATCGGTCGTTGTCCAAAATCCTATAGATCTCGTAAGGCTCGCTGTATTTGAGGTCTAAGGAAGTTTGGTTACGAGGATTGTTTTTGATAAGTACGTAGTCACCTCTCTGGAATGGGCGCAATCTGGCTTTGTTTCTATCAAAGCGTTGTTTTTCGTACTGAGCCGCAGCTAGCATTTTCTGTTGTACATGCTGGTCAAGTGTCTCGAAGTCGATTGTCTCACAATCGATGTTTACTAGGCGTAAGAGTTCTGGAGGCACGCAATGTTGACGGCGAGTCAAAAGAGTAAGGGGTGCAACTCCTGTTACTCTGTGTGGGGTACAGTTAAGTGCTAGTTGTAGAGCCTCTAAAGCCGTTTGCCAGTGTTCCGTTTCGTAATTCTTGATCATCGTCAGGGCATTCTTCAAGGTACTCATTACTCTTTCGACTT
This sequence comes from Pyrausta aurata, assembly GCA_963584085.1. Classification (NCBI taxonomy): domain Eukaryota; kingdom Metazoa; phylum Arthropoda; class Insecta; order Lepidoptera; family Crambidae; genus Pyrausta; species Pyrausta aurata. The sequence continues at coordinate 7,387,129 of OY757274.1, forward strand.
GCCCATTTGCTCGGCTTACTCCTGGCGCTATTGCATGTAGGTTTATACCAAAGCCATCGCAATAGGCTTTAAACTCACCGAGAAATTCCCGTCCACCATCAACTACGACCTGCACCGGGGTTCCAAATAGGTGTACCACTCGTTTCAGTGCTGCGAGACTGCTGCTTTGGCTCTTGTCATTGGAGTAACTGAGAAGTACGTACTTAGTGAATGCATCAATGGTGACTATTACGTATTCATCTTGACCTTCAGCGTTTCTCGTACCAAGCTTACCAGTAATATCCATATGGATAACTTGGAATGCTGCCGTAGGTTTCTGAATCGGGTGAAGCTGTGCTTGAATTGCACCTGAAGGGCCTTTTGAAGTTCTGCATGTTACGCAATTGTCAACAAACCTTCTGACGAGAGTGCTCATGTTGGCAAACCAGTAACTTTCTCTCAGCTTTTGCAGCGTCTTTTCCCATCCTGGGTGTTGTAGGGATGTGTGATAGGAGTTTATTAAGCTCCACTGGAATGCCTTCGGTGCCACTATTGGATTGTACGTACCGAGTGTAGGATCGGTGACTGTTTTCTTTAGCACACCTTGTTCCAAGACATATCCTTCGGCTGGGTTGGCTGTTGACATACTGTCAATCAGAGGACGGAGAACTTCATCTCGTCGTTGTTCAATTTGAAGCCATTCGTTATCTCTGGTCATGATATTGACTGACTTGTCAGCTGTAGGATTTCTGCTGAAAAAATCTGCGTGCTGCAATCGCTCACCTTTTCGGTACTCGACCTCGAAGTCGTAATTTTGCAGAAAGGCCCACCACCTGTGGATTCGTGGAAGAAGATCCTTCTTATGTTTGGATGCCTTCAAGGCATTACAATCTGTGATTACCTTGAATTTCCGGCCATATAAGTAGTGTCGGAAATGTTTTATGGCCCGCACCACCGCCAAGGTCTCGAGCTCGTAGGAATGGTAGCGGCTCTCGGCGTCCGTGGTGCGTTGGCTCATGTACGCGACTGGATGATGGCGGTCCCCGATGACTTGCACCAGTACCGCTCCGTAACCGAGGCTGCTGGCGTCTGTGTAGAGCTCGATCGGTGCGTTTTCCTGAAATAGTGTAAGGGTAGGCGCAGTAGACAAGTGCTGTATAATTTGGTTACGGGCCTCGTCGTGTCTGTCGTTCCATTCCCACTTAGCGTCTTTCTTTGTTAGCTCATAAAGTGGTGCCATTACACGCGAAAAATTGGGAATGAATCGCCTGAAATACCCGGCGAGGCCGTTAAACTGCCGGACTTGCTTGACTGTTTGTGGAATAGGTGCCTTCGTTAAAGCCTCTACCTTACTTGGGCTAGGGCTGACTTGCCCGTCTGTAACTATATTGCCCAAGTATTCAATAGAGCGTTTAAAGAAGGCAGTTTTTTCTACATTAATTGAAAAACCTGCGTCCTGCAAGGCAATTAGTATACGCTCAATGTGCGATAGACCCTCTGCAAAATCTTTACATTTTGAAAGGACGTCATCAACATAAACTTGACAAATTTGATCGGGTGAATTAAGAAGTGGCGCGAGAGCTCTATTCATGCATCTTTGGTATACCGAACAAGCATTACTGAGCCCAAATGGCATTGCTAAATATTCATACATGCCGTCTGGGGTCACAAAGGCAGTTTTCTCGATTGAGTTCTCAGATATGGGAATCTGGTGAAAACCAGCTGCCATGTCAAAAGTAGAGAAGTAGAGACCTCCTTCTAATTGATCTATTTGGTCAGATATGATTGGTAGTGGGTAGTGATCTCTCAGAGTATTCCTGTTCAGCTCACGATAGTCCACACACATGCGATCCTTACCGTTTTTCTTTTTGACCAATATGATCGGGCTTGAGAACGGAGACTTGCTTTCGCGAATGATATTGTGCTCAAGTAACTCGTTCACAATATCACGCACCTTTTCGCGCTCGATCGGACTCAATCTATATGGTCTACGCTCTACACACTTGTCAGGGTCTTTTAGACGTATTTCTAATTCACCCGTATTGACGCGAGTGCGAGGGTAGCCATGGATAAAAAGGTGTTGAAACTTGTTCAATAATAACTTAAGTTCGTCAATTTGATTACAATCCGTCAAGTCACAATCTATATTGTCAAACTTCTCACTTTGTGATCGCATGTGGTAAACCACCGGTTGATGAAGCAATTTAGCACCCTGAGAATTCACCACCACACTTAAGTTCGTATTTTCGATAAGGTTCATACCTATTAGAATATCAGAGCACAACTCGTAATCCGGGACGACATGGAATTGAAGTTCTACCCGTAAACCATCTATAACGCAAATAGTTATCAAAGTCGATAGCGATACGACCGTGAATTGTCCAATTCCTTTCAAGTAGTTAACGGAATCAATTCGTTTTCCAGGTAATTTCGAAGCTAATGATTCACGAATTAAAGAACACTCTGCCCCACTATCAAAAATCGCGAACAGTTTTAAATCCCCGATAACTATTGGCATGTAATTTAATTTAGGCATACCTACACAGTTTACGTTAGAAGCTATCGCGCGTTCACGTTTGTAGCAAGTTTCATAGGTATGACCTACCCGCGAACAAAACGTACACGTAGGCCTATTGTCCTTTTGCGACTTATCATCCTGATGACGCGGTTGAGCGCTTTCATTTTTATTGCGGTAACGGCAATCTTGCGTATCATGACCAGGTTTTTTACAATTCTGGCAGTTAGATGGTTTGTCGGAAAATCTCGGTCGTTTGTTAGGTACCTGCTGGACGTGAGATGTCGTAGGGTGAGGACGCTTGTTGCGTCGTATAGATGAAGCTACTGAAATCAACTCTGGTACTGATGTAGCCCTAGCACTTAACAACTCAATTCTCAAACGTTCATCGCCAACACAACCGATTACTGCCTCAACTGCGTCATCATTGGATAATTTGTCTTTAGTAATACGTCGCCATAAGACCCAAGCCTGTGATAAGAACTGCGCGATGTCTTTTGAACTGTCGTAATTGTGCTCCCGAAAACGGACAACGTCGCGTGAGTATCTATTCTCAGGTTCAAATGTAGTAATCAGTACATTGCGCAATTCTTCCCACGTATCGGTTGAAACAAGCCAATTGTCAACCCATAACCTGGCGCGACCCTTCAGTAAACTACCCGCTTTCATTCGTACATCGTAGTCGCTCAGGTTATAGGTTTCCATGGCAGTAGTAACATGTTGACACCATTCACGCACTCCAATATTGGTATCCGGATCGTAGGATGGTAAAAAAACGTCGTTAATTTTTACTTTTGAATCAGGTAAAGTTGTCAGTCGATCGGATACATGCTTTATCATTTGCAACATTTGAGAGAAAAACTCCGCTGGTACACCGTTAACAGAAGCGTTACTGTTTTCATTATTTAAATCAGATGGGCGAGCAGAAGTGGGTGGTAATCCCACTTCTGATAACGACGCGTTTAGACCAGCGGGGTTTTCTGAAAGAGTGACGTCACCATCGGCGACGTCACTATTTCCTTCACTATTCTCACTCATCGCAAATGACAACACTCAACAATATTGGAACACTTGATTTATTTCCGACAATATTATAATAATACAAGCACTAAGTTAGAATAACAATGGTAGGTACTCACAGGGCTCCTAGTTTACTCCTGATGATACACCGTCTCACCTATTCCAAGGTTCGACCAATAATGCCTCACCGCGCCACACAAATCACTTTTTATAAACTTCACGAACACAAATCAAAATGGCGTTCGGCGGAGATACTACGTAATCGAAAACATTACTTCTAATTAAACTATTTTGGTTACTAGATTTTTTACAGTAATCGAAACGGTGTCAAAATTCATTACTTATTTTTAGAAACTTAGTTCAGCTTTCACTGTATTTTATAATCATTTCTATCTGAAACATCCGCCGAAAAACACACGTCAAAATTACGTTAAGATGGAAATACTGCGTAGTCAAAACATTACATTTTAGTTAAACAATTTTGGTTATTAGAATTTTCACAGATATCAAAACAATGTCAAAATTCATTACTTATTTTTAGAAGCTAGGTTTACCCCTAACAATAATTTTTAATCGTTTTTATTCGGAACATCCGCCGACGCACATTAACAATTATGGCGGCAAATGTTCCGACAAGAAAGCAAGATCAAATCAGTTCATACATTCTAAAAACTCATCTAACATTACCAAATAAGCTATGTGCAGCTGTTTATAAATCAAAATAAGAATTAAGAACTTGTTAAATGAACCCTAACTATATCTTAGTAAAATTACAAACAGGGATTGCTTAACTAATATGGTCTTGCGTCGACATATATGATGTAGATCTCAACAAAAACTTGCAACGAAAATTGGTTTGAAGGAGATCGAACCAGTAGTTTTTGAGATATTCCACATTTTTATCAACCGCAAATATAACTTTGTCTTTCATACAATCACTATGAAAAACAAAGTTATTTTTGCTGTCGCAATATATTGTGATGTTTTCGTTAAGTGAAAGTAAGTGGACCCTGAATTCAGTTAAGGGTGGCACGGAACCCTCAGTGCGCGGGTCCGACACGCACTTAACCGGTTTTTTTCCTGATATCAAGTTTATACTTATAGGAGAAATGTTTTTTTAATTACACCTTACACGTGAAACGAAGTTGATCTAGGAAAAAATGTAGTCCTTGAATGTTGAAGCAAACACCAGCTTTGCAATCCTTTTTATTAAAGTTCTGTTTCAAATAACATTGAGTAAAAAAATATGAAATTATAACTCATGTTCCTTACAAAGAACAAATTACATGACGAATTCTATGAGTCAATTCTCGACAGCAAAGTCAACGACCTTCAAACAATGCGTGTATACCTAGAACGTACAAATAACAATATTGCTGTAAAGGTTGTTGACCCCGTCTTTTACAAAGTACACTAGTTAATTTATGGGTTACTACAAAACCCCGACATGCTAAAAATCATAGCTTGCCATCGCACACCTAGTAAATTGTGGTTCCAGGAACAATAGGTGCCAATCTCTTTTCTTATAATGGGTGCCGCCGTAATGGCGAAAATTCATTGTGTGTTTGATACATAGGTGATGTGTGGAGATAGAATCAAATTATAGAACATGATTTCTTATTTAAGAAAAAGCTATGGCCTTTGCCTTCACTTGTCAAGCTAGGCATCTTAGTTATAAATACCTCGCTTTTCACAAGAATTTTGTAAAATAATTTTAGGGATTTGGCCATTTCCTTTTAGGAATCTTATAAGTCTCAATAAAATGTTAGTAATTGTAGATGTGTCCCAGATAAGTTTTAGTGAAATAATTAATAATTATTAGGCAATAGGCATCCAAATTATTTTAAATGGGTTTGCTCTCGATTCTCTAGATTAAGCCTAGCGTGCAAAAATCATGTTATTACTGAGGTATTGTGTAGGGTTTAGTTATTTTTTGTAATTTGAAACCTAAATAAGTTTTATGTTTAATGTCTTGTGTCTTCATGTTTTACGTGAATCCTTTACCCAGTATTTGGATGCTTATAATATAGTTAAAAGATTACCAAAATTCAAAGAAATTAAAAATAAAACGTGCTTCCTAAGACTTGAAGTGACATCCCTATCATTTACGGCCCGAAAACGTGAGCCACGATTCTCCAGTGACAAATGACGATCACAAGTTACGTGCGTCTGGGATCCGATGAGCTATGACACCCTTGCCCTTTCGTGTTCCCACCTATGGTTAAATCGAATTGCGAACAATACAAATGCCTCCAGTACCGTTACCATGAGCTTACGACGGGTTTACTCGCTAGCGACTACGTAAAAAGAGTCTATCGAAAATTGCACAGCGCCCCTAGGGTCACTTGGAAAACTAAAAAAATCCATACAAAAAGATACGTCGTCGAAAGTTACGTCGTCGCTAGCGAGTAAAACCGACGTAAACTCATGGTAACGGAACAGATATAACCCAAATCTGAACATCGAAGCTAACTAGCAAATTAATGATATGTTTTTTTATGACGGTTTTTTTTAAGTTTTGAAACGAACAAACAAATTACTACATCACTTGTTATTAAAAAAGAAAAGATACGAAAACAGGAGCTAGTGTTTTTGATTATGTAGACTAGTTTATTCTATAAAACTGCATGTTTCCCAAATAATATTAATATAGAAAATAAGCAAATTAATATAATTTTCTTTTTTTACTAATACAGTAACATAGGGCTAGGCAAAAATTTTTATAAAATCTCAAAAGAAGATGATTTTAAAAACCTTTTTAAACCAAAGTTTTCTAGAAAAAACGTACTAAGAAACCTCATAAATATTTTTTACCATCTCACTTCCCCTCGAAGAGCTCAATATAGTCGTAAAGTAAGCAACGTCGTAGGAAGGGGTAATAATATGCAAATTCATTTAATAACACGTCAATCCACAATACTCTTGCGTATTACTTTATGAAATTGAATTTGATTTTATTACTCGGTTTTTTGACCTCTAGTTTACTTGTAGATTGTTGTTGTCAGTGAGTTGTTACCACTACGTATAGCAGATAGCCTCTATAAGTGAAGTAAAAGAATCATACCCAAACCACAGAAAATATAATAGTACTACATACCCGAACTACTGTTATAAGAAAGACATCACTAATTTAATTAATCTTTACTGTGCAACTTTGTAGGCCAAAATATTGTAAATGAAAAAAAAACTACGTTTAATTTGCTAAAAAGTAAAATTAGCAAATCCAACAATTTTATATAGCACATTTTGAACTGAACAGTCTTCAGCTGTAAGAAACTGCTTAATCCACAATTTCACGAGCAAATTTAAACCTTGCGTTGTACGTCTTAAGGTGGATTTAAAACTGAGACAAACAAATACCTGTTGCCTAAAGGTAGACTACTGTATAATTCTATAGAAAGGTCGATGTCTCACCACAGCAAAAGAATTCATAAAGTGGTATCTAATTTTGCAAACACTAGATATGGTTGGTTAAACAGGGAATAGCCATGTTTAAAACGTATTTGACGACGCGTTTGGTGTAATGGTTAGCGCTCCTGACTACTATGCCGGCGGTCGCGGGTCAAATCCTGCAAGGGCCAAAGTGTTTGTGTGATGAGCACGAACATTTGTACCTAAGTCATGAATGCTTATATGTATTTATGGGATACGCCCCTGTCATCGTTGTCTGGTATTCGTAGCACAAGTAAGAAAATTCTTAGTTCGAAACCAAGACAATCGGTGTGTTGTCTGGCGTGTATTTATTTTATTTATTTATTTATTACATCTTTTAACAAATACTTAATTGCAACCATTCTACAAAAAAGGTGCTTTCAGAAAATCTTGTCTGTATCTTAACATTAACTTAGACTTTCACTTGAGAGTTCAACTACTGCAAAATAATGTACACTGTGGTTCTAGCCCCAGATTGAGCAGGTAGATTACATACGTAGGGCTCAGGATCGCATTTATATTACGTAGATAAAGTTCAGCTATTGTGCGGGTGCCATACGGGCGCTTTCGCTTTTTCGGCCCTTGATATGTTGTATATTTAGCGGGACCAGTGGAACGGAATAGATACGAAAGCGAATGAAGCAATAAGGTGTATCGACTTTCTGATAGAACTCTCGTACGATATTGTGGAATAGGGTATATGCTGAATTGGCTTATACTTTTTTGTAAAAGATATAAGGTCTGTGCCTTTTGAAATGATAAGTGGCTACTACTCAAAGTAGCTTACTAAAATAAGTTAAGAGAACCCAGAACTTGCATGCTTATGATTAAAGAGAGTTAAATAGAGGTACTATGGACATAAATGTTACTTCATAGGCAGGCAGTATACAGTAATATTCTAGGAATATTCCTCAATCTGCACTTTTTTTACCTTAACAAAAGTCCCTGTTTAACACTTTTTTATATTACCCAATCAGTTATTGCAAATGTTGCGCCACTGATTCAACTTTCTGTATTACGAAGCGGTTGACTGGTAGATAATGCTTATTTATTAAGTCTGCCAATTGTACAACTCACAGAGCAATAAAGTTTAAACTAATGAAAATGTTACAAAACCAAATATAAATTACAAAGTAATTTTATAACAGAACAGAACTGACGCATCTGTGTCTACAATCAAAAAGTTAAATTGAAGAACTAATACCTCAAGGAGACGTATCTAACTTTACGTCACAATAAAACGGCAAAAGTTGTCCGAAACGACTCAAACTCGGGTAAAATAGCAGCCCAACATCCACCACATGTGTCAGTAATTAAATCCTTTAAAGAGGTCATCCAGAAATGCTTCACACGCTTGAGACGTGGGCGGGAATAAGTGAACAACGTCAAACATTCTGAGAGCTTACCCTCTAAGTAACGCAATGTTTGTAATTTCTAATCTAGCCGTCTCAGTCCTACATGCCAGCATGGTCTGCGACTTCTGCGGGTGAAAAGGATGGGTAATTTAAAATTAGAGAAAAAGCTTTATAGAGATAGGGCTCTCGGAAACCGACGTCTGCCCACTCACTGGACCGATTTTTCATTTATTTTTCCACTTTACAAGTTTTGTTCTTTGTGGCGAACATGACTTTTTGAACTCTTTTTGTACATTACAAAGGACATGGTTTTGAAATTAAATAAAAAAATATGTGCAATCACTATAGAAATTTGAACTTTATTGAGCTCGTATTTTTATGAATCCCAAACTGTAGCATTTTGCTATGCTATGCATTTTTTGTAGCATATTGAAAAAAAAGTTAATAACATAATTTTAGCATGGGTGGGTACCTATTGCGAGATTGTAACACTTTGATTTATATCCATTCTAATTATAAATATCTACCATTTTTTGTTAGAGAGTGTGCCCAGATATTAAAATAAAAACACACCTTTTAAATTGCATGTACCTATTGTATTTGACGTATTTTAAGCTTACAGAAAATGCCAGTAAAAATCCTAAAATCATAATTTCGCAGCGTCAACACGTCACCGTTAGAGAGCGGCTCGTTGGGACGTTTTGTCGAGATCAAAGAAGTTTTAAACACTCGCAACACCTTTGCAGAGTGACGGCTGCCCGTTCGTTTACACTTTACACAATTTAGTCGCCCGTTGTATAAAGGTTATATCGAACTTTTTAAATATTTAAACGACTGTACTAACTGTACTGTTTTCTAAATGTTACTTAAATATAGGATGCGGCCTGTAACAGAAGCAAAAATTTTAATCAATGATTCTACAGAGTATACGTAGTTACCTTGACCTGGTCATAATGCTTTAAAATTATTTGACCTAGAGATATAAGTAGTTATCAAAAGTTATAATCCCTAATAAATGTATAACAAAAATGCTAACTCGTTGTAGTAAATGACAATGCTTGTGATATGACTGGACTGACTGGACACATTTGTTTGCAATACATTGATAATTAAATAAATTTTAAATTAAATAACATTAAATTTATTTTTAATCATTTTAAATTAAAACTATTTCAAATTGATTACTGGTAACTTAAAAGGCCTATACTCGTATTTAATTTTTTGACCCTATTACAGGTACCCTGTATATGAGATAAGAGTTTTACACAGCCTGTATATGAGATTAGAGTTTAATCTTGTTCAAGCTTAAAGAAACAATTTAGTTAGTTCACGTCTGTTGGCTACTAGGTACTTACTTATAGAAATATACCTTAAATTAAAATAATCTGGTACGGATTACAATATTTATATTTTGTACACTATATAATAATGCATGACGTAAGTTTATAGTATACAAAAGGTGTCTTTACGAGTTAATTCTCCTCATGTTATACATTTTATGGCCAATTGAGTCTTTCAAAATAAATTCTAATATATTTATCTAGACCCTTTTAATAAATTTGTGACTTTTAATATTCATTAGGACATTAATTTAGTAATTAAAATGACAGTTTATCAGCGGTCAATCTGCGGCCGCGGGCAGACGAGATAAGTTTGCAAAATTAATTTAAGAGAGATGGAATGGGCTGAAAACACACGAGGTGTCGTTGCATGCGTTCACGACAAGATTTTTCAGTTAAGTATAAAATAAATTTGTCGAAATTCTGGTATTTTACCATTTGTACCTACGTAGCTCCAGACCTAGCGCACTAATTTTTGAATCATTCGCGTCAATATTCCGAGTGATTTTCGATCGAAAATCAATCATAAAGAAACTTAAATGACACTCATTAAATTGAGTTATCTTTTTTAAATTACGGCCGTGTGGATTCCAATAGATTGTCATTTTAAAATCGAACTTCAATCACAGAAAATCTCTCGCTTTATTTACGCGATTTGAAAATAGGGCCCATATTAGTATCTATGAGCAATTATGATTAGCAAGATGATTTTTAAAAGTGATAAGTAGTAGTAGATTTTAGTCTTGTTAATATAATATTCTTATCGCAAACTTAGTTTAGTTTTCATACTATTGTTTAAAAGTACAGTCTTAAATCAATTACACACATCTGGGGGCGTATTGCGATCCAACTTAATCCATTCAATTCCGAGGCAGTTCAATTCCGACTCAGTGTAAACGAATATTATCAATATAATAATATTATAATAATACTACAATGGTATGAATATTAATATTTATATTGTTATATTATAGTAATATTATCAAAATAATGCGAAATTGCAATAAGAATTGCTAATTTGACAGTAAATCGGAGCGTTTTAACTGTCAAAACTGCATCGCAATACGCCCCCTGTACTATCATTACTTCACAGTGAAACGTACGCACGTAAGCACTCATATAAGCTTGAAAATTTGTAATATTACTTCGTATGTTTCCACTTAATTTTAAATTTTCTCAGGTACAACCTTGGCGTATTTGATGCAAAGGGTTGTGAGATGGAGGAAAATTATTATGCAAAATTCATAAATAATTTCAGAAATAAATGTCCGAAGCATAGCTCGGATGCCAATTACATTATGAAAAAAAGTGTTAAAGAAAGGTGCACGGAATCGGGATTAATTGGAAATAAAACATGTAAAAAAGTAAATTAGGTATTATATTTGCTTGCGTTACGTAGAGGCCAGAACTGTTTTTTGGTAATCAAACGTAAGTATTATAAATTGCATTTGTAAAAAGCAACTATGTCAGACAAGGAATCGAACCCTGTGGCTTACGCTATCCGGGCGCACGCTTATACCACTCGGCCACCGACACATTGGCAAGCCTGTTGAATTTTGCAAGTGCTTTCTATAACGCGTAGGCTGCGTCACCTCATCAATGTTGCGAGTCTGCTTGACAATACGGTAATGACGTTAATGTTTCGAACTAATAAATCCCATCAAAAAACATTCTGTTAACAACTAGCCAAGTCTCGATGGATGTCTGATGTCTTCTATGTTAATCTATAAAAAGTAATGAAATCTAGACAAAGACGTGCCAAGTCTAAGATTCTTTACAGCGATTTCTTTATCATCATAGTTAATGTTGTGTGACTTGGCCGTTGAAGGGAATACAAGGGATGCCTCCAGATTTTCTTCCATGTGCTACTGATAAAAAAACATCAACATATTTTAATCTGCAACTATGCATGTGATTACCAGAAAACAAGACAACGACTATGACGGGGGCATCTCCCATAAATACTTAAATACATTAAAACATCCATCATTTAGGTACAAATGTTCATGCTCATCACAAACATTTGTCTGTAGCGGGATTCGAACCCGCGACCACTGCCATAGTAATCACGAGCGCTAACCACTACACCAAACGTAATATACTAAGAACTAGCTGCAACAGAGTTTTTTTAAGTATTCGCTTTTCGGCATCAGTTAAAGAAGACTCGAACTTGAAAGAACTAACATTTATCTGCCCTTAAAACTATAAATTGGTCTCCTTTACAAATTGATTGTACACTTAAAAGTTTGAAGCGCCACAACTTCAGCAGCTGGAGTCCTATTTTTGAATCACTCGCTTGGATATGGCGTGTGATTTTCGTTCGAAAACACATTAAAAATCAACGGAAATCACTCAAAATCTAGACTTGAGTACTCACAAAATTGAGCAATGATTTTTCAAATCCTTTTTATGTAGATTACAACTGGTTTTCATTCCTAAATTCGACTTTAAACATTGAATATCACTCGCCATCTTGACGCGAGTGAATCAAAAATATGGCTCCTGAATCGAGAATTGTTTAGTCATAATAACTTTTGAACGCTTTTGTAGTAAACTATTAACTATTTCCATTACTAAGCCCAAGTAATTAACAGGTTAATTAATAATTATTCTTTTGGTTAGTAAGTTTAGAAGGGTATCGATAGGTAGATGAAGCTTCAACTTAACTTACCTTTATTATATGAAACAAAATAATGTCTTAGTTTGCAAGTAAACACGAAAAACATTAGCTATATAGGGTTCCGTTCCTCGTTTCTTTTAACATCACACTAATTTTCTTCGGTTGAAAAACGCCTTACCTAAAAACAAACCAATAATTTTAATTTGTTATTGTTCTAATAAATGTACTGTAATCAGTCAGGTATCAAAAGAATGCCGAGAGTCGCATAACAATGGAATTTTTATTGTGTCTCGTTTACACATACTTGACGAGTTAAATATATTTCTGTAAATTAAATTCACATGCGATTTATACCCACAAAAATTTGTTTGATTTCTATATGTTCACGATCCCGTTGTACATTCAATTTTAATTGAACCCAGGTATTTATACTCAAATAATCAAAATTATACCTCTTACCAATTGTTTACAATAACGTCGCTTATCTAATAAGTGTAAACATTCTTAAAAGATAAAATAATAAACCAAAAATTGCGCACGGGCGGGAATTTTTGGTTTATTATTTCATCTTTTAAGAATAGTAGGATATGACACTGTGAGTGTTAAAAAAATATTCTCAGTGTAAACATGCTTGAGTATAGCTTTTTTTTCCAATAATACAACTCTGACCTTTTCAAAACTTCAGATTCAGAGGTGCTGAACCGGTGGTTCATCATCGTCATTTATCAATTAAAGCTATTAAATTTACCCGCTTGTAATAATATCTACCTCTATCTATATCAACATGCATTAATTCTATTTGATTCAAGTATATCTCATTACGTATAACAAGTATCTGAACATTAATAAATTCATTATCTACAGAGGCTAGAGTCGTGTGATGTTACTTCAAAAACACACATCTCGATTAATTCAGAGCGAAATTCGACAGGACGCAATTTTCATGCCTTGCTCATCATCCCCAGTGCTTACGACCCACCTGTCTTTAAGTTCAAAAGTCGCATTCTCGACAAAGGTTCGGCCCGATGCCCATTACAGCCCACAACCTGAAAAGGATTCTATTTTCTTCCACATCTGATAATATAATTCCCCATAAAATCGCTCAGTCGACCCGGGAGGAGCGAGCGTGCCGGTCGCTTTCACGTTGCTCCGCAAAAACGCAGTGTAACAGTAAATTGTTGTGTGAAATCATTGTTTCGATATACCCATTTTGTGATCACAGTGTCGCAATACGGATTTTGTTCCTTGGTGAGTTTATTTTTGTTAAAAAATACTGAAAATGTTGAGGATACCTGTTGCTCGTCCAAATCTCGGGTGAAGGCGTTTGATATTGAAGCGGAACATGTTTTCCTAATATTATTAGGGCTACTGGTGGTTTTAACGTATCTCTGTGGTTCTGGGAGCAACACGTGTTTTGTTTTATCTACGTGGTGGGTGTTATCATATTGATCCGTTATATTTTCGCGGCAGGGTACCAATTTGTAGTTTATTGTTGGGATAGCTCGTTTCATTGATCATTATAACGTTAGGTTGCGATAAACAAGGCTGTACTCGGCTATTTCTGTTATGAGAGTCTCTTCTTGGTAGAAAGAGTAGGTACCTTTTGGTACGGATAATAAAATAGCTATTTTATGTGTAGGAAAAATAGTTTATATGTATTAAATTTATTTGTTTGTTTAATGAGTATTTACCCTTATTTATATGCAAGCAAATACGATCAGAATAATTCTTACAGAATATCACCAAGCAACATTTCTAGTACAAAGATTTCGTTCTTGATTACACACACTTACAAAATCCATGAATGCATAAAGTACATTTAATATCATAAATCAATAGCATACACAAAATTCCTGAGTAGCTCTTCACTTAGTTGTCATCATCATCCATCATATAAGAGCTTGACTCTGGTCGGTAGAGTATTTTACATTCTTTTCGGTTATGGGTTTCGGGTACTGATACGACACGACATTCAAAAGTTGCTTTATTTGCTTCATATTTAATCTTGGTCTTTCTCCCTTCCTTCTTTCTTCTATGCTTCCCTCTAGGAATTATAGATTTGATGAAATGATCGTGTCGAGTCAGGCAGGTGTCCCAACATTCGTTCTCTTCTACTTTCTACTAATTGTATCTTCTCCTTCACTATTTATAAGACTTTGTGATAAGTACGCTAAAATATTTGACTCAAAAATTAAATCTAATTTCATTATTATCATATTTTTCATTATTGATTTTAATAACTAGAAAAAAGCCTATCAAAGTAAAAAAATATAACCTCAACATTACTCATGATTAAAAACCAATGAATCAGTAAATAGTTAAAAAAAGGTAGAATTTAATTTGGTATTTTTGGGTAAAAATCAACATCCCGCCGTGTTTGGCGTTTGAAAGCGTTTACAGAGGTCCGTCTAGAAATATTTAGATTTTGCCTCGTTATTCAAATAATAGCTCTCTCTTCTGACTTCGTCATAGTGGGCTATAATTTCTGTTTTTTTTTAAATATGGATTTTGTTAAAGAAGGTTTCATTTTCAGTTGAAATATTAATTCGAATGCCATTTACAGCTTGTTTCTCAATGTCCTAATAAGTATCCAATAACGTTATCTGTTCATTATTTCATACAAAATGACTTTCCATATTTGAATCATTAGTCGGTTATTGCCTTGTCAATGGTGAAACGGCACTTAATTTTTTAAAGTCGCTTAGGACAGATAGCGCAACGTAACGTATTCAGACATTGTAAAACAGGAAAACATATTTACATCCAAGCTCAAGTTTATTTGTTTTCATAAACTTATTTTCATTTATACCCCAAATTACTTCCACTGTCATAATTTTCCGTAACAGCTCCAATCACGGCCATTACATTCTTTTCCTCAAAACATTTTTATTAAATAAAACACGATGAAGTTTGCTTAAAAACGTTATTACCAACTCTTCGTGATTGCGAGCAGCTGCCAACTTAATTAAGCAAGTTCCCTAATAACGGCAAGTAATTTAATCATATTTACTTGTGTTACCTTGGTAACTTCTAGTTGAGAAAACTGAAAGAAGTCTTAAACAACTGAACCAAAAGGTTTCCTGTATTTCATACAGCTATATTTAAGTTACGCAATACGCATCGCTACTTATACATATATTGTAAACTGCATGAAGTATCCATTTCCATGTATACTAAATAAATATATCTTATCTTATCTTATCTAATGGTTAGAGCTGAAGAGTTTGTTTGTTTGAACCATTGGTAATGGAACTGACACCACCAACAAATTTCTCGCACCATGATTTGACGCCATTTTAGCTACAAGATTGAAACCCCTATTAAGACGAGTATGGCTTATACTCGTCTTCTCGATATAAATGTTCTCAATTTAAGGTATTAAAGATAAAAATAATAAAGCTTACTACGTATCTTTATTATACCTAGCAGACTCTGTTATTAGTATTATAGAGTTATTATTTTTCGCAAACAAACACAAGACACAGACAGACGATATTACTCTCACAATAACAATATTAGTTACAATCTCTATTAAGTATATTGGTTCTGCAAATTATAGCTTTTTATAGCAGACACGTCACAAGCGATGGATAAATAATTCAGATATACGAAGACTTTTCCTTGTTTGTTTACGTCTATTTATTATTATGAACTTACCTGGTAAAACCTTCGTAACTAAAATAAAGAAAAAACATGAAAAAAAGCTTTAAGGTTTTATTGATTACGGACATCACAAACAAGTACATCAGTAAGCTCAAGTGGCAATGGTCAGGGCACATAGCGCGAAGAACTGATGGTCGTTGGGGCAGAAAAGTTCTAGATTGGAGACCCTTCGACCAAAGGCGCAGCGTAGGACGTCCACCGACAAGATGGACAGACGACCTTGTAAAGATTGCAGGATCACACTGGATGCAGACCGCTTGTGATCGGTCGATGTGAAAAACTGTGGGGAAAGCCTATTTTCAGCAGTGGACGTCCTTTGGCTGATAATGATGATGATGAATTCACAAACACACACATACATACATACATACAAACGCACACACTTGTTCACAACCAAACACAAAAATAACATAAAAAAATATTACACAGAACCAAAAGGCTCAGCATAAGACAAGAATTACCTGGAACTAACTGTGAGAATAATTTTCTTTGCGGTCTTCTTCTTAGTATTGTGTCTAAGAGCCGTACCTCACCGAGACGCTATGGCAACGTCGCCGGCTACGTATCCAAGCAGATAATATTGAAATTTTAACTGCCTCGGTGGCGCAGCGGTGAGAAGGTCGCATTTTAAAGCGACGGCTGCGCCAGAGGTCCCGGGTTCGATTCCCGGGTCGGGCCAAAAATATACATATGCCTGGGTTTTTCTGTTTAGAAATTCTCAGGGTAGCCCATAGTTTGGAAGTTGGCGGTGTTTCACCCCCGTGCCTCGGAAAGCACGTAAAGCCGTTGGTCCTGCGCCTGATCTCTCTCCGGTCGTGTCAAATTGCTATCCCATCGGACTATGAGATTGAAAGGAATAGAGAGTGCACCTGTGTTTGCGCACTTGTGCACTATATGTCCCGTGCAGTCGGTTAGTCGTTGTGACTGGCCACCGAAGTCGAAGTTGGCTAGCTATTAATATTGAAATGTATGGTATGGAAGGTATACCTTCCTAACTCATTGGGCGACGTTTAGGCTACCTTATATTTCAACGTAGCCGGCGACTGTTGGCATGGGGCGTCTTGGTGAGGTACTGCCCTAACAACGAACGTTAGTGTGATACTGTAATGTCAGAACTCATTAGGAAAAAATAACTCTGTAAAGAGAAAAAAACAAGAAAAATATAAGAAACCATGCAAAGAAAAGGTTAATAAAGCCCTCCAGTAAGGGTGTAACCAAGGGAAGAATGCTTTTGAGGGGTCGAAATCAAGGCTTTTTTTTCACGTCAATCGAACTTTTTCCGTATAGAAATTCGATTACGAGTGTTACAGTTTAAACGAAAAAAACAAAAATATTATATACACGGAAAACAAACTATCGCACGGAAGTCTTAATGCATAAAAATCGTGACGCTAATAAAGCAAAAACTGTATTTTCTACGAAAAATAAAATTCGATCAGTGAACATTTTTCGTGTACGAACACGAACTGCACGAAAATTTAGCCTGGATGTTCAGTCGTCTTAATCTCTATATCTACCAAACTATTAATGCGTTTAATTACATCAAAATCAGTAAACCCAGCACAGGTGTCCCAAGCCTGGATACAAACGTGTGATAATAAACACCGATTTTACAAGACAGTTAACGTCGTCGTTAAGAGATACTATAGTTTATTGTTGGATAAAATAGCTTTTAGTTCATTGCCAGTCTTTGTGCTAAACCCTGGCCTTATTATGTGGCTTTGAATAAATCTTTAGATTGAATTAAAGTTCGGAAGACCTTCTATTCAGTGTATAGAAATTATAGCTGGCAAACTGTGGTTAAAGCTGGGTAAACTCTGAGTTAGCTATATTTTCGAGTTAAGACGTGTTTGCAAAGCTAGTTACATTTACTATGTTTCTATAAAATATAATTCAAAGACATCATAAAGTTCCATTGCACGAAGTAATAAGACACTACAAAAAAAAGTAAAAAAAAAAGAGTCATTTGCCGATGAACTTTGAATCTTAACAAAATAATAGCATCAGAATATTGTTTACATTCTTAGTATCAGTTAGCTATAGTTTATCCGTACAGATAATGTTATTTTGAAGTTTCCGAATTTGACACAAAATGCATGGAAATATTGTCAAAATTCCAGACGTACTATTTTCCTAGACATTTTCTATCAACATTTCAATCTTCTAATTAGCATTCTCTGGGCGGCACAACTAAGGTTCTTCTTTTGTTCATTAGTACAAACATTTAATTTAACTGGAGAAACATAATACTCGTAATCATTATGTAAAAGACAACCGTTTTAGACACACATTTATAAGTCAAGAACGGCTGAACCGATAGCTTAGAACCGGACATAGAATACTTTTCATGACTTCTTATTACTGGAGAAAGGGTATACCAATTTTCGTTAGTTTTACTTTGTTAGATTTGTCTTGGCCCGGAATAGGACTAAACCCTAAAACGGGATTTACTGGGACCTCTAGTTACTAGTATTAAACTCAGACGTAATGATTAATTGTTGTTCACAACTTGGTTCCAGTAGTGGTTTGCTCTACAGTGGAACCAAGTTTTGCATCACAACGTTACACATACACAAGTAAACAGTACTACATACATTCATACTTTACCATTCATGACTAACTTGGTAAGGTTTCGGCTTTGAACTAATTCCAATTGCACAAAAGGTCCCACCAAGTGTTATTACACATAGTATACTACAAGAAACAGTAGGTTCATGTCAATCTACATGAACTCTCAATCACAGAACAGAGAGAATACCCCGTAACGTTAAAAACATCGTTATGAGACATTGAGGTACATAGATACATGTACATTTAGTTTAGACTGTCCCACGTAACATTTTCCTAACGCAGGCTTCTTACGAAAAAACTGAATTAGAAAATATTGATTTTCATTCAAGAAAACGAACTCACTTTTAATGTATTGGTAATATTAGTATTTTAGTACCAGTAGTAAAATAACAGAACTACGTGGGTAACAAATGTCTATCCATGCCACCATGCCGCCTCTATCAAGTCCAGGCAGAAGAGGTAGTAGGCCCAAAAAGTGCTGGCTTGACGTCAGGATAAAGCGTAAAGGATATTTCTTTTTATTCTCGGCTAAGCAGATATTTGATCTCGATCGCACCCGGTGTACAGGTGTAGATGAGGTCTAAGATGGTGCATATCTGCTTAGTAGTAGCCTGTTCACTCTTGCCTTAAAGAGACTTAGGTCATATTCCTAAGGGAAAACTTCAGTAGGCAGCGAGTTCCATTCCCTAGCTGCACGCGTTAAAAAAGTGTATATGCGAGTGTGTGCGATATGCGTGCATGCCAATTAATTGTCCACAGAGGATGCCCAAGACCGTGCGTAGTGAAGGCAAAAAAGTAGGAAGCCCCTCGCTCGCAGCTGGGAATACCACCGGACTGATGATGATGAGTAAAGTAACTGAACTTACTGTCCCTCTTCCTAATATACTGTAGCATCATTAGTCTATAGTCCGATTTGCGCCCATTCATAACATGGCTTCGGCTTACTCATTGTACATTTTTATTTCTCAATTTTGCCTACTATACTCCTTTAGACGTATGTTTGTGATTTGAAAATCAATATATTGTAAAATGTTGATTTTTCTAGGTAAACTCGGCCTAACTAAGTATGGCAAAGCAAAAATGGTATGTAGATGGTGTGACAAAAGGCAAAGACCAATAATACAAAAAATATTTTTTAAAACCTAATAAGAACGTTAGATGTCTACTCTTTCAACGTTTTCATAATGTGATGTACAGACAGTAGTAGTTGTTGTTGTGTTTGCATCCCGTGACACAGATCTTTATTTATAATAAATAAGTCATATATCAGCCATCGGATGAGAAACCATTTATCAAACTCCCAGACATTTCATTTCGAAGCCTATTTACCTTCTATTTTTCTATTTAATATAATTAACAATACATGTACACAATGGTTGAATAACGGTTCCCAATGATAAGCAATCAATAACTAGAATGGATATATGGATGGACCTACTCTTTTTCTTATCTACATCAACAGCTTGTGTAAACTGTCAATCCCTTACTGCAAAATTATCACGTATGCAGATGACACTGCTTTAGTTCTACATGGCGAAAACTGGGATGAGGTTCAAAATCGTACTGAAGTGGCGATCCGTGAGGTAACGCAATGGTTAAACCAAAACTTGCTTACCCTTAACATCTCTAAGACAAAATACATTACTTTCTCACTATCTGCTATTACACAGCCGTCTGTAGACTTCAAACTAAGAGCGCACACATGTGATCGATCTGAAGCCTGTGCCTGTCAGGAGATCACTCGGACTCAAAATATCAAATATCTGGGACTAACCATTGATTCTTTCTTAGACTGGCGCATACACATTGACAACCTGGTTGGTCGTATCAGAAAATTGATCCCTATATTCAAAAAACTTAGAATTTCTGCAGACCGTGAAACTTTGCTGTATGTTTATTACGCCCTCGCCCAGAGTATACTGCAATATTGTATTGTCAACTGGGGTGGTGTAGGAGTAACAAAAATGCTTCCTCTAGAACGCGCTCAAAGAGCAATTCTAAAAGTTATGTTAGGGAAACCTAGGAGATATGACACCGCTCTTCTCTATAATGAATGCCCGGTTCTTACAGTAAGACAACTATTTATTCTTAGTGTCGTCTTGCGGAAACACAAAGAAATTGATTACAATCGTATACCCAAGCGTATTAATAAAAGAATCTGTCCCACACAACATCACAACACAGCCTTTGCGGTATGTCAGTACTATGTATGTAGTTGCCGTTTATATAATGTTGCAAATAGAGCGAATAACATTGTCTCACTAACTCATTATCAATGCAAACAAAAAGTATCATCATGGTTAAAAAGTCTTAATTATAAAGAAACAGAAGAAATTCTTAACATTCTCACCTAATTAGTGTGCATATATACCTATAGATAGATGTTCTCTCTCAACACACTCACACACACACACACACACACACACACACACACACACACACACACACACACACACACACACACACGCGCGCGTCACAATGTTTTCTCTTTAATTATTCGTAACCTATTCATTTCCATGTAACTCTCTATTTAATTATAAATAAGTCTCCATTTACTTTTTATAATATACAGGGTGGAGAGCGCTGGCAGCTGTGTCACAGTTTATACTAGTACGGCTGCCAACGTTTATACCTCTTAGTATGTACCTTTTTGCTATCTGTAATTTTAGTATTAAGAGGCATGATTTGTACCTTTGAAAGTGAAATAAAGTTATTATTTATTTATTTATTTATTTATGGATCGCAATACTAATTTGGCGACTCAGCTAGCTGAGTGAGAATTGAACTGCCTGGAATTTCAACGGATTTAAACAAGATCGAAATACGCCCTCTAAATACTGAAACTGAAATTTAAATCAGTTTCAGTCAAACAAAAGAAGTTTTAGAAGAAATAATTAATTAATAATCAAGGAAACTCCAGCAAATGGCATGAGTAAGCTAAACTTGGTTACAATGTATAAATGCCTAATGGGTAAAAAGTTCTTTTCCGATAATTGTGGATAAAGTTAAATCAAATCAAAGTCAAGTTCAGGCACTTTCCCGTAAACAAAATTTCGGACATTAATTGGTTAGAAGAAAATATAAATGGACTCCAAGCAACAATGAAGGCTTTTAACACCAAAGGCGTAAATTGAGTGTTGTTCTCGTTTGATTGAAAATCTATGATTCGTGGAAAGTTTTTAAGCGACGGAAATAGGAGAGGTGAAAAATTGTATCCGACAACACAGTCTTTTGACCACTTTACTACACGAAAAACAGTTTGGGTTCTCTAAAGGTAGAAATACAACTGATGCTGGGGTAGCACTCATCAGACACATTCTTGATGCTTTTGAAGACAAACATGATGCTGTAGGTGTATTCTGTGATTTATCAAAGGCGTTTGATTGTGTAGACCATCAAACACTGCTCATTAAGTTGGAACACTATGGTGTCTCGGAAAACTCATCTAGGTTGTTAAGTTCATACCTATCAGGTAGAATACAATCAGTTAACATAAATGGTACCTACTCTTCCGGTGCCCCCTTCAAATGGGGGTGCCCCAGGGCTCAATATTGGGGCCCTTACTCTTCCTAATATATGTAAACGACCTACCATTTCATTCCAAAAATCTTTGTGAGATAGTTTTGTTTGCTGATGATACTTCTTTGATTTTTAAAATGAAAAGACATGAAGAACATTTTGACGAAGTAAACAATACTCTCTCCAAAGTATTGAATTGGTTCACCACTAATAACTTGTTACTAAATGCTAGTAAAACTAAATGTGTAAAATTCACTTTGACTTATGTAAAGCAACTTACACCAAATATTGTACTAAATGGTAATAATCTAGTCTTAATGGACTCCACTGTATTTCTGGGCATTACACTTGACTCAAAATTACAGTGGAGACCACATATTGAAGCCCTAGCTGGAAGGCTAAGCTCAGCTGCCTTTGCAGTTAGAAAAATTAGGTATCTGACTGATGTTGAAACGGCGAGGCTTGTATATTTTAGTTACTTCCACAGTATTATGTCTTACGGTCTTCTCTTGTGGGGTTCTGCTACAGACATTGAAACCATATTTATTTTGCAGAAAAGAGCCATTCGTGCTATTTATAAACTTAGTCCTCGTGACTCCCTGAGAGAGGTCTTTAAGAAAATTAACATATTAACTGTGGCTTCTCAATACATTTTTGACAATATAATGTACGTTCGTAAAAATTTAAATAATTTCATGAAGAAAAGCGACATTCACCCATATAACACAAGAAATAAACACAAGCTTGTCGTTCCTAACTTCAGATTAGTTAAAACTAGTAATTCGTTTATGGGAAATTGTATAAAATTCTTTAATAATATACCACACAATCTTGTCGAATTGCCGGTTGATAACTTTGAGAAACACGTTAAAAACACGCTTATGTCTAAAGGCTATTATAAGGTTCAAGACTATCTAAACGACACGAATGTGTGGTCCGTCCAGCCTGCACCGACTGATGTACTTACCTTTGATGATTTTGATTTTACGGCAGCTAGTGGTGACTGAGTTTGTTCCGGCGTTTCTTCTCAGCACTTGCCTAATTGTCTGTGTTCTGTCTCGAAGCGCTGGTAGGGCCCAAAAGATAAGGAGACATGTTTCGCACATTTATTTCAATTTTTATATTTGACGTTCATAAGTGTCATTTCATGACCTAAATTGAAATAAAGATTTTGAATTTGAATTTGAAATTTGACCTAGTTTTGTTTGTCACTTTTAACACCTTAGGGCCGTTTTCCATGGAAGTCCAGTCCTGCGGGATCACTGCATTACTGGACCCCGCAAAAAACCTTAATGGTGACCAAATCTAATTCGATGATTTTATGTTTTTGTGCTTATTCGAACTCTCTGTGGTGCAAACGATCGGAAACGTCACATTAACGTCACAAGTGCAATAAAAACGTATATTTAGCCAGTGCTTATTGCCTAGATTATTTATAGCTTGATAATTAAAATTGCTATTTGCGCCTGGAATTCGCAAATTGTAAGATAAGTCACAGTTTATTTTTAAATGCAGTAAGTAACCTTTGTACTTTGATTGATAATATCCATTCCAGATCGAATATTGGTGACTGATCGATACACATCGATACTAACGCGCGTTAGCATCGATGCAGTCGCGCTTCTGCATGGATAGTTCGATACTACGCGCTTCTGCTTCGACGCCAAATTAAATCTGTTCATTGCGTAAGTAGCGATGCTGCATCGATGCTAAAAGTGTAAGGGGTATAAGAGATCTCAATACGATATTTGAAAGAAAGAAAGAAAGAAAGAAAGAAAGAAAGAAACATTTATTTGACACACAACAATACATACATAGTAAAAATTATAATATAAAAAACATGATTGTGTATCAAAAAGGCTCCCGCTCAGCACTAGGGCTATTTGCTCATCTATTGAACAGCAGCAGCTGAACTGTCAAAGCAAGATCGCAATAGGTCTTAAGGTCAGTACCGTTACCATGAGTTTTATTTTATTTTTATTTTATTTCATAAGATGTACACAACAGGTTACAGCCAAAATACAGTATAAAAAAAAATATTGAAAACTTACGGAATAGGTTGCAGCCCTTATTATACATACTTTTACAGAATACATAGATAAAGCAGAGTACAGTTATATAATTAAATCTTTACATTACCATTAGTTTACGTCGGTTTTACTCGCTAGCGACAACGTAACTTTTTGTATGGAAAATTTAAGTTCTCCAAGTGACCGCTAGGGGCGCTGTGCAATTTTCCATTGTTGAGGATTTGCAGGATGTAGGGTCTTGCAGAGATGAAGAAAACAACGGTGTATGAGAAAAATTACGTACTACGGCTAGAAAGTTATGGAGAGACGCACGCGCGTGCGTCTGTCTAGTTGAGATCGTGTTGTGGACTGGCGTAGTGGTTCTATCCTCTTTGGACTGGCGATGGCCGGCGCGACTCGCTCGCGCGCTGTCAGCGGCGCGGGGCGCGGGGGATGCCTAGAATGTTCTTGTGTTAACATCCACAGACTTTTTTTTTACGTAGTCGCTATCGAGTAAAACCGTCGTATACTCATGGTAGCGGTACAGAGCAGCTGAACTGTCAAATCAAGATCGCAATAGGTCTTAAGGTCTTGTATCCTGGTTTTGATGATTATCTAACTGTTTCTATTTACTCATCTCATTACAATTACTAGTTTCGTTGCACAATCCAAGACATTAAGTATTGTACAGGCTTAGGGAATATCTAGAGAGATACCCAATATAGCCCACATTTTTAGGGTTTCGTAACCGAATTGCAAAAAACGGATCTCTTTAGTTTAATCCTTTCTTAAGAACACTATGAAAAACAAACTATTTTTTTTCTGTCCAAAAACATTGTGATATTTTCGCTAGGTGGAAGTAAGTGGACCCCGAATTTAGTTTAAGAGTGGCACGGAACCTTCATTGCGCGGGTCTGACTCGCACTTGGCCGGTTTTTTAAAACTTATTCACTCATCATTATGACGGAAAACCATAAAAACTTTATATTTATATGACTCCTAGCCTTCACTGGTTGTGGTTTTTAATCAGGGCCCCGATTCTCACGTCTATCGAACTTTATAAGAGTGGTAATTCTAATACGAGTTTCACTGTTATACTGAAAAAAATCTAAAGGAAAAGTTCATCTTTTTCCTCTTTTCTGTGAAAACTACACAGTTCTGTTTATTTTAGCTATATTACTGGCGATAGTTTATGTGAAATAATGCATTTTATGTGTTCACTGATTATCTCACGTTGTTTACCGTTCGTTTACACGCATTGTTAGAATGTAAACTACGCGCTTTTGATGATTAGAACTATAAACGATCTATGACGTTGGGTAGTTAAATATAGATTCAATACTCTGCAATTATTAGCTACCGTCTCAATCTGAATTGGGCTATCGTAAGTAAGATAATATAATGTTATATAATGTACGTACATTATATTACGTACAATATAATTTAGAGACAAATGACGTTAAAAACATTAAAGAACAAACTTTCTATTTATTAGAAAACTTAAAAATTGCAAAAAGGAGATATTTACAAAAATGACAAGACCATGTACTGTTTCTTTAAAAATAGCTAAAAATACAGTTAATTAGACATACTATATGTAATCTTAGGTAATTTAAATAACAAAATAATAAACTTTTAAAAACCCTGGCTACTTCTTTTGTCTATAACTTACTCCAAAAACATAGCTGGGCATTAACTCGTTAATCCGTTAATCGTTAATTAACGAAGTTAACATTTTGATTAACGGATTAACTTTTAAGTTAACTTTCAAAAATGTTAACGGACACGTTAACTTCCGTTAATATGCAGCTAAGTCCGTTAATCGTTAATCCAATGCCTACTGCTTACCGCACGGCACCGCGGCGCGGCGCAAAAAACAGGTGCAGACAAGTAAGTTTTTTGATAATTCTGTCACACAGTCTATTGAAAAACCAAAAAGCTCCAACTCTCTAACGAGTAAAGCGCAAAGTCTCGTTCAAATGTGGCTGGACATGAAATCAAAAGACTCGTTCAACGATACTGAATTTCTCGCGGAACAGATATTCATAAATGTATTCATTAAATACAATACCGCTATACCCTCAAGTACTGCAATTGAACGGCTGTTTTCCACGGGTGAAAACATTTTAACATCAAAACGAGGATCGCTTTTAGTTTGTAATTTATATGAATTTTGATACAGTATTTTAAAATTATAAAAAATAATTATTAAAGAGGTATTTGTCACCGGTACTCAAAGACCTTCAGAAGCTGTTTAATTCCGTGCTGCTAGAGGGCATCACACCTGAGGCATGGAACAGGAGTGTGGTGGTGTTGTTCTTCAAAAAAGGAGACAAAACCTTATTGAAGAACTTTAGACCCATCTTACTCCTGAGCCATGTCTACAAGCTGCTCTCAAGGGTCATCACGAATCGTCTCGCACGTAGGTTTGATGACTTCCAGCCTCCCGAACAAGCCGGATTCCGAAAAGGGTATAGTACCTGGTGTGGCTTGTAAGGACCACACCTTCAGGAGAAGGAGAAATAGATTCTCGTTGGTGACGAAAGGAAAATTGGAGTGCTTCCTTAGCGAGGGGGCGGTACAGGTGCGGCGGTCTACAGTAATATGTTCTACCAAACAACAAATTAAAACACACTAAGGTGGGCACTTACCAAAACTCCGGTGATGTGCGGTGAACTGATCAGGGTCGAATAATATCTGGTGCGGCAAATCAGTTGTACGTATTAAGGAGAAAATTTCTAAGCGTTTTTCTCAAAGGTGACAAGATGACAATTAAAATTTGAATAGACGAAGAATTTGTTTTAGTACTATTTTCGAATGTTTTGCAATAGCGCCCTCTATGTTTTCTAAGGGACACTAGCTGAATGATAAGGCAGTGCCCGTAGTGCGTGCCGTGGATGGCAGATGTCGCTAGTAAAACATACCACGATAAACCACGCACAACCATAACACTCCCGGCCTTGGAAGTTCCAAGAACTTACAAAGAAAAAAGGAGAAGAAGGGGGTAAGAAAAAATAGGAGAAAAAGAAAAGTAATTAAACCATTCAAATGGAATATAAACTTAAGGGCGATGTAGCGCAAACTAAATATTGCTTGATATTATTCAAGACAAAAAAAATATATAATACTAAAAAGGTGTATTATTGAGTTGGTATGGGGTAAAGTTTAACGACAGGTCGTTTAAAGGTGCTAGTCGGTGTTTTTACTAATGCCACCCTAACCACACCATCAGTGCCAGGGTAAACCTCTATAATAATGCCCATTGGCCAGTGTAAAGGTGGGATATTGTATTGATCCACAAGAACTACTGTTCCAACTTTGACAGGATTGTCAGGTGTACACCACTTTTGTCTGGTTTGCAGAGTATGCAAATATTCAATTCTCCATTTTTTCCAATATGACTGTACCAAAGCGTCAAGCATCTTTTTACGATCAGTCAGAGATAACCGTTCAGAAAAGTCTGACATAGGTAGATATTGAAGTGGTGTAGACATTAAAAAATGAGCAGGTGTCAATGTTTCAGGATAGGGGTCGGATGACAGCAAACAAAGAGGTCGTGAATTTAATAGGCACTCAATTTGTGACAATACTGTCAAAAGCTCTTCATAAGTGAGAAGTTGTGAACCTATCACCCTGTATAGATGCCTTTTTATACTTTTTATATTTGATTCCCATATTCCACCGAAATGAGGGGAACGTGGTGGGATTGTCAACCACATAGTACGATGGCGAGCTAACTCATTGCCAATAGCAGTTTGGAAATTTTGGGAGATCAATAAATTATACATTTCATCTAGTTTTGCTTTCGCGCCTACAAAATTAGTACCGTTGTCCGAGTACATACATGACACCGGACCTCTACAAGAAATAAATCTTTTGAAGGCCGCGAGAAAAGCGTCGGTGGATAAGTCACTAACAAGCTGTATGTTAATGGCTTTAGTGTTCAAACAAATAAATAAACAAATAAAAGCTTTCTGAGCATGTTGTCCACGTCGACGTGCTAAAGTGATTTTGATTGGACCGGCGTAGTCGACCCCGGTGTGAACAAATGCTTTGGATTCACAAATACGATATGATGGTAAATCAGCCATCTTCGGCGTAGGGTGAGTAGGGGTTAAACGAAAACAAACGTTGCACATGCGAACCCGTTTACGAATGATATTTCTGGCGGAAAGAATCCAGAAACGTTGTCGTATAATTGACATGAGTAAACCAGCACCTGTATGCAGGTTGGTTTTGTGAAAATCATCAATCAAAAGATCAATAGTGTGATCACGTTTAGGTAACAAGGCAGGGTGTTTACATTCAAAGGGCAAATCAGATTTAGACAATCTGCCCTCAATACGAAGAATACCTTCTTCGTCGATGAAGGGGCATAGGTGTTTGTATTGCTTCGAAGGCAATTCTTTCTTTTTTAAGCGATCAATTTCGGCTTGAAAATACACAGACTGAATCGAACGAATTATATATTTCTCTGCAATATTCAAATCACATGCTGTGATACAACCAGAGGTAGTCAATATTTTTGTGAAGCGAAGGACGTACACTACAACGCGAAGAAGTTTGTTCCATGAGGAACAACGTTTGGAGCAATCATACAGAATGGGTGAAATATTTTGAACCGTTGTAGTCAGAGTGTTACTCGTAGTTTTCAACTCAGGAAGTTGTTCACATTTGGAAGGAAGGAACTGCTGCATGGGCCATTCATTAATCGGCAAGCACATCCATGATGAACCATTCCACCAAAGCTTGTGATCAATCAATTGAGAGGGTAACAAACCCCTGGAAAGACAATCGCTAGGGTTGTCGGTTCCCACGACATGGAAAATGTTGCATGGGTCCAAATTTTCTTGAAATTGTGCAACACGATTACTCACAAATATTGACCATCTGTGTGGTGATGAATGAATCCACGAAAGGGCTATGGTGGAGTCAGAAAACGTATAAATACCTGCAATAGGTACGCGATCCTTGTAATAGTCGACAACAGTCTTTACAAGTCGCGACATCAAAACAGCCGCACATAGCTCCAGGCGGGCAAGAGTGGTGATTTTAACCGGAGAAACTTTGGACTTGGAGCAAAGAAGTCTCACAGTGACATTTCCAAACGTGTCAGTTATGTGAAAATATATCACACATCCATAAGCTTTAAGACTTGCGTCACAAAAAGCAACCAAATTTACTGTGGAGGACTTGAAAACACCTATGTGACGTGGGATTTTTATTTTAGAAAGAAGAGGCAGCTCTTGTACAAGCGTTGAAAAATCCTTAATAATGACTTCAGAGGGCTCATCGTCCCAATCGACTTTACTAGTCCAAAGATCCTTTATAAGTAACTTAGCAAACACTATTATAGGTGACACAAAGCCAAGAATATCAAAGAGTCGTGCCACGAAAGACAGTATGGTGCGTTTTGTACATTTACCTTCTACAATAGAAGTAGTAAACGAAAATATGTCTTCATCAGAGCGCCACGAGAGACCTAAAATCTTGATATCAGCGCTCCCACTCTCAGAAAAGTTGATTGAAGCCCGATGAGAGGCAGGTATGCTATCAAGAACCTTAGGGGAGTTACTTGCCCATTTCACCATGTCAAAGCTACCACGCTTGAACATGTCAATAATCTGCTGAGACAGCTTGATAGCGCTTTCGTCATCAGGGACCGATGTTACTAGGTCATCCATGTACAAATTCGAGCAAGCTATTTTGGCAGCATCCGGGAAAAAGTGTTCTTCGTCACTGGCTAACTGGCGTACAGTACGCATTGCAACAAAGGGACTGGATTTCAGTCCGAAAGGAACACGAGTGAACTGAAAGGTGCGTATTTTTTCATTTTCGTTGAAACGAAATAAAATTTTCAAATATTTGCGGTGACATTCCGGTACACTAACTTGCAAATACATTTGTTTGATATCTGCAGTCAGAGCAACTGGATACAAACGAAAGTCCAATAAAAGGAGAAAAAGGTCTGCCTGCAGGTTAGGACCTGTGTGCAGAATGTCATTCAAAGACAAACCAGAGTGCGTTTTAGCACTGGCATCAAGGACAACCCTTAATTTGGTGGTTGCTCTATCTTGTTTGATAACAGCGTGGTGCGGTATGAAGTAACCTTCATTAACATTTTCTGAAGATTGAACTTCCGATAAATAGCCATTATCAATATAGTCAGCGATGACTTTGTTATAATCTTCACGAGCTTGGGGGCTGTGATTAAGCTTACGTTCGAGAGCAAGAAATCGACGGTGCGCAACTGCACGAGAATTGCCCAAATCCTCAGGACTCTTACAGAAAGGAAGAGCCACTTCGTAACGACCGGAACTATCACGAGTTACTGAATTAGTAAACTGGTTTTCACAATCGGCTTCGTCAGGTGAAATAAAACGTTTTGTCGGAATTTCCTCTAATTCCCAAAATTTATGAAGACAAGACTCTAACCCACTCAATGTGACTGCGTGAAAGGCAGAGGATTGGTCAAAATCAACAATTGACGAAGGAACATCACCCATGAGAATATACCCAAAGGTAGTCAAAAAAGCTGGTGGGGCTGCAGTGCCAGAATTGTAACGATCACCTAAGTAGATGTATGGAAACAATTGAGCACCAATGACCATGTCAATGTTTCCAGGAATATTCCATGTCAGGTCCGCTAAAGGTACCTTCTGAAGGAAGTCAAAAGCACGACTATTAATTTCTACGGAAGGTAATTTGTCTGTAATACAATCTACAACTAACGCTTGAATGTTGTATTTGTGCGCTGAAACACGAGACTCAATTGTCATACAAATATAACCCAGTATAGGACGAGCCGACATACCGACTCCTTTGAGAGACGAATTATAAAGCGGTATTACAGGCAAATTCAATAAATCGCAGCACTGTTTGGTAATTAAATTATTTTGTGACCCATTGTCTAACAAAACACGAATTACCTTGCGGTCATTATTATTGTTAATTGCATAAACTTGCGCGGTCGACAAAAGTATCGTAGTACGGGAAGTATTACGTGAAATCATAGTAGCGGGCGAAACATTAGAGTCTCCGGCCACAGGTGGGGCGGGGGCGGGGGCGGCCGCGGCCGACGTGCGCGGGATCGACTCGTGAACGGGGTGCATTACAACCGGAGCGGGTGTAGTGGTCGATGGAAAAGCGACCTTATTTTCATGGGAATAAGATTCTCTTTGGGGGAAATTGCGAGGTGTATTATTATTTGATACAGTATTTTTATTAAAATGTAATAGTGTATGGTGTTGTTTTTGGCAATGATTACACACGTGACGCGAATTACAATTTGTAAGTAAATGCGTGGAACTCAAGCAATTAACACAGGCGTTTTTTGATTTAATAAAATCATAGCGCGCTTGGGGCGAAGGGAGATTTTTAAACGTGGTGCAATTAAATATTGTGTGCTCATTATTATTGCACATTAAACAAGGTGATGCTGACTTATTAGCATTGTTTTGAGTAAGAAATGTGCGCGAATTGCGATTATCATATTTACGGGGATTATTATTTGACGTTGACTGTCTGTTCTGAGGTGACGAATAATCATTATTGGTGAGATCTAATATTTTTACTTGATCTTGAATAAACGAAATAAATTCCTTGCAAGAAGGGACAACATTAAAGGTGTTACGTACAGACAATTCAAAGGATTGTGCACTTTGTACATCTACCCGTTTAAGAGCGAAATACAAAAATATGAAATCAGCGAGATCTGGGATATTAAGTTGCTTTAGAGCAGCAATTGAGGCAGAAAATCTTTCAATAAATGTGCCTAGTGACGCTGAGGAGTGATCACATTTCTTGGAATCAAAGATATTATTTAAATAAAACGTACCTAGTGCACGCTTGTCTTGGTATTTTTTGACTAAACTATCCCAAATAATTTTATAAGTCTCGCCTGTTGGAATTATTCCCGCTACAACTTTTAAGGCATCATGAGACAATTTTCCAATCAAATATTGAATTCTCTGCGAATCAGACAGTTGTGGATTAAGGTGAATATTAGTTTTGAAAGACTCGTAAAAAGTAGGCCAGTTATCAGTTTTACCATCGAAACTTGGGATTTCAATTGGTGGCAATTTTACAATATGCTGAGGTGTTTTATACGCTGACGCTGACGGTGACATGACAGCTTTATCAATTTTATTTCTGATGCGTTTAATCCTGCTATACATTTCATCAAAATCCGTCAAGCATTGAAAATCAGGTACGTAATTTTCTACGTGCGTTAAATTCATCTGGTTTATTTGATCAACCAGAGCTGAAAATTCCTCCCGCATTTCACTGATAGTTTCTGAATCAGCCATGAAACTTTCGGTGGAACGAAGCTCAACGTCTGCTGAAACATTTACCTTTTTAGACTGGTCGTTTAACTTACTTAGTCTTTGGAAAATAGCTTCCCTTTTAGACAGAAGTAGGGTCAATTTATTAGTATCCATATTTATCTTTCAAAATGAAAAAAGCGGGGCGAATAAATATGGTGGGGAAGGGAAACGAAAAATATATAAAAATTACACGGGTGAAAAATACTGATAGGAATCAGGCTCTAAAAGGACCAAAAGGAAATGGTGTGGCTTGTAAGGACCACACCTTCAGGAGAAGGAGAAATAGATTCTCGTTGGTGACGAAAGGAAAATTGGAGTGCTTCCTTAGCGAGGGGGCGGTACAGGTGCGGCGGTCTACAGTAATATGTTCTACCAAACAACAAATTAAAACACACTAAGGTGGGCACTTACCAAAACTCCGGTGATGTGCGGTGAACTGATCAGGGTCGAATAATATCTGGTGCGGCAAATCAGTTGTACGTATTAAGGAGAAAATTTCTAAGCGTTTTTCTCAAAGGTGACAAGATGACAATTAAAATTTGAATAGACGAAGAATTTGTTTTAGTACTATTTTCGAATGTTTTGCAATAGCGCCCTCTATGTTTTCTAAGGGACACTAGCTGAATGATAAGGCAGTGCCCGTAGTGCGTGCCGTGGATGGCAGATGTCGCTAGTAAAACATACCACGATAAACCACGCACAACCAGTACCATAGACCACATCCATACGCTTATGCAAATTATACAGAAGTCAGAGGAGTATAATATGCCTCTATGCTTAGCGTTCGTGGACTGTGAGAAGGCCTTTGATTCGATCGAAACTTGGGAGGTGCTTCTGTCTCTTCAGCGGTGCCACATAGACTATAGGTATATAGAGGTGTTAAAGTGTCTGTTATGACAACGCCACCATGTCGGTCCTAGTACAGGAACAGAATACGAGGGTGATTCCACTGCGAAGAGGTGTACGACAGGGAGACGTTATATCTCCGAAACTGTTTACAGCGGCACTGGAAGACGCCTTCAAGCTCCTGGAATGGGAAGGATTCGGCATCAATGTCAATGGCGAATACACCACACACCTCCGGTTTGCCGATGAGAACATATTTTAGTCACTATATTATAGTCACTGTGGCATGGATGATCTGGGCACTATGCTCGAAGACCTTGATTGAGTATCCCAAAAAGTGGGTCTTAAAATGAATATGGAAAAGAAGAAAATTATGTCGAACTCCCGTGTTGTGCCCACTCCGGTATCTGTTGGGAACTCAATTCTCAAAGTTGTTGACGAGTACGTCTACCTGGGACAAGTAATCCAATTAGGTAGGTAACTTTGAGAAAGAGGTCAATCGAAGAATCCAACTCGGCTGGGCAGCGTTCGGGAAACTGCGCAAGAGCGTCTTCTCGTCTCAATTACCTCAGTGTCTGAAGACAAAAGTCTTCAACCAGCCTCTAACTATGGGCCTCATAAAGAAGCTCAAAATCACACAACGAGCGATGAAGAGCGCTATGCTCCGTGTTTCTCTACGAGATCGAATCAGAAACGATGATATACGTAGAAGAACTAAGGTAACGGACATAGCCCTGCGAACTGCGAATCAGTAAGCTCAAGTGGCAGTGGGCAGGGCACATAGCGCGTAGAACTGATGGCCGTTGGGGCAGAAAAGTCCTAGATTGGAGACCCTTCGACCAAAGGCGCAGCGTAGGACGTCCACCGACAAGATGGACAGACGACCTTGTAAAGATCGCAGGATCGCACTGGAAGCCATGGGGGAGACCTATGTTCAGCAGTGGACGTCCTTCGGCTGATGATGATGATAATGATGATGAAGAATTATCAATCAATGTCAAAAAGCTGTCAAATTACTTAGCAGAAAATCACTCACTACTGTAGCATGATAGAGTCACTACAGCAGCCGCTGTCAGAATAGCGAGGTGTATCAAAGCACTATCGTTGTACAAGTTATTAGCAATTAGCGGAATTGGCACCCAGATGTAAACTTCAACACGTCAATTGCATGAAGGAAAATATGCACGAAATGCCCGACGATTAAATTTCACAAGTATTTCGTTTTGTCCCTATCCTGTTTACTCCCAGAACCTTTTTTTTTTCGTCAAGAAATGCAGTTTTGCATACCGCGGGGGCAGTTGGGGGTTATGTGGGACTCCAGACTTCAGAGCCTGCCTACCCACTAAAACCTGACGGCGTTCTCCCGTGCCATTAAGTGAGGCAAGAACTGACGGGTTACGCCCTAGGCATGAGCCCTGAGCTTACTCCCAGACCCTAAACCAACAGGTTTTATAAGTTCACTAACGCAACGATAAAAAAATGAAATTTTACACATATTAACGGATTAACGATTAACGTTAACTTGCGTTAATTCTTCCGAAATGTAACGCTTTAACGTTTAACGAAGCTAACTTTTTTTGTAACGGATTAACGATTAACGAAGTTAACTATTTGATTAACGGTGCCCAGCTATGTCCAAAAACATGTCGAAACGTGCAAAAAAAAGTTGATCTGTCAATATCAAATGTAATTTTGCTTAATTTCCGCTTTCGATCTTTTTAATCTGTTCAAACCATAGAATTATTATCCCTTTCAAACAGCTGATTGTCTGACAGGTATTTGACAGATAAGTATATTAGACATCACGAAATATTGCTAAATTTTATTAGTTTATGTTACATATTACCTAAAAAATTTTATATCTTACGGACAAAAATAATTCTGAAAATGATTAAGCTTTACAAAAGCATTTTTTTAGTGTCGTGTACAAGGTGTTGCCATTTTCTCCATAAAAAAAGTAAAATCTCCTTTCTAATACTTAGCAGAAGGCTTTTATG
This sequence comes from Pyrausta aurata, assembly GCA_963584085.1. Classification (NCBI taxonomy): domain Eukaryota; kingdom Metazoa; phylum Arthropoda; class Insecta; order Lepidoptera; family Crambidae; genus Pyrausta; species Pyrausta aurata. The sequence continues at coordinate 7,422,322 of OY757274.1, forward strand.
GAAAGAAGTTTTGCAAAATGCGTAGCAAATTGGTGATCCTGCATTGCACACGAAGCAGAGAGTATTCACTAGTATCACATAATATTAACGTCATGATAATCCTCAGGCTTAGTAGCTGGTATTAGTAATACTAATACATCAGAAAGTCACGTAGATGAGCGCATAATGTGCGCGCTGCGGTGGGCTCTGCTTGGCACTAGTGAAGTGTCTGAAATCGATGGCCTACTATCGATGTTATTGAAAAATATAATATATAAATATGCGCCAGACAACACTCCAATTGTCTGGTTTTGTGGTAAGGAATTTTCTTCCCTGTGTTACGTACGAAGTACCAGACAACGGTTATGACGGGGGCGTCTCCCATAAATACTTGAATACATATAACATCTATGACTTAGGTACAAATGTTCGTGCTCATCACACAAACATTTGCCCCTTGCGATATTTATATTGATAATAAGAACAATCATACAACACTGTCGATAATTATATTCAAACCCCGATTGATTTTCGGTAGTTTATTCGATTTTTCTGTAAATTGCATTTGTCATCCGCTGCCTAATTAAAATAAACCAAACCAAAATTTCGATACTATCGAAGAGTTGTAGTATCGATAATCACATGTATGGCAATGCTATTTTACGTAGCTTTTGATCATTTCTTCTTAATGGTTCAGAATGTTTTTTAACACTCACAGTGTCATATTTGTATTCTTAAAAGATGAAATAAGAAACCAAAAATTGCGCACGGGTGGGATTCGAACCAGCATCTTTCTGGCTATCCGGGCCAACTGCTCTTCCAATTGAGCTACCGTGCTGTCGGTCCAACCGCGCGAAATTCTTGGTTTCTTATGGATACGTCATTGCGTGACGTTAGCGCCATCTACCCGTCTGTTTATGCAACAGCGGGCCAACGGCTGGTTCGAGCCCCGCCCGTGCGCAATTTTTGGTTTAATTCATCTTTTAATTACTGATTGTCGTCGGCAATCTGCCGTTCGTTTATTATCATCACTATTTACATCTTCACGCATGATTTAAGTAATTTAAGTCAAATCAAATCAAATTAATTTATGAATATTGAACTGTCGATACTTTGACAACACTGGGTGCTAAGCACGAAGCCCCGCCGTTCGATATCTCGCAATCGCAGTCATTTCAATAAGGGTAGGAGTACACTTACTGCTATATGGTAAAATATTCTTTTTTACGAGTAAAAACATAATAAAGGTAGTTTAATACAAAAAATAATGTTATAAATAAGGCTAAAATAGACATAAGTGAATGATAAATAATATGAAAGCTTGTACGGAAATACCGCAAAGTCGCAGAGAACTTCTGAGAACCCTACTTATGTAGTTAAATCAATACTAGTCAACCAATTTGACAACGGTAATACCAAAATCAAATAATGGTACCAATGTAATATTTTAAACCATTCAGTTTTACATACAATACTAGTAACAGAGTTCAAACTGTGTAGACAAGGCCTTATTAACTCCTACTAAGCCTAACTTGGTATGTTTACGTAGACAGATTACTGAATGAAGTTCGCCATCGATTCGGTAAACAAATACTTTCTGAATGTAAGAGCATAACTTTTAAGCGTTGTTAAAATTTGTCTTAGACTGGGAAGATCAATTTCATTGTTTTGTTGCATTCGTTGAAGTTTAATTAATGTTGATAAAAAAAGATAATACTCTTCTATAGAATATACTTTAAATTGTTCGATATCTACATATTAATAATTGATTAACTGCAATATTATGTAGGTTTAAATACTTATAAAATAGAAAAATTACGAGTATATGTAATTGAAAAATTGAAAATGTTGCAATTGAAATTTCACAGAAAGTTTTTTTTTATTAGTATGGGTATGCTCTTGACTCCAGACCAATGCCAAGTACTACCTAGATGGAGTCAAAGATGGAACGAGCTCGTCCAGAGGAACCAAGTTATAAGTTTATACCAAAAAGATTCACTTATGAGTTTATGATTGCTACATTCCGAAACTAAATAGGCACGTGTAAGCTAAAATAGTTCAATCCGGGTTCGAATCCCGGCGGATCGATGCGCGTAATCCCTTTCGCGGGGATGCGGATATAAGGCCGGACAGAGGCAGGAGGCCAATTTTCGTGCAGTTCGTATACGAAAAAAGTTCACCGTTCAAATTTTCTATTTCATAGAAATACAGTTATTGCTTTATCCGGGTCACGATTTCTATGTATTTTGATTTCTTTCGCGCGGTAGTTTTTTTTACGTGGATATATTACTTGTTTTTTTCGGAAAAAACAGCGACACTCTTAATCGAATTACCACACGAAACGAAGTTCGATCATGCGAGAATCGACATCCTGGTGCGAGAAGTTTGTGACTTGCGTATCACTAGCTGTCACTGCCCTTAAACACTACTCTGTTAAAATACGTACTACCCAGTTATCGTAATAATGGACCAGTCACTGCGCAAGGAAAAGTGTGCAACAATTAACTGTATTGACAGGAAACGGACGAACGCGGGTTGGTAAGCGGGGAAGCCAGACAACACACTAAATTGTCTGGTTTCGTGGTAAGGAATTTTCTTCCTTGAGTTACGAAGTACCAGACAACGATTATGACGGGGGCGTCTCCCATAAATACTTAAATGCATATAACATCCATGACATAGGTACAAATGTTCGTGCTCATCACACAAACATTTGCCCGCGGGATTCGAACCCGCGACGGCCGACGTAATAGTCAGGAGCGCTAACCAATACACCAAACGCGTTGTCAATGATAGGCATGATAGGTCTATTCTTACGATAACCGGGTACCTAAACTTTATCATCACTACCGCGTAATAATAAAATGGCCGCAAAGTGTATACATGTATGCCGGGTCTAAGCGTGGAAGATGAATATGAGAATTTGATACTAACTGACGGCCGTTGAGCAGAAAATTTCTAGATTGGAGATTGTTCAACCTAAAGCGCAGCGTCTGACCTCCACCGACAAGATGGACAGAAGACCTTGTAAAGGCTTACGCAGGATTACACTGGATGCAGACCATTTGCAACCGGTCGCTTCAGAATATTTTGGGGCTTTGTTCAGTAGTGGACGTCCTTTGGCGGATAATGATGATGATGATATGATGGATGATACTGCTCACGACAATTGCGACGGGCCATGTTCAAAAGCGAAATGTAATGCAATGCAATAGTTCAAAGTCATATAGAGTTGGTCTCGTGGTATTTGTGTGGCTACTGTCCAAGCGGTGTGTTTTTCTTATATAATATATCGTCCAAGGTTTAACTATTTTGAAAATCCTGACAAATGCTTGCAGTCAAGAACATGGCGGTGACACCCCTCTTCTCAATATAAGTCCGAAGCAATCATATTATCTCTCATTATGTCCATTGGAAAACAACAAGGACCATTCACTGCTGTCACTCATTATGCAGTCATTATGCACAAATCCAATGTTTTCCTCGAGCTAAATTGAACGAAATGATTCAGGGAAATCAAATAAAACTGGTTTCTTTCGATTTCATTTCATACTTTGAGATCGTTAACGCTCTTAAGTTGTGAAAATTGCGTTTTGTAAAGCTCTTATGGTGGCGGTACTGCCATACTAATATATGAGAACGATTTTTGCTAAAAATACAAAGGTATTTTGATTTAGTTATACACGAGATAGAGATATAAATTAGGCGCATTTACATGTTTAAAAGGTAAATCGCAATAATTTGTAAATGTTGATATTTAGTACCTACAACAAAAACAAAGGTAACTATCTAAATAATAATTAATTTCTATTCGAGGGATATTATAATTTTGCAGATTCTCTTTTGCGATTTAAAATAGCCATCTGTAATTTAAATGTAAATTAGGAGTTCAATATAATATTAATTTATTCAGTCGACGGAGTTCAATCATTGCTACTTATTGGGCGCTTAGACGGTGTAATTCCAATTTTATTAAAATGTGTAAATAGTGTTTCAAATTTAGGTTTATCGATAAGAATAATTATATTTTAAAGACATGTTTAACGTGTAAAGTTTAAAAAAATCCGCTTGTCATATCATTTTTTGAGTTCATTATTATGCGTCACACACAAATACTTTTAGTTCTATTTATATCTTATAAGTAGGCACTTATAAGATTTAAATAGAACTAAAAGTATTTGTGTGTGAAAGGAAGGCTCCTTTGCAAGACACTCCAACCACAACTATGTTATTTAACTTCCACGTACATTATGAGTATTTACTAAGGAGAGTAAATTAATTCAATACATTATTCAAATTTGGATTAAAATCGGTTCAGCCAAACGCGAGATAATCATGGAAAAACTTATACAAACATGACATGTCAAACCTGTGTGACATGTTAAACTTGTTAACGGAGAACCTCCTTTTTTGAAGTCGGTTTAAATATATTCTGAAACAGTATAAACACCGTCAAACTAGAGTTTCCATAGAAATCAGTCTAGTTAATTTCAATCCGTCGAATCACTCAATATTCCAATTCGAAGCGTAGAACTGACAATGGCTATTCAGCCGATGCGAAACCTTTGCAAAAGGTGCATGGGCTCAACGATTTTAATTGGCTTTTATTGCTCTGAACGAGGCTTAAGTTCGCATTCAAGACTTGGAAAATGAAAAATGCATTTGCCAAGTTTCTGTGAAGCTTTGCGAGTTTTTCAGCGTAGCAAAAATACTTGTAATGTAGCTGCGTCAGGTTTGTATAGAAATACTGTTTTAAGCTTCTATTTGGACGAAGCTGTGAGCTAGACCAATCAACTACCTTCATATAATTCTAGCTAGTAATATTACAAATGCGAAAGTTTTTGAAGATGTATGGTTGTTGGTACCTTCTTCCCGCTAAAGATACTGAATGGATTATACCGAAACTTTACAATAATATGGCTCATACTTTAAAATAGCACATTGGCTATAATATATGTAGTTTATAAGGGTATTTTGTAAGCACCTATTCACGCGAGTGAAAACGTGAGAAACCGCTTGTTGTAAATAATAAAAAACAACAGTGCATTACTGTTACTGTATTTGATAACAGTAATAATTACCCAACAACATACGTTAGTTCAGAAACAAATACTTACAACCCTAGTAATTTGCTGGTTCTGCGAAAAAACGCCTTGACATTTCAAAGGCCCTCAGCGATTTGGCTTTGTTTTGGCGAGCTCTTGGCAGGATCAAGAAGTCACTAATTGCAGTAAAAAGCAATAATTTCAAAAGAATTCATTCTTTGAAAATAATTGGCCCTTGAGACATGAGTACGCATGATAAGCAGAATTCGCGATATCGTAGAACAAAAATTGGCCAAGTGCGGGTCGGATTGGCGCACTGAGGGTTCCGTGCCAACTTAAATTGAATTAGGGGCCCACTTACCTCCTAAGCCTACTAAGACAAAATACCATAAAATATTGTTGACAGCAAAAATAACATTGTTATTCATAGTGTTTGTATGAAAGGACAAAGCTATATTTGCGGTTCTTAAAGATGAAATAAGAAACCAAAAACTGCGCACGGGCGGGATTCGAACCAGCATCTTTCTGGCTTACCGGGCCAACTGCTCTTCCAATTGAGCTACCGTGCTGTCGGTCCGGTCGCGCGAAATTCTTGGTCTCTTAGTATACGTCATTGCGCAATTTTTGGTTTCTTATTTCATCTTTAAGAATATAAATATGACACTGTGATTGTTTAAAAACATTCTAAACCATTATATTTGCGGTTGTTAAATTTAAAGTTAAAAATGTGCTATCAATTAGATCTCGATCAAAATTTGCGTTGCAAGTGTTTGTTAAGATCTAGATACATTTGCAAAATCACTCTCATTATATTGAGTGATACCAAATGTATGTAAATAGGTATAAATATTCTGTATAAAACGCTTAGACCTAAATGAAGGAATATTTCATCGACTAGAAATAAATAAAAAACTGAGAGAAACATTTTTTTTCGATACAGCAGCGAAGTACAATGAAAACAAATATCTTTTGACGCGAAATTTATCTCTGAGCCAAATTCAAAGCCTGGCAATATTTTAAGTCACCTGTAAGAGATTCCTCTTGGGATCCTTGAAAGCCTTTTAATCCACTATCTGTCTGAAAGCAGCCTTATAAATTTTTCGGCATCTCATACCCTTATAATTGAGTTAAGTTCGGTCAGGTTCGGGATGAAAATTAGTCAGAAGTGTTAAAGTATTCATGTTACATTAGATAATTGCTAATGCTTACTTGTATTTGATGTAATGTTTCTATACGTCTTTAAAATAAATGTAGTAAATACAATGCAATTTTACCTTCTTTCTGATATTTTCGCGAGTTGCGATACCAAAATTTTTATATGTCGTAAAGTGGCAAAACATAAGTGTGTAATTTGGTAAAAATAATAATCAGGCTATCTATTTTTTTAAAAACCTAACAAAATGCCATAACGATGATATTAGTTAAACCCCGGCATCGTCACTCGACTGTTTTTTGCAAAATGCACACAAATGATCGAAAAGAGGACACAAAATATAAAGCAGCTATGTTTCGTCTCTTTCGTACCTGTTCGGTACTTGTCGAGGTACAGTCGGCGTCATTACTCCCGGCCCTCAGGTAGACTGTCAAAGCTTGAGTGCGGTGGAGAGTGCTTGAGCGCCCGCGACTGCGCTTCTGCTCGATTGGGGGATAAGAGGTCTGTACAGTCAGCCTAATGTAAAAAAAAAACTAGAGGTCCCGGCAAACATTGTTTCACGGCCCCATCACCGTTTTACGTTTAAAACTGTAAATGTTCCTAAGAATAAATAAATAAATAATATAAATAATCCTATTCCCGGTTAAGACAAATCAAATAAAGTAGAAATGATGAAAATCGGACCACCCGTTCTTGAGTTAAAAGTAAAAGTACCTTCTTTTATACTTTGGATTTACTTGTTAGTAGTTGTAGCAATTGATAGTGAAGTTTTAAAGATAAACTTTGTAATACGCATGAAGCGTTATGTGCGAATTTCTTACGACTTACGATACTTTTATTTGTTCAAAATAAAACACAAGGCAATCGCAGCGCAAAGCTAGTATTAAATTTTAACATTATTGAAGTCATACAAAATATTTATGTAAGTTAAATAATTACAAACATCAAAGCTATTATTGCATCTCAAACAAAAGATAGGACTCAGAGATTACATTTATTACTCGAAATTACTTTTTCAATCCCGAAGCTGATCTTATACCATGAATAAATATCTATTGTGTTGCGAACAAACTCAGCTTGGTTTGAAAAGAAAATTAGATTTCACTGGATTAGAGTCGTTTTAAAAGACTTCAGACTTATTAAAAAACTTGCTAGGAGATTAATAATGCGACATTAGCTTATAGCAATGAAAGTAAGTACCTAAACACAACAAAACTACTTATTTAATTTAGGCATTCCTATTAAATAGGATCACCAGTAAAAAGCGAGTATTTGTAGGACTTAAAGCTTGCCCACACAAATGTTTCGAAAACACCGGGACAGTCTGTCCTGGCGCATTGAGAAGTCCAACCCTAAATAATGGGGAAATGGCTAGGACAAAGAAGAAGAAGAAAAGTCGGTAGAGCTTGTCTAAACTGAAATGACGCGCCCCACTACAGCATTAACGCACACAAGAACACTTAAACTAGTCGACTGTGACGTAGGCATACAGGAGCATAGAGGAGTGATTTTCGTACGAATATGAATTAAAAGTCAAGGAATATAACTCGTTTTCAAACGAAAATCACTCGTAAATATTGACGCGAGTGATTCACAAATAGGGCCCCAGATCTTAATTCGCGGAGCAGCCGACACTTTCACACAGATGAAGTGTCGTTATTAATATTTGCACTCACACGTCGAAGTCAACTAATTAAGTAGTGGGGCGGTGCGTCATTTCAGCTTAGATAAGCTCTAGCTATTCACCGAACGGACTGTACTTACATCAAAATGTATCGAAGAGGTCTCGGTTCTCGTAGCTGTCACTCAAGCTACGGCAGGATTCCGTTAATCTAATATATAAAATTCTCGTGTCACAGTTTTCGTTGCCATACTCCTCCGAAACGGCTTGACCGATTCTCATGAAATTTTGTGAGCATAATGAGTAGGTCTGAGAATCGGCCAACATCTATTTTTCATACCCCTTAGACGGGGCCGGGGCCGGGGTGGGACGGGGCCCGGGGCGAAACGGTGGAGAGGAGCTTATAACCAGTAAGGCATATGATACATTTATCCCGTTCGACGGGGCCGGGACTGGTGCGGGACGGGGCCGGGGCGAAACAAAGTTCGCTGGGTCCGCTAGTTTGCTATAATATTTTCATCTCCTTCGTGATTCAAAGATGAATGTGGAATCTTAGGGATATTTTAGTATTTTTTTTTAATAAACAGAATGGTTATATTGATTTGTTGTTCTCTCGTCCTTGATAGACTACTAGCGTCTACTACTACTACTACGTACTAGTATCGGTCTTGCTTTATTTATATTATAATAATATTTACCTATCTCAATGTTTTTTGTACCTATTGAGTATGCGATGAATTTACCATCAGATTTTGTGCTATCAGTGAGTGATAATAAGGATCTCTGTAACTCGTGTAAATATTGTTAATCGAAAATATTTTTTTATCTCTCCTGTACGGAAAATAGAACTTTCCTGTGTAGAAAGCCGGGTGGAAAACAGCTTTTCCATCCCTAGGGTAGAAAGTAATTTAGTTTTAATTGGCATGGCTTCGAGTCAAGGCATGCAGTCAATGCTTGGGTCAAAGATTTATTAATTAACACGTTCCGGGACAGTGCCCGCCTACAGGCGTGAAAACAATAAAACATCTATTGTGTCTGGAGTAGTGTCCCGGAACGTGTTAAGTCACATCATATTTTTTAAATAATAAACATTTTTGAATAAACGTATTATTAAAATAAAAAACATCTCGAGTAGGGGAGAGTGGGGATATTGCGGACACTTAAGGAAATCCTTCAATACAAGATACAGTATCAAAGATAATCAGCCAGTCTTTACTATAGGTAAACCGCGAAATTGAGACCTCGCCTGCGGGGTACAGGGGCGCGGGGGGAGACGAGAGCGGGGCTTGTGAGAGGTGCGGGCGGCAGGCACATTATTTTCAAAATTCAGTACGCTCGCTACACAGGTAGCGATAGCATCTGTTGTCAGTTGCGGACGCTTTGACAGAAGTACACAAGAGAATACTGTCTGACTGAAGTCTGAAGATGAGTCGCAGTATATTCGGACACAAAATCTATATTATTGTATTTTTTGTCGTGTTTTTTTATATTTCTATTTTACACCATTCTCCTGCACCTGTTACAATCTTTGTACATGATCTAAAGTTGTAGTACTTTTATATATTCTATGCTAAGGGAAATATATACGAATATTTTAGAATAAAATATAGATCCAAATTCAGTGGAATATGAACTAGATATACACTGAAACAAAACAGTCACAAAAGTAACCAGGGAATGTTATTTGAAGTTTTTAATTTTGCCTTAAAATTAATCTAATTTTAAGATTTCATTTTATTTATTGATCAAAATCCACAACTCTGGATAATAATATTTAGAATTAATTCACTCTCATTAGTGTAATTGTATCGCATCGAATATTTTTTTCCAATATGTTATGTAATGTTATAAAGTGTCGACACTGACGACTACCATTGTGACCACTGACGTCACATATCTTAAGAACTGTCGCGGCAAATTTCGTCTCTTGTGTATCGCCGCCGCCCGCATCCCTTACAGTCCCCGCTCTCGTCTTTCCGCCCGCACCCCTGTACCCCGCAGGCGAAGTCTCAACGAAGCGGTTTACCTATAACTTTTAAACTTAGGTTCATACTTAACAAAATCATGTTATAAAACTATGAGTATCAAATCAACAAACATATTTTTTCTTAAAAAAACAAAACCCTTGGTGTCCGTATATCCCCTGTAGGGAACGGGTAAATACGGACAGTAGGTGGGGCAATTGCGGTCAGTCTACTTCGTCTTACAAAAATCACAAATAAAGCCACGGCTTGTACTCCCACTTGTGCAATTATCGTGTGCCCAATTTTGGCATACCAAACACATAACCTCATCTTCAGGGGGGTGAATTATTTTTTTTTTTCACTACAAAATATACTAAAATATTGTTTTTCATTTGTATTATTATCAAAATTGCCTAGATTTTTTACACCATTTTGCGACTTTTTCTTTTGTTCTGGTTCTTTGCGTATACGTACGTAAACTTTCTTATACTTCATAAATTAATTATACTTTTCTTTTTTTAATTACACTTTTCTTCGGCTTTTCTAAATCTTATCAACTTTTCTTAAATCTCCTTGATAGCTATTTTTAAAGTTTCAAGTGTGTATTTTTTTCCGTTTTCTTTTTGTATACACAAGGCATCTAAAACGGAATACAACTATAATAGGTTATGTGTCCGAATTTTCCCCAACCCATTTGGCTCAATACGGACGTCCGTATTAAACCCAATGAAATGTCCGCAATCACCCCATTTTCTCTAAAAAGTTTTAAAGCAAAAAAAACATGGGTTATGATTTTAAACTTCTTGATTTTAATGTTATCTTTTTAAACTTAAATATTATCTTAATGGGCAATGAGTACAGTTTTTACTTAAAGCAGTTATTGTTTCGTATGCACGTTACTGAAAATCTACAAAAATTATAAGAAAGTACTTAAAAATGATCGAACGTTATTTCCTTGAAACGGGTGCGCGGCTTCCAGTGTTGTCGTCCTGCCAGGCGCTAAAAATGGCGGAATGAGCCACGCTGGACAGGTTGCGGGGCGCGGGGCGGACTGTGTCAGCCGGCAAAGTACTGTCCGCAATTACCCACTGTCCGTAATCACCCCACCCTCCCCTAAAATGGGTCGCTCTCTCCCCTTGTATAACAATCTACTTTTGTTGACACCTTCCAACTACGTGGTTTGCATGTTTTATACATTACTTTTTGATTTATTTATGTACTAACCGTATTGATTTAATAAAATGCAAGAAACCGTTTATTCTAGCATCAAATAAAATCTGTAACATGCGTACGCATGTAGCGTTGTTATACTCGTTATACGTAGCTATTCCAATAACGCGTAGTATGACGACACCATATGATAAAGACGTATACCTACTCGACACCTGTTTTGCATGCGACCCTTTTTATGTGGCCTGGCATGAAACCCAGTAATGTGTTCATAGTTGAGTGGTTCACTCAGGCTTGAGTGCGTGTCTCAAACAATGGGTACCATGTTTACACACCTTAGGACCGACTTCGCACCTTATCTTACACATTTTATTATATAACGTTTATGGTGCTTCAGCTTTGTTCTCAATTTACTGTTATGTTATAGTTAGGGTCGTTTACCACGGAGACATACCGTTTTTTGCTGGATGCAGTTTAGTAGCATACTCGATTTGATGCAAATATTTACAAGTACATTCCTTTTGCAGTGACTATAAAAAAACGGTGTTGAAGTTGATGTTTTTTACTGATCCAGTTTTGTTATTAAACTGGACCAGTTCCACTTATAAAATGTCAGTGTGCACAAACACAGTTACCATGGCAACGCTGTGAAAGATAGGAATATACAGCGGGCCGCTTTATCGGTAAGTGCAAGCGATATAGACTGTTGACAGGACTCAGTTGACCGGCAGCCGTATCTGCAAAAAACGTGTATTCACACTAAACTGCGGGATCACAGTAATGCAGTGATCCTGCTGAACTGGACTGCCGTGAGAAACGGCCCTTACTCGAGTTCCGCTGGGCTGACTTGTATAAACCTTATCTAAATTTCAGAGTTGTTTTGACTTCAACAGATTTAGTAACTTTAGTAAGTCGAGTTCTTGAAAAACTACAAAAATTGATTTATAATAAGTAAAAGTTTTGGTGGAGTTTTCTATCTAGGCATTAGGTTGGGATTAAGCTGTCATGCTTAGAGCCCAGAAATCAAAAGTTGATCTTATCACCAAAGTAAACGTAAGCTTAATTCTTTGTCAGTTGAAATTACTTTACCTTCTAATTTATATTCAGTGACAAAGCTTTACGAATAACTTCAGAGAGATCGATATGCCAAAAAAGTTATAATACCTTCGGGCGGTTCCAACTTAGTTCCCAATTCTCAAGGGTCACATTACATTATAATTTTTTTTTGTGTTTTAATCTAATAGCTGGATCTCGTCGTGACATTGGTGATACAAAGAGACTATACAATCTTCGCCTGATCTCTCTCCGGTCGTGTCAGATTGCTGTCCCATCGGGCTATGAGAGTGAAAGGAATAGAGAGTGCACCTGTGTTTGCGCACACACTTGTGCACTATAATATGTCCCGCGCAGTCGGTTAGTCGTTGTGACTGGCCACCGAAGTCGAAATTGGCTAGGGCGACAATTATACAATCTTCTATGTTCTCAAAAGAAAGTCGTGTTAGTTACACCACTAACAACTCGAGAATGGGTGAACCGATTTGCATGATTTTTACTTTGTAATTCGTCTTGGCCCCGTAGGAATAATAAGTAATAACCTCAAAACGGGGCCGTGGCGAAACGAGCACGCCTTATCTCTATCTAAAGCAAAACGCAGCTAGAATATTAATACACTATGAATAAACATTCGGATTAATTTTGTGATTCATTATTTGGGGAATCAATAGTTTTATCTCTTGATAATGGTGTCTGATATGATGACACGCTACGGCTGAAGTTAATACTAAATTATCCCGATAGATAGCTGTCAATCTATACATCTATAACGCCCCTCTCATTTGCGTCTAAGGGTTAAAAAGAATATACATAAATGAAAGTGTTTGAAACATCACTTCTAACTCGAGAACAGCAGCCACAGTTTGAAGCGATCAACATGTCCTTTTGGCTCACTTTTCAGTTTGAAAGTAGCGGTCATCACTGTTGGTGTTCACATAGATAGCTTTGTATCCAGTCATAGGCTTTACCCCTAATCCCGTATCGTTGTAGCTTGAGAAGTAATCGAGTGTGGCAGACGAGATCGAAGGCTTTGCTCATGTCTAGAAATATGCCTATAACTGCCTCTCTACTGTCTAATGCCTCTGTGACTTGTTTTACCAAAGAGAAGCATGCCTGAGTAGTGGAGCTGCCCTTCCTAAATCCAAACTGATTTTGAACAATAACCTCATTTTTAGTCAAGAAGCTATTAATTCTTTCAAGCATTGCCTTTTCGAAGACTTTCGATAAGATAGGTATCAATGAGATGGGCCTATAGTTCCCCATGTCAAGTGGATTACCCTTTTTGAAAATCGGTTTCACTATTGACTTCTTTAATCGGCGAGGAAAAGTACCCTGTTCAAAAGACATGTTGATAATATAAGACAGAGGACGGGATATAAAGTCGGTACATATTTTAACTATTTTAGTATTTATGCCATCATGCCCTGTTGAGTTAGTGTTGCGTAAGCATTGTATAATTTTTTTTACGTCATTTTCCGTTGTTGGCATTAAGAACATACTATTTCCAATGTTTCTTATTTTATTTTCGTCAAATTTATTAGAATTGGCATTGGTATTATTTTGCGATGTCAGAGTAATAAAGAAGTTATTAAATTTTTGTGCTATGTCAGAAGGTTGAGTATAAGCTATGTCATCTACTTTAATTGATTGAATGTCAATATTGTTTTGATTTCTCATGTCAATATTATTTTTTACAACGTCCCATGAAGCTTTACATATATTTTTCGATGATACTATATAGTTATTATTATTTATTTGGTGTGATTTTTGAACACATCTTTTTAATATTTTAGTATAATTTTTGTATACCATATTATTGTATTTTTTATTATAAGGTTCTTTGCGGTATTTAAAGTACAATAATCTTTTTTTTGAACAACTAGTTCTTAATCCCTTAGTTATCCATTTATTTTTTATCGATTTTTTACTTAACTTTATACGTATTATTGGAAAGCAAAGGTCATAGAAAAGTTTAAATAAGTCATGAAACATTTCAAATGCGTTATTGCAATTATTTTCCTCATAAATATTATCAAATGACAGAGATGACATACATTAACAGAACTTAGCTATATTTTCTTTTGCATAGTCTCGGCGATATTCATACGAATGTGTCGGTGATTTATTATTATTTTGGGTTCGTGTAGTAGTGAATGTTATTGACTGTCCTGTCTCATGATCAGATAATGCCAGATAATGTATTTGTGTTTGTACATTCGGAGCTCCCACGTTAGTGGCAATTTGATCGAGACAGGAGGCCTTTCTTGTGGGTACTTCTATGTGGGCTTGCAAATTATGGTTATTCAGAATTGATTTTAGCTGTTTAGAGTCTGAACTGTCTATAAGTATATTGATATTCCAGTCTCCGCAGAGCAGTACACGCTTTTCATTATTTTTAGTGACTTTGCAGAGTACAAGTGTCAGCTTCTCAATCTTCTTTGTAATAAGTATGAAGCGTTATGTGCGAATTTCTTACGACTTACGATACTTTTATTTGTTCAAAATAAAACACAAGGCAATCATAGCGCACAACTGTATCTACTTTTAATAAAGAGTTCATACGAAATATTTATGTAAGTTAAATAATTACAAACATCAAAGCTATTATTGCATCTCTAACAAAAGATAGGTTTTTGAGATTACATTTATTACTCGAAATTACTTTTTCAATCCCGAAGCTGATCTTATACCATGAATAAATATCTATTGTGTTGCGAACAAACTCAGCTTGGTTTGAAAAGAAAATTAGATTTGACTGGATTAGAGTCGTTTTAAAAGACTTCAGACTTATTAAAAAACTTGCTAGGTGATTTATAATGCGACATTAGCTTATAGCAATGAAAGTAAGTACCTAAACACAACAAAACTACTTATTTAATTTAGGCATTCCTATTAAATAGGATCACCAGTAAAAAGCGAGTATTTGTAGGACTTAAAGCTTGCCCACACAAATGTTTCGAAAACACCGGGACAGTCTGTCCTGGCGCATTGAGAAGTCCAACCCTAAATAATGGGGAAATGGCTAGGACAAAGAAGAAGAAGAAAAGTCGGTAGAGCTTGTCTAAACTGAAATGACGCGCCCCACTACAGCATTAACGCACACAAGAACACTTAAACTAGTCGATTGTAACGTAGGCATACAGGAGCTCTATTTTTGAAACACTCGCTTCAAGATGGCGAGTGATTTTCGTTCGAATATGAATTAAATGTCAAGGAATATAACTCGTTTTCAAATGAAAATCACTCGTAATATTGACGCGAGTGATTGAAAAATAGAAAAATTGAAATTATCTTAATTTGCGGAGCAGTCGACACTTCCACACGGATGAAGTGTCGTTATTAATATTTGCACTCACACATCGAAGTCAACTAATTAAGAAAAGGGGCGGTGCGTCATTTCAGCTTCGATAAGCTCTAGCTATTCACCGAACGGACTGTACTTACATCAAAATGTATCGAAGAGGTCTCGGTTCTCGTAGCTGTCACTCAAACCGCGGCAGGATTCAGTTAATTTGCTATCTATTGTAATCTCTTTCGTGATTCAAAGATCAATGTGGAATCTTAGGGATATTTTACAGACCGTAGAGTTTTTTTTTTGATAAACAGAATGGTTATATTGATTTGTTGTTCTCTCGTCCTTGATAGGCTACTAGCAGCGTAGTCTCGGTCTTGCTTTATATTAAAATAATATTTATCTCAATATTTTTTGTACCTGTTGAGTATGCGATGAATTTTACCATCAGATTTTATGCTATCAGAGAGTGACAGTGAGCTCTGTAACTCGTGTAAATATTGTTAATCGAAAATATTTTTTATCTCTCCTGTTCGGAAAATTGAACTTTCATGTGTAGATAGCCGGGTGGAAAATAGCTTTTCCATCCCTAGGATAGAAAGTAATTTAGTTTTAATTGGCATGGCTTCGAGTCAAGGCATGCAGTCAAAGCTTGGGTCAAAGATAATTAAGTCACATCATAGTATTAAAATAATAAAAAAAATTGAATAAACATATAATTAAAATAAAAAACATCTCGAGTGAAATGGGTCGCTCTCTCCCCTTGTATAACAATCTACTTTTGTTGACACCTACGTGGTTTGCATGTTTTATATATTACTTTTTGATTTATTTATGTACTAACCGTATTGATTTAATAATATTCAAGAAACCTTTTATGCTAGCATCAAAGAAAGTCTGTAACATACATGCGTTGTTATACTCGTTATACGTAGCTATTCCAATAATGCGTAGTATGACGACACCATATTAAAACGGCGTATAGGTACACCACCTGTTTTGCATGCAACCCTTTTTATGTGGCCTGGCATGAAACCCAGTAATGTGTTCATAGTTGAGTGGTTCACTCAGGCTTGAGTGCGTGTCTCAAACAATGGGCACCATGTTTACACACCTTGGGAACGACTTCGCACCTTATCTTACACATTTTATTATATAACGTTTATGGTGCTTCAGCTTTGTTCTCAATTTACTGTTATATTATAGTTAGGGCCGTTTACCACGGAGACATACCGTTTTTTGCCGGATGCAGTTTAGTAGCATACTCGTTTTGATGCAAATATTTACAAGTACATTCCGTTTGCAGTGACTATAAAAAAACGGTGTTGTTGTTGATGTTTTTTATTGATCCAGTTTTGTTATTAAACTGGACTAGTTCCACTTATAAAATGATAGTGTGCACAAACACAGTTACCATGGCAACGCTGTGAAAGATAGGAATATACAGCACGCCGCTTTATCGGTAAGTGCAAGCGAGATATACTGTTGACAGGACTCAGTTGAGGCAGCCGTATCTGCAAAAAACGTGTATTCACTCCAAACTGCGGGATCACAGTAATGCAGTGATCCTGCCCTTACTCGATTTCCGCTGGGCTGACTTGTATAAACCTTATCTAAATTTCAGAGTTGTTATGACTTCAACAGATTTAGAATCTTTAAGTAAGTCGAGTTCTCGAAAAACTACTTATAAAAATTGATTTATAATAAGTAAAAGTTTTGGTGGAGTTTTCTATCTAGGAGGTATTAGGTTGGGATTAAGCTGTCATGCTTAGAGCCCAGAAATCAAAAGTTGATCTAATCACCAAAGTCAACGTAAGCTTAATCCTTTGTCAGTTAAAATTACTTTACCTTTCTAGTTAATATTCAGTGACAAAGTTTTAAGAATAACTTCAGAGAGATCGATATGTCAAAAAAGTTATAATACCTTCGGGCGGTTCCAACTTAGTTCCCAATTCTCAAGGGTCACATTACATTAAAATTTTTTTTTGTGTTTTAATCTAATAGCTGGATCTCGTCGTGACATTGGTGATACAAAGAGACTATACAATCTTCGCCTGATCTCTCTCTGGTCGTGTCAGATTGCTGTCCCATCGGGCTATGAGAGTGAAAGGAATAGAGAGTGCACCTGTGTTTGCGCACACACTTGTGCACTATAATATGTCCCGCGCAGTCGGTTAGTCGTTGTGACTGGCCACCGAAGTCGAAATTGGCTAGGGCGACAATTATACAATCTTCTATGTTCTCAAAAGAAAGTCGTGTTAGTTACACCACTAACAACTCGAGAATGGGTGAACCGATTTTCATGATTTTTACTTTGTGTTTTGTCTTGGCCCCGTATAGGAATAATAACCTCAAAACGGGGCTGTGGCAAAACGAGCACGTTTATTCTCTAACTAAAGCAAAACGCAGCTAGAATATTAATTAAACTATGAATAAACATTCGGATTAATTTCGTGATTCATTATTTGGGGAATCAATAGTTTTATCTCTTGATAATGGTGTCTGATATGATACACGCTCGTTCCGCCGTCATAAACTAACTACTTACGGCTGAAGTTAATACTAAACTATCCCGATGGATAGCTGTCAATCTATACATCTATAACAACGCCCCTCTCTTTTAAGTCTGGGGGTTAAAAAGAATATACATGAGCCACAGTTTGAAGCGATCAACATGTCCTTTTGGCTCACTTTTCAGTTTGAAAGTAGCGACCATCATTGAGACCTTAAAAAATCGATTCTCTACCTATTTAACAAAAAGAAATATACAATTTATCAGTCCACATTTGGACAACTTTTGAATGCAGAAGCAAATAACATTTATACATAGCTTTCTTTCGTTAGAAATAAGAGTCACGCACCATCATGCCCGGTCATGCTGAATCAGAACTCAATCTGACAGCTGCTGAAAAAATGTTAACCCTGAAAAGGTGAAAAAATTGTGAACATCTTGGTTCAAAACCAATAGCCGTACTTTACAACTTTTTTTTGCAGTTTGTTCTAAGCTGATTTAAGAATATGTTAAAGTACATTGATAGGGCCGTTTACCGTCAACACCACATCCCGTATTTGGCAGGACATGCCTTTAGCAGAATGCCTTTCAGTAGTATACGCCTTTTAAAGCTAATATTCATTGTGAGTCACTGTGGATCTAAATTCTAGCGCTCGCTACGCTTTGCGTTCACATTATACCTAGTTTCGCAGCTTTCGCATAATAGGTGACCAACCTTTATGCAGTCACCCTATAATTTGCCATCTGTATTGAGAACAAAGAAAGAAGAATAAAGAAAAAAAGTTTATTTATAATGAAATGCTATTATAGAGCACATAATAAACAATAATATATTTATATAGACCTCTTCAAAGGATACGCTTTCTAGTAAGATACTGATGTTCGTTAACTACTGTACTAGTTTTACTAGAGGTAGAAAACTGTATGACATGACTCTATGACATAACAAGTTACTAGTACAAAAAAAAAAACTACCAAAAGTGAAAGCAAATTATGAATACGGTCTGGAGTGGAGGTGTCATAATCCGGCAACCTCGGTCCAGGGGCCCTATTTTTGAATCACTCGCTTGGATATGGCGTATGATTTTCGTTCGAAAACGAATAATAAATCAACGGAAACCACGCGAAATATAGACGTGAGTACTCACAAAATTGAGTAATGATTTTTCAAATCCTTCCTGTGTAGATTACAACTGGTTTTCATTTCGAAATTTGACTTTAATCAATGAATATCACTCGCCATCTTGACGCGAGTGTTTAAAAAATAGAGCGCCTGGGCCCCTATTTTTGAAACACTCGCTTGGATATGGCGAGTGATTTTCGTTCGAAAACGATTTTTTTTCTATGACTTTTGACACTACGTCGAACGAAAATCACTCGCCATCTTGAAGCGAATGATTCAAAAATAGGGCTCCTGAAGTCCTGAGCCTTTTTGCCGTCGAGACATAGAGCTTTACCACAGGTCTGAAGGTGGTGAGTCTTATGTTAATAGATTTATGGCTCAAAATGGTTCGCTAACAGACAAAAGGTGCGAGCAATGTTTCACTTTATTATTTTTAGTATAAGCTTTTCATAATGTTTGCCTTTTTATCCGACGGCGAAGCCAAAAGGAGGGTTATTGCTGCATAAATTCTAAGGGTGTTTTCTCGTCCATCACACACACACACACACGCACACTCACACACATAAACAAACATGCTGTCATTTTATTTTATTAATAGTCGGGAATTGTCCAATTCAGAGTCAATGTTCTGCTTTGTTGTAAAATCAATTTCTATTGTTTTGCTAATCTTAAGTAAGTATAATACTCGTAGACGTTCAATCTTATTTTTTTTATACGAAATAAAGTTCCATTTTAAAATTGGTTATAGCTTATTTGTCGATGGCGAAAGCCCGGAGCAATGAAAAACTTTTCGTTTAGTAGTAAAATATTTTTTTTTACTATTTACAAAGCTACTATTGTACTTATACGAGTAAAATAACTACACAAGCCCCCGTCTCTAATTATTATATCGTATACATTTGGAGGTTTCGTTATTGATGATTGAGTAATCTCAATCATCAATAACGAAACCTCCAAAACTAGATATTTGATCGAAAGTAGTTCATGCATCCATTACTACGAGGATTACTGAAAATCAGTGTTCTGTATTTATTGGATACAATGTGTCAGCAACCTACTCGTTATAAAAAAAGCACTTGCAAAATTCAACAGGCTTGTTAATATGACGGTGGCCGAGTGGTATAGGCATACGCCCGGATAGCGTAAGACACGGGGTTCAATTTCTCGTCTGTCTGTTAACGTACTCGAGTAAAACCGGTCATCGAGTTTTGTTAAAAGAAAAAAGAGTAGGTATATTATTTCCTACAGATTACGACCCTACTTTATTATTTCTTTTGTATATAACTTTCAATTTATTTTCATTTATATTTATTTTACGTTATTGCAGCTTTCATTATTTCAAATTCAATTAGCTAGTATAGTAGAAATCTGCTGCAGTATGCTTAAAAATAGACGAATAACTTCCTTAGTATTAACTAAATAAATAATTGAATTTGGGTTTTATATTTCATTTTTATATACAGGTATTGTGAAAATTTATTGTAAAATTATATTTGTATTACTGTGATTTATTTTATTTCAATGTTAAATTAATCATGTTTTGTTTTTATTATTCTAATTTAATTTGTAATTTTAATTTCAATGTTAATTAATTTTCTATAATCAATCTCATTTCTGTATATTTTTTTTTAATTGTATTAATCATGTTGTGAACACTGTTTATAGGTTACAGTCCAGCCTTTAGTTTTAACTTAATATTTTAATCATGCATTGATTGTGATACTGTTTGTGTTCCTGAAAAAAAAATATATATATATATATAATTGAAAATATCTGACCAAAACTAATTTAAAGAAAACGAATTTAATTTGGCAAGGGATTTTTCTTGTTGGTTGTTGGTCCCAAACGAATTGCCAGTAAAATTTTCCAATAAAACCTACGCCAATAAGCAACGGGATATTGGCCCCACGAATTGTTTACCCGATTGTTTACAATCCCTAAAATCCGAAAGCGAAATTAAAATTTCAGTTTGCTCAATGTCATTCCAAAATACGAGTCAAAAGCAAAGAGATTTCTCAAAAAAATAAATTGAATTCTTTTTGATGTTTCGAGCAGATGTTGCCTTATTTATTTGCATAAATTAATTAAATCAGATGAAAATATCAATAGTTTTATACAAACTTAACGATACACCAATACTAACTGTTTTTCTTAAAGTAAAATATTTTACTTTTATAATAATATTTTTAAATAAAATGTATAATTTATTAAATATTACAAAATAAATATTAATATTTTAAAAATCGCAGTGTTCAATGATGAATTGAAGCGCGTTGTGAGTTATGTTATTATCATATTTTAAAATGATCAATTTAGTTAAAGAGGAATTTCAAGATTGTATACAATTGATAAGTAAAGAAAAACGGACTTATGGCAAAACCGCGTTAATTTCAAATCAAATACTTATCGTCCTTCTTATACTAGTAGATAGAGAACAGAACCAAATATATAGCATTATAATTATAACATTAACTAGCGGTCCCAGCGAACTTAGTTTCGCCCCCAGCCCCGTCCCGCCCCGGCCCCGTTTTAAGGGAATTTTTTTTCTAAACCTCACGGTGCTCAAGACCTTGTCAACGAATGAAAAACCGTGGAAATCGGTTCGTGCGTTCTGGAGTTATAGCGTCAGGAAGGAAAACCCAACTTATTTTTATATAGAAGATAGTTTGTTGTGCACACGTTTGGTTTGATAGCTAATAGTGGACCGTGTTTATTTGATGAAGTTGAGTACTGTTTACACATACGTTTTGTTTACAGCTCACGTAAAAATAGCTCATCAAGTTTATAACAGGGAGCTATTATTGCCCAGAATCGATGATACTTGTGAGGAGGGCGCTTTTTTAAATATAAAACGTTTTTTATAATTAAGAGGTTAAATACTGTCATCAGCAAAATAAAAAAATCTTATCATCAAAATGCTTTTGATTCGAATTATTTTTAAATATGTGCAAAATAGAAAAAGAGCCTATTTCACGGTCGAAAAATAAGAACTAACCTACGAATAATTCCAATATGGAACGTCATTTGGTACGAAGTACTGGCCAGATAATCCTAACCACAACCTAGTAGGCCATTGTTTTTTTTTCTTTTTATTTAGGGACATATATTGTACATGACAGTCTTATAATACATTCAAAATTAGAAGGCACTAAACTTAATTATTACTGGATCTTAACTTAATACATACTCTACCGATTTCGTGTGTTAAACATGCTGCAATTCTACTCCTAACTCAAACTCATAGAAAGTACTGAAAAAATTAAGACACAAACTACTTAACTGTCTGATATAATTTTGTGTTCAAAGCCTTTCAAGGCTCTGGCTAGTACTCATAATTTTGAAAGGGTATCATTTAAGCTATCACCAATTTAATTAGTTTTGTGTTTCTTAAATAATAGGGTTTGTCCTCAAAATAGTAGATCTGTCACCAAAATGTAGTCACCAAACAATGCAAAATCAGTTCCACAATAAATCACCTAAAATCCTGAGATATAAGGTCTAGTACCAAATAAATGTTTTTGTATGTATTATAATAGGTGTGTCCTAATAAGTATTTAAGAAAACTAATTTAAAGAGATCACCAATAAATCATATTATGTTACTAGAGTTCAAATAAAAAATTAGGGTTGTCATCATCGTTTCAACCAAAAGATTCTGCTACTTAACTAGACTCCCAAGGTTCTAAATTTCCACTGGTAGTATAAATTATATTTAAATAAAATTTTAGCAGAGTAGTAAATAAAACAATTTAAGTCAAAATAATCAATATATATTGTTTAAAATAATTATCCATCGTTGAGGCCGGATTGGTCAATTTTTAAAGCGCGCCAATTTGTCTCCGCCCCTTTGATAATTTTTTCATTAAAATTATAAATTGATGTATTAAATTGGTAACGAATACTATTAATTTAATATCTGAACGAAATAAAATGTTATTACTGTATTGGTGACAAAATATCAAATAAAAAGGAGTCGCAGTCAGGGATCGATAATCGATTTATTTGGTGACAGATCTACCATTCTGAGCACAGAGCTATTATTTAAGTAACAAAACTGTTATTATAAGAACGAAGTTTATATTCATGTAATGCAATATAATTTTATTGGTTATCGATCTCTTATTTTACACATATATTAACATTAATTTGATAATTCATACCTGGGAACAATTTTTGTTTATCTGAGAACGAAAATATTTCGTGGCGATAGATCTATTTATTAGGTGATACAACTTGATGACAAATATAAATTTTGGTGATAGAAAATATAGTTCCCATTTTGAAATATCTAAATGAAAGATATTTTACGTCCAACAAAGTAAGTTTTATTTACGTCCAAGCTTCGCAAATCGCAATGTAATAAACGACCCTTATGAATTTCGTCACATATTTCATGAAGGTGCAAATTGGCGAGATATTCCGCAGGCTCTAATATAGGGTGGTAAATAAAAATAAAGCTGCCCTCGTCCATATTTTTATGAACAGAAAGGTCACGTTCGTCGCCGATAAACAATGATAACGACCTATCGAAGGGTTAAGGTTTACGCCATAGATTCGACGGAACTTACTATGTAACACAATGTACCTATTTTCGAATATAGCTGTCTCTGTCACTTATGCGGTGGGATATTGCGAGTAAAAGGGATAGCTATAGGGAAATTATGGGCATAGTCTCATAGTAGTGTATGATGTGTGAGTATTGGCTCATAAGCGCAAACTTGTTATTTGCTCTATGTCAACAACACAAGCTTGATAAATACATACACTGTGATATTTTTAGCTGCATCACAATTTTTGTGAGTGGGGGCAGTTGATTTCACAATTGCAATGTTCCAGATAGAGTAGGTCAATTCCCTCTTATTCCAAGAAATAAGTACCAGGCTAAGCACCGTAATGAGCTATTAACCGACCAAATTGAAAATAAATTAATAATATACTTTTCTAATTAGTCGAGTGTTAGTCTTGATTTTAACCGGATACTATCTTTTTTTATAATAAGGGGGATTAAGTTCTATCTAAGTGATAAGAAGAAGTGACACCCTGTATTACACTAAGTGATAACATTTATAAAATAAAATTAGTATCACCGTTGCAACCTTAATAAATCTAGTAAAAAATGTTTATAGAAAAAATATCTACCACATTAAAAATCGATTTAGTCGAAAGAAATACTAACGATTTCAATGAAACTAAGTTTCCTCGAATTTAGGGAGAACTTGCCTTTTATCAAAGAAAGCTTAGGAAAAACGTTTCTTAAAGACAAAAAGCCGAATTCTTTTGAGTTTTCGGCGGAACGTAGGCTTAGAACACAACAAAATAATAGGTAGTAGGTTTTGATTTATGTAAAAAATCAGTTTAACTAGTAAAAATATAGATACAAGGAAAAGACATTTATTCTTCGAAATTATTTTTGCTGTCAAAACGATTGAAACAATAGTAATAGACACCCACATACACAAACAAACACACAATCTCTGAGTATTATCTATATTTTCTGCTTTAGCCCCAACCGCATAATACCACATCTGTATTGTTACGCAAAAAAAAAATCTTTATAGATTTATGTACCTACACTTGCAGTATGTTTGCAAATGTTTTACTATTTTTGGTAGTCTATACTTCTAAGGTTGCTGTAATCTTAACGAAATGAAGAGGTTTAATTTTTATGATTTCAGTTTTGGCTCAAATTGGTATGTACCTAATGAATTAATGATGAATGCTTATACACGAATACGTCGCGGACGCTTCTTTTCTCCCTTTCATATTTACGGTTATAAGCCCACTGCATCAATTTCTACTATGTATCCTAAGAAGGATTTACTGTACTTTACTGAAGAAAGGATAAAGATCAGGCTTCGTCCATCAATCAAGCTAATATGACCACGTTTTCGTTCGATGATAAGTTATCCATCTTTCAGAAGTGGTTCATTTCTAAATTGGGAAATCTTATGTTTTCTGACTTTTAGCTTTAACTTTTTTATTTATTAATACTTAATCGCACAACCAAAATTTGTATAAAAGGTGGAATTAATACACCTCCTACGCAAAAGTCGCTAACTTGAAATCGCAAATTTTACAGGAGAGCCGATCGAAACTTCAAATGTGCACTGTGCTTTTACCCTTGAATCTATCACCTTGAAATTTGGCATGTGGGCTGTTTTTGACGACTATATACAGATTTTTGTATTGGTTTTATTAAATTATTTACAGATATTAAGATATCACACTTAAATAATTATGCGTCGGAATTAATAAGTGTCAGTTACAGAGTTTTGCTTCGGAAAAAAATATGTGATAAAGTTAGTAAGTGGCAAATAGGTAGTTATGTAATGGAAGAATGGACGTATTTTATTTCGTAAGTGGTACTTTATGCTTTATGAATAGAACGAGATATTTTTATACTTATAGATACATAGTTTTGTTAGTATGCACTTTGAAGTCTGGACTATGAAGAAGTGTTTCGGACCTTATTGAGGGCTGCGTGGAAGTCTTGTGGTTTTATCAATGTGGTCTAGAATGGAGCTATTAAAAACTCTGTAGGATTGGATAATGACACTAAAATTATCAAAGACTACGTGTGTCTCACATCAAGTACTGGAACGCAATAAAAGTTTTCATAGGCCAAGACGAGCGACACCAGCGAGATCACACATAGGGGTAATTGGGGTCAGGATTAAGAAAGGAAAACCGCTTAAGTATTTCGGCTTGATGGACGCTGGAAGTTCACCGCCCATTTTGAAAGTAAGCTGCTGGGGCACTGAGCAAACTAATGCCGAACATTGGTGGGACTTAGCGACTTATTGCCAATATGGGTGTTCTGCCGTCCATGGCGTTATACATGCTCCTATTTACAAGGACAGCAAAATGGAAAATGCAGCTGCTGCCATGGCCGGTACGTAAGTTTAGGCCCTCGATGCCGAGGTTTTCGCCGCCTTCTTTGAGTGGCGCGAGAAACAAAAGTCTTTGGACTTTAGGCCAGAACCCCGAGAAGTTGAGGTGGAGCGCCTCAAACTGAAGGACGAGTCCCTGCAGATCTGGGACCTGCAGCTAATCAATTGTAACGTGGGCACCGCATTACACATAGTCAGGTCATAAGTTCTGTCACATGTGTAATATAAAATTATTTAGGCATGTTTATTATTTATGCTACCTTTTATATAGCAAAATGAACTTAATAAAACATAGATTCATATGGTAATAAAGTTTATTTAAAATGACCCCGCGATTTTGAATACAGGCCTTCAATCTGCGCGGCCAGTCGTCTATCACAGCACGAACGAGGTCCATGTCAATATCGGCGGCTGCCTTAATCAAGGATGCCTTGAGTTACTCCAAATCAGGATGAGGCTTTGAGCAGGCCCTTTCCTCCAAGTGTTGTCATATCTTGTGATCTAACGAACTCAAACCTGGACTGGAAGAGGGCCAGTCTTAATGCCGGTTAAAGTCGATTTCACGCGCCACCAGCCAGTCTTGTGTGCTTTTCGCTCTATGAGCTGGCGCAGAATCTTGTTGGAATACCCAGTGCCTGTTATTAAACATAGTATGAGAAACTGGTTCCACAAGGTTCTTTAGGACTGTATTATAATACACAAATGCATTGGTTTTTACGCCTTTCGCTCAAAAATGTACCCCAGTTAAGCCCCAATAAGATACTCCCAACCAAACCATGAGCGAGGATGGAAAATGACCTCGTTGGGCACGTGGAATACGGTTGCTCGCTACTTCACTGTTGTGTGCGTACACCTTATCATTTTGTTTGTTGTAGCTCTCTTCCACGGTGTTTTTTTTTCTGAAAAAAGAATTTCCTTATGCTTTTTCCCGCGTACCGCTTTAGCAAAGCGCGGCATCGCTTCAGTCTCAGGTCCAATAAACGAGCGTCCAAACGGTGTCCTATTTTTTTCTCGATATTCCCTAAGTCTTCATTTAAGACCCGTTTTCACCGTGATCCTGCTTAACCTCATCTAAAGAGCCAACAGTTTCTGTTTACGTATGGGATTTCTTTGAATTCGCGCCTTCACAACTTTTATCACTGCTGGAGTGCTAACAGAGCGAGGGCGACCACTTCTTGACCTGTCATCTACACTATACACTATACTACGATACAATGAAGACCATTGTATCGTTTTATGGTACGATAAACGAATCTTTTGGTTATATTCAAATTTTTCAGTACGTCGAAATTCTGAATTGGCGCGTAACCGCAACGATGCAACGCAATAACCGCGACACGGTCTTGTTTTGTGTCCACTCCTATTCAAAAATGAGGAAAATTCTAAAAAGTACACTGATCATTTTCATGAAATAATTGAAATTCGAATTCAATAAACTTTTTTGTGGCTAGCATTCTAAATTCAAAAGCTTTCATTGTGTGACAGAACTTATGACCTGACTATGTATATTTGCTCGCTGCTATACTTTGCTCGAGGGATGTGTGAAGCGCCAACATGAACGCCTAACACACCAAGCTATTCAGATTTTAACAGATCACGACTGATTTGGCAAATACCTGCACCGCATCATCAGTGATCCAGAACCAATCTCCCAGAAGGAGGCGGTGGAGAGGTAGCGGGAGGCTTCAGCCAACGCACTGATGATTCGTCGCCGACTTCCTAGGAACTGAATAAGGCTTAATGCCCTACACCTGTCACTCCTAGATGGGTCTCGAGAGGTCGACACGGTGATGTTTGCCCATGACGGTGGTGTGTGTGTCCCATACGCCGTCAGCTGGATAACAGGATAAATAATTTTCTCCTGAATACAGGTGGAGCTTGCAAACTACGAGTCACAGTCAGAGGCGAGGCTGCAGAGAATACTCAGGGGCTGAGCTAAGGATTACCCGTAGCTTCCCCCTCATAAATGGCATCGAAAAACACTGACTAGTTTTTAGTGGGTATACATGTTGAGTTTTGAGTTAAATCTTCTGCTAACTGATCTTCCGTAACGTTGTCAGCATCATTTTTGAATATGTTATTATTCGGCCAAAATATTTTATCTTTTTCTGAGAAGTGTGGAACAGGTGAATCTGAAAAAGTTATAACACTTACGGGGCATGCTAAAATTTGTTTTACCGCGTAAGTATACTTAAGTGTCAGATACAAAATATATCGAAAAAACTAATCCGAAGCAAAACAACCTAAGTGATACTTAAATAATATTTATAAAATAAACCTCCGGTGCATAAGTGTGTAAGCGGCAATTAGAACCAAAAGTATAGTAAAGCCATCGGCGCATAAGTCTGTAAGTGTCAGTTAAAGCAAAACACATTATAAATCTTCCGTAGCAAAACTCTTTAAGTGACAAGCGTCATTATGAATTACGAATCATAACTCTGTAACTGGTCTAGTTACGTGTATTTGCGTCGGATTAGTAGTATTTAATAGATTGCCAGTAGTTTTACCTGTAAATACCACAAAAAACAAGCAGTGTACAGAACTTTATGTAAGTACAATTTTAATACAGTGGGAAAATATTATAATTGATCATCTCATTTAACTTACTCGGATTTTGTATTTCACTTGAACCCCCCAAATTTGTATTTATTGTCTTTTGGACCAAACAAGGTTTTTTTAGAGCATCCTTCAATTGTATCCTTTTTGAGCACATGTTTGTATTCACTGCCTAGCCGTTTCTTTTTTATTAAATCTCATTACAATTGAGTACACACTTGCATCGTAGGCTCTCCGGTGCGATACTGACGAAGTGACAGATATCCCCCCCGGTCCGCTTCAATACGCCCCGCGCATACGCGGTTAACTAACAGCTAGGCAGATATGCCGGGAACACTTTTTCCAGATAGACACATATACAACTGTTAATTACTAATATTAATGAGAATATAAAAAATTTTTAAAGGCCACCTTATAAAACCGACCTCGGAGAACACGAAAATACTAAAATCGTATTTCTCGATAACTAACAGTTACAGAGTTTTGCGAGGGAGGTGTCGTTATGTCATATGGCATTCTCTACCAGTCATACCATTGGGCTAAGCAGAAATGACTATGGGCGGTGCAACAAAGATATAAAAAGAATCACACATATACGAAATACATAAACAAAAGATAAGATAAGATAAGATACAATAAGATTAAAACAAAAGGAATACAATTTATATGGATAATGATGAGATTTCTTAGTTCCGACCAATTTTCATTTCTTCATTTCGACCATATGAGTGAATGAGAAGAGTTACTTAATATTCTTTTATGTTTTATCGCAATACCAATTAAGCGACTCAGCAAGCTCAGTGGGAATTGAACTGCCTGAAACTTGAACGGCTTAAAGAAAGACCGCAATACACCCCCTGTCCCTGTCCCGCGCAAGTATAACAAACCCACCAATTTGATGTTTTATCGCAATACCAATTTAGCGACACAGGTAGCTGAGTGGGAATTGAACTACCTGAAACTTGAACGTCGTAAAGAAAGACCGCAATACACCCCCTCCCAAGTATAACGCACTAATTCGTCTTGGCACTTCTTATCGACCGATTGTCAGTATATTTTCTACGCTTTAGTTAGTCTGCTGACAACTGGGTATTTCATGATCAATTCTCGTTTGTTATTTGTGTTATACGCAGTTTTGCTCATTTCGTCGCGAGGAAAAAGTGCTGTCATATATTTATTGTCAGTATATATGATTGATATTATAATATTGTGACGAGGAGCTCTTAAGCAATTATGTATGCTATATTGTATGCAAAATGTTCGAAAGTTACTATGTTAGCCATAAGCTTAAAGCTTGTTACACATTCGTGAATTAAATAACAAAAAGTTAAGTAAGGTACTTATTTAAACATACCTTTCTTTATGTAAGTATGTGGCAAGTACCTAACTAAAACAGGATGTAAAAAAGGGAGTAGAAGCCAAATTTATAGTGGTTGCCAATTGAGTTAACAATACAGGAATAATAAAAAATGGGTCGAACATTTTACACCCTGTATATAACTAAGATTACATTGGTGGTGAGCCTTGGCAAATAAACGTAGGTGGGTAACCTAAGCCAAATAATAGTAATTTAATGTTCCCGCACAGGATTCCGCCTATTTTTATACACCACTAAGTAGCACGTAATGATTTTCTTGGGTACCAATAATAATTGACAAGCGAATCGCTTGTCAATTATTATTGGTTTCGCTCGACCACCAATTATTTTATGATTATTTCATTATTTTATTTAATGTCTTTGTGCAAAGACGTATGAACGTACGAACTCATTTTAATTTTGTTCGAAAGTAGCGGCCATCAATTCTTTCCTTGCATTATTAAACACATAATGTATTTTACACAAAATTTCCATAGCCGTCACGTTTATCGATTAATAGGCTGGTAAAAGGAAGCTCGAATTTTTATCATCTTAGTATTCCAAAACCTGTAATTTGATGAAGTTTAACCAAATCATATTTTCGATTTACATTGATGTGATTTATCGATTTCTGATATCGGTTTTAGTCGTGGCAATAGTAAAAAACCCAAAGCTCTATTCATTGAAAAGTGGTTATGCGCCAGAGACTGCATCCGAGATTCGATTGCAAAAGTAAGAAAAACATATTGAAATTAGCATCCAAAAATTTGAGAACCGGGGTTTTCTGATGATGATGATTGTTCCCTTTTACTAATGATATTACCTGATATGTTATGTACTTTCCATGTTTTATTGTAAATAAACAATCATTCATTCATACATTCATTCATTCATTTCCGCCTCTTAGTTCCCAGGCCAAAGCCTTTCTTGACACACTCGTACTACAGGGTGTTGCTTTTGGTCAGCGACGAGCGACTCGGGAATGATAATATGAGTTATGCTTATACTAAAAAAAAAATATTTAAATCATATGCAAGTTTTGGAAACCACCACACTATCTTACCTTATTACCGACAAGCACTAGCTCATAAATTTAATGATGATAATTCAAAAAATATATGTAAATAGGTGCACCCCTATTTACACTGATTAGCGAAAACTAATGTATAGACCGTGATACGTGCGGACCTGTACAACGCTACTGATTACGCTCTTTCAGTTGCCGAGTACTGGAGCTCTATTTTTAAATCACTCGCTTGGATATGGCATGTGATTTTCGTTCAAAAACGAATAAAAAATTAACGAAATCCACGCGAAATATAGATTTGGGTACTCACAAAATTGAGCTTTGTTTTTTTAAATCCTTCCTGTGTAGATAACAACTGGTTTTCATTCCAAAATTTGACTTTAATCAATGAATATCACACGACATCACGACGATATTCATTGGTAAAATATAAAATTTCTGAATGAAAATAATTGAAATCCACACAGGAGGGATTCGAAAAAAGAGAGCTTAATGTTGTAAGTACTTGTGTCTATATTTTGTGTGATTTTCGTTGAATTTTTATTTGTTTACGAACGATTATCACACGCCATATCCATACGAATGATTCAAAAATAGAGCTCCTGGTCCTCAAAAATATAACGCCAGAGGCGACACGAAAAGGAGAAGAACAAGCGAGAACTTAACGCTTTTCATTTGAGACAATTCATTGGCTAGGCCTTAGGAAAGCAGGCCAAAATCCTGAGAATTATATAATACCTGGGCAACGGTATTGATTATAATAAATCAACTAAATTAATTAATTAAATTAGCCTCGTTAGAACTTGCCGAGTTCCAGTCTAGATGAATTGTATTGACGCGAATTCCTCATCGATCGATGTTAGTCTGTTAAGCAACGTTGTTTCCACATAGCTAAGTCGGATATCATTAAATTAAATTAAAATGATCTTTATTCAGGCAAATTTACACCCATACATTTTGATCTTCACATAGATTCAATAAAATATAAAATAAGGAATATCATCAATTCATTAAAGTACATAATTGGATTAAAATAATCATATAAAAAAAAATTGGTTAGCGATTACTTGTCGATGGTCAAACATGACTTAAAAGCTATCTAATATTCGACAACAATCAGTTTAGTCAAATCTTTTTCCAAAGTTTATCAAAGTCCATCTAGCTTCGGCATACAGAATTTTTTTGTCGTTATAAATACTGCATACAACTCAGTAGGATTACGCACATCAAACTATGGGGAAAATATGGGACACCAAACAAATATGGTACCGAATACCGATCAATAATGGCAAGATAGACGGTCTGTTTGCTGATTGAACGTGGTTCCATCATGAGGGCGAATTGTACCTACTTAGGTCCAGTTGCGTGATCGATAGTTTAAAACAAATCACCAAAAAACTCAATAAAAAGCTTTAAATAACGCATTGTCTTCTTCTTAGAAGAAATTAATTTTATCTCGTTTTTTTTTACTAAAAACACTTAACAAATTTTTATGAAACTTGCACTGTACCTTGAGTTAAATCATACCTAACTGAACAAAAAAATATCATCTTGATATAACTTTTCGTGTTCGAGAAATCTGTGAAAGAACATACATATGAAACTTGGCATACGTGTTTGGAAGCTTAACTTGATTATCTGAAATATTATCCAATCTAAATCTTATACTAAAATATTATCCAATTCCAACAATATCACACACATACGGTCGAATTGGGTACCTCCTTTGATTGACGTCGGTAAAAAAAGATTTTCCTATCCAATTATTTTTCTACATAGATGTCAAGCAATCCAAAAGTTTAAAGAAAATTAATCTCCGATCGTATCTCAAAGGCAACTCGGGTTTCCTATTCCCTGAAGTAACCCTAGAATGTCCAAACTAACAGAGTTCTTATTTACCAAGACCCGACTTTGAGAGCACTAGAGAACTCCAGTTTCTTTCGTCTTTGCTAAAAGAGGTAGAATGTATAATAAAATGTAATAATATTACGACCTTAAAAGTATTTGCGAATCTCTCTTGAGACATATACACTTTTGCTGTAAAAGCTCTCGATTTACGAATATCATTTGAGCAGTTTTAAAGTGCACTTCTATGTTTTTCGATGGTCTTTCGAGAATTGGAAAGAGTTGAGATTTACTTTGTTTATTTATTATTTATTTATTTTATTTTATTCTTTATTGCACAGACACAAGAAAGTACAAATGGCGGACTTAATGCTAAAAGCATTCTCTACCAGTCAACTATTGGGTGAGGCAGAAACGATTATCTTAGCATTATCTAAAAAAAAAATATTAAACTTTAACAAAGATGGACAAGATAAAAGTAATGTCCTTTTTTGGAAAGATTGTTTCCGTTCCATGTCAGTGCGTAAAGTGCGCAGTGGCTCAGCAAATTGAAGATTTGTTCTCTTCGTTATTTTATCTTTGATTTGTCTCGGAAACCATTCCGAAAACCTTTTTTAGGCTTCCGGACTATAAAAGGCTGATTCTTAAACCGTAGATAGAGATTTCAAGTTGGTACTGTTATTTTAAAGACACTTATATGACCTCATGTTATTATAAAAATCTTTGTAACCGACTTCAGAAAAAGAAGGTTTTACCAGATTTTCAACGATTATCTCGCGTATAGCTGAACCGATTTTGATGCGGTTTTTAGAAAAGTATTTTATTTAACTAGGTGCACGGTTGTACTTATGTATCATGTAAGTGATTGCTATTGTATTTTTTTTTGTTATAAAAAAGAAGACATTCACTTTCTATTGCTACAAGAAGTCTTTGCCGATAGAAGTGCACCTAATAAGCACAAAAACAATAAACAAAAGTACTTAAAAATCAAATGAAATGTTTGAAGCGTCTAGTGACCTTTCAAATCTAAGTATATCGTTTGTGCAACTGAGATTCCTAACCTCACAACCGGCCGATCTTTTGCAAGAAAAGTTATAGGCGAGACTAGCAGCCGGTTTTACCTCGTTTGATGTGATGTCTCACTATCTCCAAGAGTGCTGTTTTATGGATCAGAAAATGGAAATATCGATAAAATTTTTTGCTCTCAAAAATATAGTGATATTTTCGCTAGGAGGAAGAAAGTGGACCCCGAATTCAATTTAAGGGTGGTACCGTACCACTGATACGAAACCCTCAGTGCGCAGGTCCGACTCTTGATCGGCCGGTTTTTTAAAGTTCTGTAGGGCTACCTACATGAAATATAATTCCGTTTTGGATTTTATTAAGTAGTTAATTCTCCAAAAGTTTTCATTCGTATGTTACATGCAAACAAGAACGTGTGTCGCAATCGCATCAGACTGAAACTCCGCAGACGTGGCGCCATGTGCGACTCTATCGATCACTATCAGTTTTGAATCACTCGCGAGTCGAGTCGAGTGATAGATGTCTACTGATTGAGGCGAAGGGTTCTAATTTTGAACCCAATTGTATGGCGTTGTATAGCTTATATACAGCGTGTGGCCTGTAATAGGAGCAAAAAATTTCATCAATTATTTTACAGACTATACTTAGTTACCTTGACCTTGTCTTAGTGCTCTAAATGCTTTGATTCTGAGTTATAATTGGATGATCAAACGAACTTACCTGTAAGTGAAGTTCGATCCAAATTGTCCTGACTTCGTCGAAGAGATTTAATTGACCATGTAGTAGGCCCTGCTACGCGTCCATTCACTCGCACACAGGTTTAGCGCAAGAAAGAGAAGGTAAAAAACTAGTATCCCTCCCTCCTTCCTGCGCCTCACAGCACTGCCAGCCGCCTGTCGCTCATTCATTTCAGAGCAAGGAGACCGATGTTCCAGATGTACAACATTGATTTATGGTACGGGTGGCAACAATTTTTGCAGAAAATACACGTACCTATGGGAATTGGGAAGGGTGGGAACTTAAATCTCTTCGACGAAGTCAGGACAATTTGGATCGAACTTCACTTACAGGTAAGTTCGTTTGATCATCCAATTGTCCTGCCTTCGTCTCTGAGATTTAATTGACCATGTAGATGTTCGGAGTAAATCAATGTTGTTACAAAAATAAGTTGACACCTCTATAGTTAGTAATCTTTGATTATTAAAATGATCATTTAAATAACAAAAATGTTTTATGTTACCATGTTTGGCATTATGCACTATTGTTATGGGTGCATGATAATTGATCTTTAATGGGAAAGAAAGAAGATATTTATTAGTTTTTTTATTAATGTTAAACTCCAAGAATATGTAAATACAATAATAATTTTAGTAATCTTAACTGAAATAGGACGAAAATTTCTTAGTTCCCTTTTTTTTGGTCTGTTATAAAAATTGCAAATAAATACGAAATACGTATTGTTGAGACAGATTGCGAAAGCTACATACAGAAATACTTCTCATCCAGCGCCCTATCATTTTTAATGCACTTAACGGGCGTATTGGAGAGTCTTTTTGTCTTGCAGTTTTAACGTATTTTACAATCATAGATTTGTAAAAAATACACGCATGATAGGTATTCGATTACTTTTAAGTATTGGGTATTTATGTATTTATGCAGCTGTTTGAAATATATTCAGCCGTATACCGAAAACAAAATACTTATTATTCGAATTTTGAATTCTAAAGAAAATGTTTTGTTGTAATAAGTGTAAGATGATTGGTAAAAAAAAATAGTTGGTTCATTTGTGGGTATATAAGATTTTAGATGTATTCATCGGTGTATATCAACGCTATTATTATTTTCTGGGTTACAATAAGAATACGATATTTCAATGAATTTGAAATATTATCGTTATCAAAACTTGAAAGCATTAAGGAAGTAGGTAATGATTGAGTGATTTAAATTTTTTCTATAAGGTCATACGAGCGCAAACGATTTCTCCGATAGAAGTTTTGGTACCACCTAACCCGACGTTTGCCTAATATTTAACTTATCAACCAGGCGCGGAAGTCTCGACATAGTTCCTTGTAAAAAACACCAGTTGGCGCTCGAAAAAAGCTGAGACAAAATTGGTATTTTCGTGTATTTACTGATTGAGAATAATGTTTTAATCAAGCTTATTTTTTTTTTTTTTAGATTTACTAAAGATTTAGCTATGTAAGTTAGAAGGATATTAGATGGAGTAGAAAATCAAAATATTGAAATTTTCTACGCGAAATATTAAACATGACGCTTCAGACTTCCAGCACAGGAATGTTCGCCGAGTATTCGATAGTCGGCGCATAGTCGGAAAAAAAAATACTCATAAATATTGACTGGATAAAATATGTCTGAATTACTGAGGGTTACATTAAAAAAAAAATGCGATCCTATCTTATCGATTTGGTTTTGATGAGATACTTTATTTTTATTTAAGTTTATATTTTCTATTAGTTTGACAAATATTTGTGACTTATTCTTCTTTTTTGGGGGTAATGGCAATGTGCATTTCCGCAATTATTGTGCCGCCAATGTATTTGTGTCTTATTTGGCTTCAGATGGGACTTGTTTCAATATTATGAGCAGTGTAAAATAAATCTTGATGATTCAAAATTAGGGTACCTATTGTGACAAGAAGTCCAAAAGTAAATGAATATGTCGTGTTACAACAAGTATGTCATAGATCGATGTCACCAGGGAACACTGGTTTTCATACATATTAAAACACCCTCAAATATAAATGATAAATAAAAAGATTCAAGCATTATTCTTTGTAATAAATAAATTACTTTCAGGTTTTATAAATAAATCGTCGAACTACTCGACGTCTTACGGCGCAAGAGTATAAGAACGAGCGTAAAAAATAACATTTGCAAAATGTTAAAACTTGGCAGACCATGATTGGTTATTATTTTGTGGTCGGCAATTGTTTCACCATACCTAAGTAATTGGTGAATATTAAGACAAGATTTCCTTTGAAAATTTATTTAACATAGTATATTCAATACTTTTAAACATCAATTAAACGATACAATTCATAAAATAAAATAATCTGTTTTATAGTTAATGCCGCAATGTTTCCATATGAATGGTTTCCTAATATCATAGTGGCTTTGCTGGGGAGATGGTTGTGGAGTGGGTGAATGTGATTAGTTGGAAAAAAAACTGATGATGATAGAAGATATTTACTCGATAAAGTTAATTCTTAAATCACAGAATATAGTGGGAAAAATATGCATAGTTTATATTCCCAATAACTCAAATTAGATGCTTGTAGTGCAATTTAGGTTTGATGCTGCGTTGCTGCCTTTTGTTTTAAAAAGATCGATTTTTGTAATTTGTACAATAATGACCATGTCTTTTATTTATCCAACCTTTAACGTAGTGTGTAAATAGTGGAATAAATATAGCCAAAAAATATAAAGAATAATAATAGTACTTCAAACAATAGGTCATTCTATGTTTGAATTATTCTTCGGTGGTGTTTGTGGTGGTAAATGGTGAGAAAAAAAACAAGCCCATAAAAAACTAAAGTCAATTCAAGTTGACCTATGGTTGTCACAATTTTTTGTTGGCGGTGGCTCAGGCATCGCCTTTTTTGAAGATAATGGACACAGATCTTTATTTAGTTTTTCAGACTCCACATTAAGTACCGAACTTTGCGACGATTTAATCTAAGAAGCATACATGAAAAGTTTAGTGCATATCACACCATATTTTTCGAAAAATAAAATAGCATCTAAAACAATTAATTACCGTCTACCTATTTAAATCGAATATGACGGTAGTGCTATATTGATTTCGCAATTTAACAAGAAAACTCATTGGTATAAACCAAAAACACATTACGCTTTCCAGCTGGTTGTTGTTACGTCGGTTAATAAAATCTAAGCTGTACCGAATTATTAACTGAGGAGTGAAACAAATCTTAGTTGGATTTCAAGACTGAATAAGTACCTACTGTAAATATTCCACCATTCAGAATCATACAAATGCCAGTTAATGAGCAAAGCTCAATATTATTAGCATAGCTATTTAAATTGTGAGCAATAAATAAATGAGTAAATAAAATCAGTTTTACATAATTCTTATATGGACCCAACCATATGCATTGAGTAGAAAACAGAAATGTAAGTAAGAACTTGCTTACTTAAAAAATAATAATTGTCTTCTTTTTATACAATCCGTAAACTTCGATATTTAAGTAATGTTAAATATTTCATTTAATAAGCGATGTTATGTTTTCCATAGCATTGTCTAGCAAGACAAGTTTTATAGCCATTAGCCAGAAATAAATAAAAAAGAGTTGTAATCAATTGCAGACATAGGACCATAATATTGTGAGCTATGTAGTATCGATGTATACAGTACCGTTTTTAGAGCTTTGGGAAAAAAAATAAGGAGCGTGCACCGCATCGCAGGTGGCACTATACGTACTTATGTTTATCAGTCTAGGCAGTTATAGTGTTCTTAAGTCTTTCATTTTTAAAATTTCAGGTAAAAATGTACAAAATAAATATAAATTTATTAGATTTGAAATAAATCTGCTGCCACTATTGTTTTTCGGTGCTTACAAAAAAGTACTTAGTAAAACATATATATTGCTCCTTTTGTTTGTAAGTGTAAAAGCTCACATTAAACTCAATTCCAATCTATGTCAAAAGATTGACTGAGTCAAGTGTTCGGTCGTGGTTTTACCACGAATGGAATACGGTAGCCCGTAACACGTAGTACGGCTTCAAGCTTAGCTAGCTTTAATGAAAAAAGACCTTACCTTTATTTGGTCGGATTCTGATTTCGAGCGCGAGACGTTGAAGCGCTAGGATTGTTGGACGGTAGTTCACCGTAACAAACAAGCAATTCACGGCGCATGGCGTCGCGTTGGCACAGGCAGGACACACTATGATGCCTGTTGGGGCTCGATGAGTGTGGGCGAGGAACGCTTCACACTGAGAGGCCCTGATGGCGCGTCGTCAGCGCTGCTTAACATTTTTAATGAAATGCCTTTGTGGCCCCATTAGTTCACTTTTTTCATTTGTCGAAACGCAATGAAAATAAGGGTAGGTTTATTGAAAGCAACGCATACCATACGTCTCGATTCAAGATAATTAGGACTGGCTGGCATCACGTGCCAGCTCGGCCAAAAAATTGCTACAGATCAATATCGCGTATTGATTCGGAGCGTTAAAATGCGGACTGGCTAGTATCTCGTAATAGCTCGGCCGCGAAGCGTAAAGCATGCATGTAGCAGCCACGCTGGGTTATGCGTTTAACTTCAGTTCACGTTCACAATTTAATTTTTTCAGTATGAATATCACAATAAGGTAACTTTCGTTTAGCACGAAATAAAAAACTTAACGGTTTTTTCTTTTTTGCTGTGGTTACTGCGTGCGTCGGAACGGCGCGCGCGCACGGACACGAATGAGCGACAGGCGGCTGGCAGTGCTGTGAGGCGCAGGAAGGAGGGAGGGATACTAGTTTTTTACCTTCTCTTTCTTGCGCTAAACCTGTGTGCGTGTGAATGGACGCGTAGCAGGGCCTACTACATGGTCAATTAAATCTCTTCGACGAAGGCAGGACAATCCCTAGTCAATGTATATCAAAATCACTAACTCGTTGTAGTAAATGACAATGTCCAAGTTCTATGACTGAACACATTTGTTTGCAATACATTGCTGGTTCGATTTATTTTGTTAGAAAATATCAATAAATTTTGTTTTCATTATAATAAATTAAAACCATGTAGAATTGATTACTGTTTACTTAAAGGGTATATTTAAAATTTTTGCTCCTATTACAGGCCACACCCTGTATATTTACCGTTACAAAGGAAAAAAAAATTGAGACATGCAACAAAAAAAAAATAAGACTACCCTATTCAAAAACGAAAACATTTCATCGTGGCAAGGAGGCTACAATGCTGGCTGCGATACCGAGTTGGATAGCTATGCTAATCCATTGAGCTATAAACCAGCCAGCATTATTATTGGCCGTAACAAAATTTAGTTCTGGCGAAATTTTTCTAAACTTTAGCACGGTCCAAACGTTTCAACGCCAAACGGCGCAAACGTTGTATTGATTCAATGCATGCAACTTATCAGATGAGCTTTTAGAGATCGCAGGAATTCTTGATGCAAACTTGATGCAAATCGCTTGCAATTGGTCGTCGCTGTGGCAAACTATGAGGGAGACCTATGTTCAGCTGTGGATGAATAAGATAGGATGCGATGCGACTCAATGCGCTTTGTAGCAGTGATAAAAATAATAGTTAGATAAAAATAGGAGTTTTCAATTTTATTGACGAGTGCAAAGTAGTAAAAATCTAGGGCTCGATGCGTGTCGTTAATAACACCATTCTCTTTTTTCGTCGGGTGCTATAAAATAGAGATTATGTGGACGAAGGCGCGTGTTTAATTGTGTTGTAATTTTTGACCGAGGAAAGCGCGGGTGCGGGATGTGTGGCTAATATTAATAATTATATTATCAAATGCTGGCAAAAGCTTGCACACATGTATAATAAACGATTAGGACGAATGGTGGGGCGCGCATTCGTTGATAGAATTATCTGTAGTCGAAACGTAGTGGTAAAATGTCAGCAAGATAAGCGAGAAAGTAAGATCGATGAAGCCGAAAATATAGACAGCGTCGTAGTAGAGTACAGAATAAAAAAACTGCGTAGCACAGATAGTAAATCTACGACTAACGACTGTCACTCAAATGTAAACTGTTACTACGTTTTTATAATAGTCAGACTCCTAAAGCATAAGAAAATCTTATTTGCTAGAAAAACAAACACCTCAGTATTTAATTTCGCTCTCACTGGACTTTTTATTTAAAAAGTAGTGGTCATTCTTTGAAACAAAGTGCAAGCAAATGACTCACTGCGCGTCTAATAAAGTAGCTAACTCGCATTTGGTCGAAAATACGGATGAAAACTACTGAATGAAACATGTAGGAGGTATATTTATTGTTTATTTCTCGAGGTGGTGGGTTTTCTTTGAGCATACAATATAAGTTCTTATAAAAAGCTTACTTTTATTCAGGCCAACCTATTAGATATACCAAGAAAACTCCCTACGATCATATCTCTCATTTGAAATACTACATCGCTGTTCATAAAACCATGTCACAGATAAAACCGCTTACCCGCCGCCTTGATATTTCGAAACTGAAAAAATGTGAGCTATGAGCATTCGACACTTGACACACTAAACCCGCATTCCGATACTTCGTCAACAACATAGTTGGATTATCACAAACACCAGCTGCAACCCATCTATCATGACAAACATTCCTCATGAAGAATTTAGCACATTATTATTTATGCGCATATTTTCATCGTTTGAGGTAAAGGCAACAATACCCGAAACCTTTCTTATATAAATTGGCTTCGGCACCAAAGAGGGATTGAATAAAAATAACCCCGTTACTTGTATTGTTGCCTCCAATATTGCTTTCAGGGCTTAAATGAAAACAAAATGTATTTCTTGGTATTCGTCACAATCCTTTTGATATTTGAATGCTCAACGCCTAATCAAAATAACTGACTCGTGTTTTCTTTATTTCAGGTATAAGTGAAATGGATAATCGCCAGTGAAGCCCCATGATGGCAGTGAACAGTCCAGGAGGTTATCCCCCAGTGTCCCCTAAGCCGCACACTCCCAAAAGTCCGCGACATTTTGTCTTCCCTCAAAAAAGTCCGTCTATAACTTCGAGCACTTCCTCCTCTGGCTACTATACTCCTCAGTCCGGCTGCAGCTATGACAAGCACAACCAGCCCCCGAAATCCCCAATTGCCCACGGGCACCGGAGTCCGATGAGTCCAAGGCACTTCAATTTCCCTCAGAACCCCTCAGGCCGTTCGAGTCCTTGCAACTTCGATAGGGTTCCCCACCCTCCCTCTGGGTTGCACTACAGCACGTCACTAAAGCACAGTCGGCGGGAAAAGTCGAGATCACCCAAGCCACCACCGGTGCACATCCATACTAATCCTGGTTACGTGTCTCCGAATCGCACGCGAAAGATTTACGGTTCGACTTCCACAGTGAGTTCACCTCGGCTCGTGACGTCTCCGAGTATAGTGTCGAGTCATACGGATGACTCGATGGATGCTATGCCGGGGACTCCGTCGGCGGTGGTGCATGATGCTGACGACGAGGCTACGACGACGTCTTCGCGGATTTGCCGGAAGTCGACGTCGGATTTGACGGATATGACGGATGACACGCCGCAGACGCGGTCGACGAGTGTTAGCAGGCCGTGTTCGCCGATGAGGCGGGGGTCCATGAAGGGGGGGCTGGCGTACCTGGCCAGCAGAAGAGGGTCACGGGAGTCGACGATGTCGAACTGTGACTCGGTGGAGGATATCGGCCCTTTGAATTTCCAAAACACGATGCGCGGTCGGCAGCGGCGGACATCGAACTTCTTGGAGTTACCAGGTGAGATTTTGATAAACGATGCGTTTAAAGTCTGTTTTTTTTTTGCTTGCGGAATATTGAAATCACATTCCTTTTTAACGAAATTATTTATTTTAAAATAATTTAAATACTAAATTCATCGCTGAACACTGAGATCTTTTTAAATCAAATCTTTAATAAGTTTTACTCACTGATATTATTTTAAAAGTTATGAAAATATTGCTTTTAAGCAAAGAAAAACTGACTATAATAATAATACTGAAATAATAATAAGGAATAAACAATTGTATTACGCATCTTTCGTCCTTAAAAGCCCATTGATTCCATGTTAGTTATCCTATACTTAGACAAAATCTAAACTTTTTGAAGATTGATAATTGACATATTCAACCCCTTTCATACCCCTTTTCATTAAAACTGTGAACTTTCATTAATTAGGCTGTTTATTTAAAGGTCAGCCTATGAAGGCTTCGCTGCTAAGTGATAACATTAACCGTATCGATACTCTCATTTGGAAACTGGCAACATCATTAATTAACTGTTCGCTCGCTAACTAAGTTATAAGTGTGTACGGAACCATAGAGCAGATACGTACAGTATGTCCACTTCACACGAACTGTGCTATATTTTTTTTTTCATTTAGACCGGTTTTATTCTGAAGTTTGTCTGTAAGAATTTGCTTTAAGCGATAACTGCCCTTATTAAACAACTTCAAATGAAAAATTCTTGTAATATTGCTGTGTGTAGGTATACCTATATAAGAATAATAAAAACTATTACTAGACCATTTATTTAGGATCGTCATAATAGTTAAAAAAATGATTGCATTTGTGTTATAAAATATAACGTTTTTTTTAGCTGTGTTGAAAATGAAAGCTCAAAAATTCGTTATTTTTGTATTTCATTATTAAAGTTTGATGAACGTTGTTGATAACTTGTTGGTTTCAAACGAGTACATAACTACGCAACAAAAAGTAACTGGTGCTACTGTCTCTAACTGCTTTGGATTTGTTAATTAACTCCTAAATTTATTGACATCTCTCCTTAATGTGATTGAGTGGAAACGTACCTATTGTAAAGAGAGTGCTCTCAAACAATCATAGAACTTGGCTACCTTAAGTGATACAAATACAATTCTTTATTTGCCAGAATACATCAATTCTCAAATTGATCATCAATTGATGTCAAAAGGTCTGTGACACCTAATTTTATTGGTGGACGTCTTATGTTGTGCTTTTGGTCGAATAATCTTCAATCTAGAAGGTACGAAAAAAACGTACGAAACTTCTTTTATTTATGACCTCGAATGCTTCAATCTAGTTTAGTTAGAACTAAACATAGGATTCGGTAGAAAACGATACATAAAATGCTTCATTGTTAAGTTTCAGAGTTGCTGTTAGGGCTGCTGTAATACTTCAATATTCAAATTCAAACTCAAATATTCAAACAAGAAGGAGTAATCAATTGAAAATTACACAGAATTTCATGTTACATTTTTTGTAATTTTATTTAGGTACAATTTTATAACAATTTTTAATTTCTGTGATATGACAGTGAGGTGGCATTAGCCATAATAAGTTGAACTTTTATTATTTAAACTCAGGCTAGTGAACACTTTTGACACGTGATATTAAAAAGTTAAATGAACCTTAGGCCGCTTTAAAATTAAATTTGGTTTCTATTATGTTTGATGTTTTCTAATTAAACACCAACAAAAACAAATTGAGCTTGCTCAAAAGTTATAACTGCCAATCAGACTTGGTTTATGTCTAAAATATTCAGAATAAACTCCAAAATAATTAAGTCTGCGATACTCTCGATATAATGTGTGAAGTTTACAGCAAACAATAGAGCGACAGCTTGAATAATGAAGATGGCAACTTCAAACTATTAACCTTTTCATGCCCGAGTCCATGGAATAGATACAAGTAAAGACGGGTGTAAGGGCGCTGTACTATATGTTGCATGCTAGATTGTTTGAACAATTTACCACCATGAATCACTGAATAATTATTGCAAACAATATTTA
This sequence comes from Pyrausta aurata, assembly GCA_963584085.1. Taxonomy (NCBI): domain Eukaryota; kingdom Metazoa; phylum Arthropoda; class Insecta; order Lepidoptera; family Crambidae; genus Pyrausta; species Pyrausta aurata. The sequence continues at coordinate 7,466,398 of OY757274.1, forward strand.
TTGCGTACAAGACGACCGTTCTTAGAAATAGCACATGTCAAGAGAACAAAACAACAGATAAAACAAAATAAGAGGTTTTGTCTTGTTGGAGTTGCCAACACTATATAATACCTCTATATTTTGTGGTAAGGGCAAAGACAGCGCGATGTTTGTCGAGGTTATGACTATTTACGGAAATTAATTGAGGTTTTTATAAATCAAAAAGTTGAAAAATTTCATTCACTTACATTTTTTTAAAGTTATGAAATATTGTTTAAAAGCAAAAAAACCTTTACCTACCTATCTATCGATCGAGATAACTGCCACTTAAGCATAAAAATACCATCTTTTCTTATTTTAGCGACATATATTACAATAAAAACATATTATTGTGATGGTCTGTTTTAATTCTATTATAGTTTAAATAATGAAACTTTATTGAAAGCTCAGAAAACAGAATATTAACCGTGCCTGCAGACACGAACGAAGTGAGCGTATAAAAGCAATATCAGCCTTTAATGGCAGTCAGTAAATTAAAATTATCGTTGGAAAGTAATAATAGTTAAATTACGATTTTCTTAGATCTGTAGATTTCTTGCACAGTTTATAAACACACGTCAAAAAATAGAAGAAAGATATATTTTTTTTATGGCTCTGTGATATTTGAAAGTAAAACTAGTGGCCCCTCGCGGCGCGCGTATACATTGGTTCTCATTAAAAATATTTATAAATTATAGCTTATGTGCTATTCCAATGGATGGACAGTATTATTGTAAAGTTTAATTCAAATCCAAACAGTAGTTTTTGCGTGTATAAGTTAGCAAACACAAATCCATCTTCACAAACTTTTGCGTTTAAAATTTTTCTTTTAAATAGTTCTCTCTCTACCAAACCAGCAACCGTATTCCTTTACGAAATTAAATAACATCAAATATAATTTATTTTTGAGGCTAATAAAATCCTTACAATGTCCACCAACAATATGACTATTTTCTTTTTAATTTAAGTTTCTGGCGAGGGATCTTTTGTTGTGATTCAATTTTAATATAAAATACTAGTCTTTGTACCAGCAGGCTTTGAAAGGTTAACAAACTGAGCCGCTTAGGAAGTTATAAACGCTTTACCTAAGAATCAATAGACAGAATGCTTTCTATAGCAATTTTTAACGAGTTTGCGCTAAACTTTGTGAGGCGACGTCGCCATTTTAATTTTCAACAACGGAGTATCAAAGAAGTATCACCTATTACTTATTTTGCTAACTTTTTAAACTCCCGACACAAAAAGATACTGTATAAGCTTTGTTATAAGTGAGATGTTATTCTACGTATAGAGACACAAGAACAAATCTCGTGCTCAAAAAATTGACGCTACATGTCATCAACTCATACTAAAGATTTCATAATCGAAATTAAAATTTCAAGGAATACGTCATTATCTTGTCTTTGTTTTTATTTGTGACACATTTTTTGCTTGACATGCAAATGCATTCTTGTGTCTGTTCCTTTTGCTAGTAACAGTAGTTCAATGACTGTTGTTTTTTGTTTGAAACGTGACGTGATCGAACGTTGGAAGCTATGTTTGGTGGAAATTGATGACTTTCACCTTTACATCAGTAGTGTTTTAAAGGCTAGAATATGTTCGCTCTTGACTCCAGTCCATGCCACTTGCGGCTAAGAAGGAGTCGATGATGACGTGCTCGCCCAGAAGAAGCCTGTTTACTCTGGCTTAGAATAATTTCGGTTGTAAACACTAGGAAACACCGACGCGGGCAGTGAGTTCCACTTGCCGTGCGCAGTATAAAAGTCGATGGGTAGCACTTAGTTCCTATTAGCCACAAGACGACAAAATTGTGACGTTTTGAATATTGGATTTCCGGAAAACCGTTTGTATGAGTTGATGACAAGTGGCGTCAATTCATGTGGCATGAAATTTGTTCGTGGTGTCAGTTCAATACACTAGTAATAGTAGTTCAATGTTATTAGTAGCACATCGACAGTACCTACTAAATTTTCAAGCAAATAATTCTAAATGTTTGGTTCTTACATCGCCAGTTACATCAATCATGTACTTAAAATTAAGAGAGTTCCGTGAAATCTTTTGGTTTTTTCTTATAAATCAAGATTTACCGTTTTATTTCAACCTTTTATTAATATTCGGCAATATTCGGCTAAGCAGTTCTGAGAATATGTATTCAACCTTTGACAAAAAACATGATGTCTCTGAGAATTATTATTTATGTTTTTGGAAGCAATTAATGACAAATGGCATTATTAATAGATGTAATGTAAAAAAAAAATAACTTAGGTCCGGTTGCGTGATCGAAAGTTAACTCAAAAAATTGTTAAGTGTCGTTGCCGTTTTGAAAGATGGTCATTAAAATAACCCGTCAAACATTTGTTTAAGTTATTTTTTCTTTAAAACACGCACAATCGTAAATATTTAACCGTTGTTAACGAAATTTAACCATTAGTTGAACTATCTATCAATTACGAAACTGGGGCTTAGTTTACCTTAGAATCCATTTATTTATTAGTATTTAATATGTCCCACATTAAAATCAGAAAGCCATATAAACCTGCGTTAGTTTTAATTTAATTTCGCCACGGGTTATGAGAAAGTTAATCTAGTTTGTAAGTAAACTGGTTATGTGACCGAATTTGTATGACGTTCTAAATTATAACCTACGTCCAATTAATTATATTACTGACAGGGTAATCTAATGGACTTCGTAGTTCGTACGAATTCGTCCATTACATTAAGTGACATTTATTGATTGTCAAGTAATTTTCAAAGAATGATATACAGCGTGTGGCCTGTAATAGGAGCAACAATTTTATTCAATGATTCTTTTTTTTTTAAAGGGATCACAAACAAATGTGCTACATGAGTAACATAAAAAATTCTACCCTACCTATATAATTTCTTTCATACTTAACTATTCCACTGCTGAACAAAGCCTGCCCCTAACGACTAACGTTTAAATCTCTAAAAACCTAATAATTATATTATTTTTCAGTGGTGGAACACTCTCGGCCGAGGGTTTGCTCTCTACCCGAGAAGCCTTACAACCCCCGCATCTCCGACGACCTGTACAGGCTGAGGACATTCAGCATCACCACCAAGGGCGGCGTCGTCAACTGCGGCGACTCCATTTGCAACCGCCGCAGCCGGTCCAACACCTCTGTCAACTCTACTAATAGCAGGTACCAAATGTTGTTTACACCTGGTTAAAGTTCACTTTGGATTACGCAAAAATCAAAGTCCAAACAGAATCAGACAGCATCAGATCTAAAATCAGAATCAAAGCACCACTAGATAAAATTTTTATGTTTGATTTGTTATTGTAAACAAGATAACGTTTAGTAACATACAAAACTAAGTATCGAAAGTCCTAACAATGAGAATACGTTAAAAAATGGCCACTAGGCGCATTAGCAGGGCTGTAAAACCTAGGAGCTAGTGCGTTTATTTATTTATTTCAAACTTCATACACAAAACATCGTCAACGGGTATATTGCAGTGTGTTAGACGCATACAAAACTAAGTATCGAAAGTCCTAACAATGAGAATACGTTAAAAAATGGCCACTAGGCGCATTAGCAGGGCTGTAAAACCTAGGAGCTAGTTCGTTTATTTATTTATTTCAAACTTCATACACAAAACATCGTCAACGGGTATATTGCAGTGTGTTAGACGCGCATACTCCGGGAATACCATAAACAGATTGCTATCGCATCGCTATCACTTCCTAGTTGTGTAATCAATCATCCAACGAAAAAACCGGTTAAGTGCGTGTCGGACCCGCGCACTGAGGGTTCCGTGCCACCCTTAACTAATTCAGGGTCCACTTACTTTCACTTAACGAAAACATCACAATATATTGCGACAGCAAAAATAACTTTGTTTTTCATAGTGTTTGTATGAAAGACAAAGTTATATTTGCGGTTGATAAAAATGTGCAATATCTCAAAAACTACTGGTTCGATCTCCTTCAAACCAATTTTCGTTGCAAGTTTTTGTTGAGATCTACATCATATATTTTTTTCAAAATTTTCACTTTCTTAGTTCAAAAGTTAGATGGGGGGGACGCCCATTTTACCACTTTGGAAGCGTCTATATCTCAAACCTTACACTTTTAGAAAAAAACGGTTTTAGAAACCTCAACATCATTTTAAAAGACCTATCCATAGACACCCCACACGCATAGGTTTGAGTAAAAAAAAAATTTTAGATTTTAGTTTCATGTATGGGAGCCCCCCCTTAAATATTGATTTTTCTTACTTTTTGTATCTGAATCGGAAAGCGGTGAACAAAATACATCTACCTACCAAGTTTCAGCTATGTGATGCTAATAGTTTCCGAATAAAGTGGCTGTGACATACGGACGGACAGACAGACAGACAGACAGACAGACAGACAGACAGACAGACAGACAGACAGACAGACAGACAGACAGACTTGACGAAACTATAAGGGTTCCGTTTTTTGCCATTCGGCTACGGAACCCTAAAAATCCGAGTAAGCCTCGTTCCAAACGAATTAAGCTCATTTTATTTTCACTTAACCATATTTTTCTTTAGTCAAATCTCACATTAGCGCCCCTTTCCAATTTCAAGAGTGATTTACCCTGTTTTATTTATCGCTATCATTAAACGTAGATGCGAATGGCTTAAATTTTTAATAAAAAGAGAGTAAATCAGATAGGTAACAATCTGGTAAATGCATCTGAATCTCTACCACGTGATCATGTTTTACTGTACAAGTATGTTGAAACGATTATAACTTGTTTTATGAACGATAGCGTATTTATCCTTTTATTATGGTTATCGAATAGATGTACTAATATGCTAGGTTTCATTAGATCAGAAACCGGGAAATAAATAATAGATTTTCTTTGATACGATTTCGATCCATCCTTGGCCACATTATTAACTTGCCATATTTAGCCGAAATAACGGCCTGACATATCTAAGTTATTTATATTTAAAACGGGACAATTATGGGCCTGGTTCACCATCGACAAATAACTAACCAACGAAAAAATGGAACGTCATTTCGTATCTAGGTTAGATAAAGGAAACCAGAACTTATTTCAACATTGTGAAACAGGCCGTAAATCTTTAGACCAGTCTATCACCCAGACCTTACATAACTATTTTCTTTATATTACCAAGGTGCTACTGTTGATTCATACGAATGTAAAGAAACCGTGTCCCATTTCTACATTCCCCATTTCCCCAAAGGAACAAATCAGGTGCCGGTCGTCGTAAGTTAGGGGAGATTGTGAGTGATGATCTGTTTGCGTGAGTGACGCGAACGAACCACGAGGGAACTCTGGGGGTATTACGTAACAAACGATAGCTATGCGATTGGTATCCACCAAGACCATTAGCCGAGTTATTGCGGCGGCCGGACGCACTGTCTAACTTAAAAGGACTAGAGCTGTCAAATGCAAGTGGGTATTTGCATAGGCGCAGCGTAGGACGTCCACTGACAAGATGGACAGACGACCTTGTGAAGCTTGCAGGAGCACTTTGAATGCAGACTGCACATAACCGGTCGCTGTGGTAAACCGTGGTGGCCTTGGTTCAGCAGTGGACGTCCTTTGGAAGTTTATGATGATGATTTGCAAATGAGCTTTCAAAATACTTGTACGGTCAGTTACAATTTCAACGGAATAGCTTCCTAATCAATTGGCAGACATACCGGAAAACGTATCCTCTCAGATAATGCTAATTCCACTGCCGAATGCTGGCACTTATTTCAGCCGAGCTTCTTCTTCTTTTCGTGTCGACTCTGGCGTTATATTTTTGACGACCAGTACTCGGCGACTGACAGAGCGTAATCAGCCGAGCTATTACGTATATTAGAGCTATTATGATCGCGACGCAATTGCAATACGTGCGTGCAAAGCGTTAGCTAAAGCGTTCGTGTTACATAATATCCATCAGCTTTTGTTCACCTTAGACTATAGGAATGTGAATGTCTTTGTGATATAGATTTGAAAGGTTATGTGTTTGTTCTACGCACAAAAGGTTTTGCGCAAGCTAGCACGTGGGTTACATTGAATCATTATTGCCATCACCTCTTGTAGCATGGTCGTATAAAATATTATCAAAATCAGTAAAGGACAGACAATATTTACTTAGACGTAATAATCGTTATGCAGCAGAATGAAGATTGGAAAATTACTTTTGAAGAAAAATTATTTAAACCAAATGCCAGAATGACTATTTTAATATAACACACACCATCATAAATATTCAACCGCTGGTAACGACATTTTATACCCATTACTCTCTGGGATGCAACCGGGCCTTAGCTGGAATTCGTTATGTTGGCAATAATTACTCTACAAATACTAAGTATAACTCGATATATCAATAGTATCACATCTCAATTCTACGTTCGTTGAATCATTAATTCTCTGTTTTTCCTTTGATACACACTTCAAACGACTTCATATCTTAATGGCTATCATTCTATCAAGTCTCAAAAGTCGTCCTGATTTCATTATATCTACTTCGTGCCAACGCGAGAATATCTACTCCCTAAAGTTTAGGTTTGATATGATTATCTTGATAATGACTAATCTCTGAGCCCGTCAAACACGCAAGCTAAGATGGCGATAAACTAATGGGTTTGTTCAGCCGCAAAAAGCGCTGTCAAGCGCATATTATAAGCGAAATGGCGGACGTCCAGCCTGACGCTGAAGTGCGAATTTAACAATCATAACATTGACTAGGGGGATACGGATATAACATAGGTTACGACGTGTGACGACGCGTTTGGTGTATTGGTTAGCGCTCCTGACTATTACGCCGGACGTCGCGGGTTCGAACCCCGCAAGGGGCAAATGTTTGTGTGATGAGCACTAACATTTGTCCCTAATAGTCATGGATGTTATATATATTTAAGTATTTATGGGAGACGCCCCCGTCATAATCGTTGTTCGGTACTTCGTAACACAAGGAAGACAATTCCTTACCACGATACAAGACAATTGGTGTGTTGTCTGGCGCATATTTATTTATTTATAGGTATAAACAAAGTAAAGTATTAGCCGTAAGAATCCCACTGCTGGGCCAAGTCCTCACCGTACGTATGAAGCCACAGTTTCATAGTACTCTACGAAGCGGGCACTGTTGGGCAAAGTCTTGCTTACGTATGAAACCAAAGAGTTACATAGTACTCTCCAAAGTAGGCAACGTTGGCCACTTGTCTCCAAATTTCTCCACCATTCCGTAAAACAGATAAAAAGATCTCGGAAATTCTTCAGAGAATGAAAATAAGGATCAAAGTTTGAGTCCGATATACGAGAGGAATCATAAGTTTGTAAATAAATAAATACGCGCCAGACAACACACCAATTGTCTGCTTTCATGGTAAGGAATTTCTTTCTTGTGTTACGAAGTATCAGACAACGATTATGACGGGCGTCTCCCATAAATACTTAAATACATACAACATTCATGACTTAGGTACAAATGTTCGTGCTCATCACACAAACATTTGCCCCTTGCGGGATTCGAACCTGCGACGGCCGGCGTAATAGTCAGGAGCGTTAACCAATACACCAAACGCGTCGTCAAATTTTGTAAATAAAAGAAAAAAAATGCTAAGCACGGAGATTTACTTAGCTCGTATCAGTGCTGTCAAGCGCTTTCTTTGGGCTTACGCACCAAATAACTGAGCCGATTTCGGTTTCCACGCGTAGTAGAGTGATAGGCATGGTTCGTGCCTAATGCAAGACTAAAATAGTAAATCTATCATAATATTACACATGCTAGAAACCATTTTGGAACCCTATCCGTACCGCATAGTAATATTTGAGCAAGCGCTTCTCGTCAACTTTCATAATGCGCACTGCAAAAGAGTGGAACTCTTTACCCGCATCTGTGTTTCCATCGGTCTATAACCCTGTATTTTTTTCAAAAAAAGAGGGAACAGCTTCTTCTGGGTGAGCTCGCTTCATCTTCGTCCCTGTCTATGCCTTTGGTATAGTCTAGAGACAAGAGCAAACCCATATCATATAAATAAGAAAGATATGAGAGGCGAGAGGGCTTTAACGCAAAGAAGATTGGCGAACTGGGTACCCGGTCTTTTTTAAGCGTATCAAAGGCAAACTATTCTATATATATATATCTAAAATGCACTACGTGTCCGTAGATATTCTTATAGACTGAGGCTTGTCTACCCTGAGCTGCTCACATACCTCAGGCGGTTATTGGATTATTTTATTTTATTTTATCAACCATAGCACACAAAACAAATATCAATCATAACAACATGAATAATTAAAATAACATTGTTCATATCTAGATTGATAGATAGATGTTCTCCGCTCAAACCATAGCCTAATCAAGTTCTTGGATGATAGCTATAACGAAAGGTCAATTTTACCTCCTAATAAAGTACCCAGTCATACTTCGTTACTGCGTAAACTTAAGCTAGGTACGTATACCTACTGTTTTGATTGTGGTTGCCACCCTCCCGCCGAATCAATAAGTCAATCAGACCCTTTGGCTTACAACAGTTAATAGTTGCCAGTTAATCTGAACCCTGTGGGCGTAGTAATTTGATAGCGATTTGCATACTATATTCATGAGAAGGTAAAGCGTAGCTCTTAGTATGTTTACACATGATCTACGTAGTTATGGTATCCCTTTTAACGATACAAAATCGTATTATTTACTGTTAAGAGTCCTTAGAGAATACTGTGTATGATGAGTGATGTCGTTCTTACACCTCGTCTGACTTGTAAATAAATTGTTGTGTAAATAAATTACCATGAAAATTTCGAATGAAATAGACTTTTAGAATGAAACATTTATTTTTAGTTTATTCTTGAAGAATTTTTCTGATTCTTCATGAATCATAAATTTTTCTAAACCGCTATCTAGGATTAAATTTACTCGTTCGAAGTTAATTATAAATGCATGTAACTGATTTAATATGAGATACTTGTGAATCTTGTGGTCCTGTTCCCTTTACCCGGTGGTTAACTTCAACCTTTATTATTATTATTATTATTGTTTATTTTGTTTTTATTGTATTGTATAGATTGTTAATGTATTTTTGAATTTATAAAATTTACGTACTTATTAATTATTAATTTCATTTCTTTGTCGCACCGCCCACAATCATTTCTGCTTATCCCAAAGGTATGACTGGTAGAGAATGCCATATGGCGTTAAGCCCACCTTTTGTACAAACTGTGGTTGTGCAATAAAGTATAAATATATAAATAAATAAATAAACCTTTCCAGGCAAAAATAAGTTTTTTGACTGGTAAGCAAGTGTAACTTACAAACAAAGTCCGTTCAAAGAGGTTTATTTCTTAATTGCTTACTATTAATTTCTATCATTGCATAATTTAACCTCAATCAACTCCATTACATTCTCACCCTGTATGTGTCTGTCAAAACCCCGTGTCCCAAATGTAATCCCACACGACTATGTCGGTGTGTAATCAGATTGGGCCAGATTTGTGAGTGATCGCCGCCTCGCGTGTTTTGTGTGCGTGTGGGGTTGTCTGCTTGAGTTTTTTCTTTCCCAGGAGCCCTATTTTAGAATCACTCGCGTCAAGATGGCGAGTGATATTCAATGATTAAAGTCGAATTTTGGAATGAAAACCAGTTATAATCTACACAAAAAGGATTTGAAAAATCATTGCTCAATGTTGTGAGTACTCACGTCTAGAGTGATTTCCGTTGATTTTTAATGATACGCGCGAACTATTCGCGGGGTGCAAGTTTCCCCATTCGTTTTGCCATTTTTAGAATGTTGTAAAGAGGTTTTCTTTTACAAAACTTGCATATAGTTTAAAGATATTTTTATTAATAAGCATAACTGCTTCACTGACCAAAACAACACCCTGTATCTATTACGATTGAGGTAACTATACGCAATGGAACTTTAAGATAATCTTGTACAAATCAAAGATGATTGATGAATGTTAAAATTCCTCAACTCGAACGATGTTTACTTCGCCATCAAGAGCTAACAACGAACACGAATCTGCCATCCGAACTTCTTATCTCGGTTTGTGCTTGATATCCAACAAAAGTCGTGATAATTAATCAATGTCACCAAAGTTAGGGACGTCGAACGAGGGTGAACGACCTCGAAATAGACTTGGATACGAGAAAAGTGGCGTATATGTTTTAGTATTCGACGAGTCTGTATTCTTTTTAAACCCAGACGCGAAACGAAACTGGTGTTTTGTTTAATGTGACGTGTCTGTCTGTCGTATCCTAGCTCCCAAACGGGTGAACCTATTTTCGTTCACTTTTTCTTGTCTTCGATAATTTTATCCCGATGTTCATGTTCATTGTGTGTCATGAAAATCTGTTCAGCCGTTTTTATATATTAATTGTTTGGGTCCTTTCGATATTTAAATAAAAAGCGGACTGTATTAATAAGGTTGCTGTAATTTCGCCTTCCTTATTACAAAAATTAAAAATACGCGACAGTGAATATGACCGGCGACGGTGGGTTCCTGAAGTCGAGTCCCGAGCATTCGCTGCGCGCGCTCGTGCTCGTGCTCGTGCGGGGTCGTGCGATGTCGTCGGTGCTCGGGGCTTTCCGCCGGCGCTCCCCTCTTGCGCCCGCGCGCGTAGTATTTATGATGTACGCAACATGCTCCCCGGCTTGAAGTCTGATGATCAGAAGAGGACTTCAATGATCTGGAAGAGGGCAAAGGTTAATAAAAGACCTTCGGATGGTGCCGCTCTTTGTCCTGAGTTCAGCGACTCGAGAGACATTGTCGATGCCAGGATAGAGATTGGTGACACGGCCCATAGACCAAAGCAAAGGAGGAAGAGCTCTATCCTTGATGAGCACAAGAGACCCAATCTTTATGTCTTTCGTTGATATTCGCCATTTCACCTTCTGTTGCAAAAGGGAGACATATTCAAGAGAAAAGCGTCTCCAAAAATGTTGCTTAATCAGCTCTATTCTCTTGAACCGTTGAAGCCTGCTGATGTCGGTCTCTTCCGGAATCTGTGGATGAGGCACAAAAGACAGCGGTCGTCCAATGAGAAAATGGGCAGGAGTAAGGGCTGTAAGGTCATTTGGGTCGGAAGACAAAGGTGTAAGAGGACGTGAGTTCAAGATAGCCTCAATTTGAGTGAGACAGGTAGCCATCTCTTCGAAGGTAAAGTTAGTAGTTGTAAGCAAGCGTCTAAGGTGGTGTTTAGTGGATTTAACAGCTGCTTCTGCTAACCCATTAAAATGAGGGCTGTAAGCGGGCACGAACTTAAATTCAATGCCTTCTTGAGCGACATGGCCTTCAAGATCCGACTGAACCAGGAATCTAGCAAGTTCATTATAAGTGCCAACGAAATTGGTTCCGTTGTCGGAAGTTATGCTAACGGGTTTTCCCCTACGCGAAATAAACCTATTTAAAGCGGCTATGTACGCTTCGGTGGATAGAGCCGTAACGAGCTCAATGTGACAGGCTTTAACTGAAGTGCAAATGAAGATTGCCAAAAATGACTTGATGAGTCGGCAACCACGTCCTTTACGGTCTGCTATCAGCACTGGGCCTGCGTAGTCAACGCAGCAATGTAGAAAAGGGAACTCTAGCTCTGTTCGTGATGTTGGCAACTGACCCATGATGGGTTGAATAATATCTGCCTTGAATCTGCAACACCGAACACATTTATGAACTGTGGCCTTGGCTAGATTTCTGCCACCTAGTGGCCAATAAGTTTGCCTAATGTTGGCTAAAAGAAGCTGAGGACCAACATGTATGAATTTTAAATGATAATTATTGAAGATGATTTGAGTTAAGTGATGTTTTGAACATAGCAAAATAGGGTGTTTAACATCATAACTATATGGGGAATTCTCAATTCTCCCACCAACTCTTATAATATTGTTGTCGTCAAGAAAGGGAGACAAAGACAAGAGACGATTCTTTTTTGGAAGTGCTGTTCCTGATTTTAGAATGGCATATTCAGAAGGAAACATTTCCAACTGCGCCTTGTGAATAATTAAATTTAATGAGTTTTTAAGTTCTTGTACAGATAAGTGACCAGTTAATTTATTACTTTTATTTTTGCAATTATAAATAAATCTTTGTAAATATGCCATTGATCTTTGTAAATATGTAAAATTTGATTTGTTTTTAATTAATTCAATGATTGGATCAGCATTAGAATCATCAATTACAGTAGAACACACGACTAATTCAGGTAGATCATGTTTCTCATTTTTAATATTAGGATGTTTCGGCCATTCTGACTCGTCTTTAAGCAAAAAACCAGGGCCGGACCACCACAACGATGAAAAGCAGATGGAATCGGCCTTCAGCCCCCGAGAAACATGATCCGCCGGATTGTCTCTGGAAGGTACGTAGCGCCACGAGTAACCAGTAGTACTTTCCTGAATTTCGTTAACACGATTGCGAACGAAACTTTTAAGTTGAAGAGGTGGAGTGTTTAGCCACCCTAACACGATGGTAGAGTCGCACCAAAACGTGCAACTGGAAATTGGTATACTCAACGAAGACAATACTTTGCTACACAATCTTGAAGCCAGCAAAGCTCCACAAAGCTCAAGACGCGGTATTGTTGTTGGCTTTATCGGCGCCACCTTACTCTTGGATGTCAAAAGATGAGCTGTCACGAGACCTGACGGACTTACCGAACGAACATACAAACTGACGCCATATGCTCGCTCTGACGCGTCTGAAAAGACATGGATCTCATAATGATCCGAATGATTATTAAGAACCCAACGGGGTATTTGTAAGTTATTTAAGAGAGGTAAAGTATTAGAAAATGAATCCCACAACTCTTTAATTTCCGACGAGACTTCATCATCCCACTCATATTTATCCACCCACAGCCTCTGCATGATGAGCTTGGCGTCAACAATGCATGGGCTAACAAGACCTAGTGGGTCGAAGATCTGACTTATTACAGATAATATGTGTCTTTTTGTAAGTTGTTTATGTGTCTCTATGTTGATTGAATAAGATAGAGTATCTTTATTGCAATCCCAATGTAAACCAAGAGTTTTAGAAGAAATGTTTTTATTAACGTCTGAAAATTGTAATAATTTATCCTTTTGATTTTGTGTTGTGTCCGAAATTACTTGTAAAATACTTTGATCATTCGATTTAAATTTTCTAAGATTAAATTGTGCTGACTTTAAAGTTGCAATTACTCCTTTACAAATATCTATTGTTTTTTCTTTGGTAGACGATCCTCCTAGGTAGTCATCGACATAAAAATCTCGCTCGATTGCTTGTTGCACATCGGCGTTTTGAGCAGTGGGTGCCAAACTGACTAAGCACTTTGTTGCTAAGTACGGTGCGGATGACGTCCCGTAGGTTAATGTATTGAGTGTGTATGTTTGAATGGGTTGAGATGGGTCTGAGCGAAACAAAATCTGTTGAAGAGAGCGTTGCGAGGAATGAAGTTCAATCGCTCTATACATTTTTTCAATATCGCCAGTTACTACATATTTATGCTGACGAAAGCGAAGCAATATCGAAGTCAAATCTTCTTGTACTGTGGGGCCTATCAACTGGAGATCATTTAAGGAAACTCCTGAACTGGAAGTGGCCGAAGCGTCAAAGACAGTACGAAGCTTTGTCGTAAGGCTCTCCTCACGAATTACGCCGTGATGAGGGAGAAAATAGTAAAGGTTTTGAAGAGGGTTGGGTAAAAGTTCCTTGTTTAACTCGTCAAGTATGTGTAAACGAGACACAATAAAAATTCCATTGTTATGCGACTCTCGGCATTCGTTTGATACCTGACTGATTAAAGTCATATGACCCAAACGTTCATATTCGTTCATGAAGGCTACGTAACTGTTCTTAAATTCAGGCTCACGAAGAAATTTTCTTTCTAATGATAAGAAACGGCATTTGGCCTTTTGATAAGAGTCGCCTAAGACTGAAGGATCTTGCTTCAGCGGCATTTTTACAACAAAGCGGCCGTCGTCCTTACGAAAGGTGTTTTCTAAAAAATGTTGCTCACAATTACGCTCCTCTAAAGACAGGGTATGCTTGCCAGGAACACTGTCAAACTCCCAGAAACGAGTTAGGTCTGGGTCAGATTGTTGACATACGAAATGACAAGCAGGAGTAGATGGTTGTGCTTTAGGCCGCGCAACATAACCTGAAACGAGCCAACCCAGTTTGGTCTCATATAATTTAGGTTGATTTTTTCCTAAGTCAATGGAATTATTACATAAGACTGACCAGAATATATCGGCGCCGACCAAGATGTCGATCGCTGACGGTATATTAAAAGACGGATCAGCAAGATGAATTCCTAATGGAAGAGGAATATTATCAATGTTTATAAATGAAGTCGGCAATGAATTTGTAAGTGCCGGTAAGATATGACAGTCAAGAGTGAGTTTGAAACTATCATCGTGAAATGACATAATAGTAAGGCTGCAAGATTGTGTAGAATAAGAAGTATTATTATTAATACCTGTTACCGGGACGCTAGCACTCCATGTAGACAAACCCAGCTTACCACACAGCGATTTCGTGACGAAGTTCGCCGTGCTACCGTTATCGAGCAGTACTCGAGCCTGGTGCACGTCGCCCTTGCTGTCCACCACCTTCACCATTGCTGTGGAAAGCAAAACATGTGGAGAAGTAGTAATCTGCTTTTTACCATCAGTGGAGTTTGCAAAATTTTGTATGGGGACAGAAGGTCCAGGGGTTGGAGATGATTCATGTAAATGCAAAAGTGTGTTATGCAATTTCTTACAATATTTACAAGGCACAAGGCTGCATTTATTTTCTACATGTCCTGGTCTAAGGCAATTTAAACATACTTTAGCATTTGAGGCTTTCTGAATACGAGTTTCAATAGGAAGAGATTTAAATGATTCACAATTGAATAAATAGTGATTTTGTTTACATAAGGGACATTGTATCGTTTTTTTATAATTATTGTTGTTAGTTTTTAAGTCTTTTTTGTCATTATTATTTTTGGAATTACTTTGATTGATTTTCGTTGTTTGTAAGTAAGTATTTTGTGTATTTGAGTCTGATTTTCTAGTATAGTTGTTGTTATTTTTGTTTTCTTGTAAAGTTTCTAGTAAATCAGCTCTGTTATTTAAAAATTGAATGAAAACATTTAAAGAAGGAAATTCATTTAATGTGTTTCTGTGCTCTTCCCATTGCCTATGAGTAATAGGATCAAGTTTTTCTGCCATCATATAAATAATGAGCGTGTCCCAATGTTGAGTAGGTTGACCTAAAGTGGACAAAGCTCTAAGATTCTTGTTAGTTAAATCAATTAAATGACGAAGTGCCGAACATGATTCATTCTGAATGCGTTCAACTTTAAATAATGCGTTAATATGGTTGTTTACGAGCAGCCTTTTGTTATCATATCGCTCGCAAACTAACTTCCAAGCTGACTCATAATTATCTGCGCGTACATCTAGGTTATCAAGGACAAGAGAAGCGCAACCTTTTAATGACGCGCGAAGATAATGCAACTTGTTTATGTTGTCTATGTCAGTTCGAGAATGAATAAGTGAAATGAAAGTGTCCCTAAATTCTAACCAGTGCTGATAGTTGCCGTGAAAAACGGGCAATTCAATTTTAGGCAATCGTACACAGTTAGATTTAAAACCACCCGCCTGTTCATCATTAAGACCCGTCACTGCTCCTCCTCGAAGTTCGCGAAGCTGGCGAGGCCGGGCGCCGAGCAGGACACGCGCTTCTGCCACCAGAGTGTGGTAGGTGTCTTCAAACTGCTCGCGTTCCGTGCACTCGTCGTCAGTATCCTCTGCCAACTCCTCGATGCTGCACTGTAATGCGTCAAATTTGGCATATAAGCTTTCGAATTTACTAAGACGGCTTTCCAAGTCTATTAACTGCAAGCTTCCTGGTTCGTCATTACTTTTAAGCACTTTTAAATAATTGGAAAAGATAGTAAGCTTGCCTTTCATACAACTACGTTTTTTAATAAGTTTTTGATCAGCCATGATTGAAATTACGATTTAAATAAGCCAAATAAAATGTTTGAATGAATAAAGTGCAGAAAGATACGTATCGTTTATTATGCGATGATTTAATGGGCTAGCAGTGACAACAAAAGAACAGCTGATTGCAAGGACGGGCCGATTGAAAGGACACCGTTAGCTTTGCTGATAAGAAGCGGGTGCAATAAATGAATGCGTAAACCAGGTGATCGTGCGAACTTAATGAATGCAATAAAATGTTGTTTTGATTATTATGTAACAATGAAGCGGCAGCAAGATGATTTAATATTTAACTATTGAAATAAATGATGCGCAATAAGAATTATATGAAGTGTGGCTATGAAGAAGGGTTGAGGTTAAATTTTGAAAAAAAGAATATCACTCAAAATAAGGCTTCTTAAACAGTGGAAAGAAGAAGATGAAGAAAGGAAAATTGGAACGAACTCACGTATCTTAAGGCTTCCACTGAATCTTTGGCTCAAATCACCAATGACGATGACCATGCGATTTTGATGCCACGATGACTCGCAAAGTATGGCGGGGTCCAAAGTCCGTCGCGCGCTGTCCTTCAAATGACTTAGTCGGGCGATCGTAGATGCGTGCGTAGTATCCTTGACCGATGAATATGAAGTCTCCGGCAGGTGTCTAGCGGTGCTGAAGTCCACAATTTGAAGAGCTCCGAATGATGAAGTCGATTTAAAAGATTTTGCGTATTAAAAAAATCCGAAATAAGACGGCGAATCCTAAAGGACCATTGTTTGGGTCCTTTCGATATTTAAATAAAAAGCGGACTGTATTAATAAGGTTGCTGTAATTTCGCCTTCCTTATTACAAAAATTAAAAATACGCGACAGTGAATATGACCGGCGACGGTGGGTTCCTGAAGTCGAGTCCCGAGCATTCGCTGCGCGCGCTCGTGCTCGTGCTCGTGCGGGGTCGTGCGATGTCGTCGGTGCTCGGGGCTTTCCGCCGGCGCTCCCCTCTTGCGCCCGCGCGCGTAGTATTTATGATGTACGCAACATTAATTGTAGTAAAAACTTGTAAGGAGGACCTTAAATATTATGGTATTTGTAGATACTTAATTACTTTCGAAGACAGACACATAATTTACTGATTAAAAAGTTTCAAGCTTTTAAAGCAACGTCGAAAAGAAAAAAGTATTTCTCTCATGCTTACCTAATCAAGATATTTTATACTTAAGCTTGAGTAACTAGCTCATTATATTACTTTATGATTTATGAAAGAGGTTTCTTACGCTTCGATGCATATTGCTTTCATAAAAATCAGTCTACTTGATAAAAGTAGGTCTGCCGGAAATTATTGCTCTTAAGAGGGGAAGTGAAATTGGTATCTCGAGACCATTATAATCTATAGCTTTTGAATATTAATAATTGTTAAACTTTTGTAAGAAAACTAAGATTGTGGAAAAGATTATTTGGCGATACGCCTAAATTGTATTTTTTTACTATTAACTGAAAGGTGAAAGTGGACTTTCAACACCGCCTCGCCTCACAAGCTCACATAGCGATAGCCTACGTTCACTCCGTGGCTTCCGTGTTGTGACCATAGACATCTAGACTTGTATAGACTATGTTACTGGCTTGCCCCGAGACGGTGTGTATAGATACCACAAACACTACAGTTGTAAAGAGCTATTTTTTGTTAGGTTTTACCTTCGTGAACGCGCTACGTAGATCGACTGGTCCTAAAATCAAAAAATCCTTAATAATTTATACTAAATCTAAAGCAGTTTCTAAGAACATAGGCAGTTCTGCTACCTATAATAATTGTCATAAAATGCAAGTACTCATAAAATAATCATCTTCAAGTGATACATGTATAATGTGTCGTGCGTCACTGTACACGCTGTGAAGGCATGAAATGTCTTGATAGAGAATTGATGCGGTCGTCAATTTTATTGAGTTCTTCTTATTGGAAATAAAATGCGCACATAAAGCTGTAGGGTGGAGTTGATTCGTATTTTACATGTTCTGGGCAAATAAAATGGGGTAAATGATAGGAAAATAAAAAGGGTTTATGATTTTTAAATCAAATTACTTCTTATTGATGTTGATAAAAGATCTATTGAATTGTTACTTAACCTTGGGCAACCGTTAGTTAGTCGAAAAGCCTGCACCGGTTATTGAATTTTTTTGCCATCTAAACTTAGGTTTATTTTGATATAATCTAATGAATGAATTTTGAAATGTAATCAGCACTAACACTAGTTTTAAGAATTATTGTTACTAACTGTTATGGGCTCTGCCTGAAATAAACTTATTTATTATTATTATTTTCTCTCAAAATTTGATTCTCAAAGATTATTATTATTATTAACGGCATAACAACACATAACACTCAACCAATGGTAGAATGCCTTTACCAGCGCTTGAATATTTACGACTATACGTATTTTGAAGAAAAATGACTATTATACCATTGGCCATAATGACCATTGGCTTGTATTCTTCTTCGCGCACAGTTCTAAAATATTCAACCGCAGGTAACGACATTTCGCATTAGTTAAGTTAAATATCGGTCACGCAACTGGGCCTTAGACATTGAGTTTTTAATATACAAAACAGCGTGTGTAGAGCTGTCCCATGCTAATCTGCTGAGTGGATTATACGAAATCGCAGAGCTGCTAAACTTATTCGTTCCAAATCCGAGCTTACTAACTGCAAAAGCAACATCGCAATAGGACGCACTCTGACGGATTATTTCTTGACTTCGGTTGCAATAAACCTTGTTTTTTGTCGCAGGGCTTCAGACCGGTCTCCCTTCGATGGCTCATGCTGCTCAGGCTACCGGCCCGTGGACTCCGCCAGCCTGACCACGCCAGATGAAGACGACCTAGATCAGGTAATATTTATTAAGTTAGTTTAGTTGGGGTAATTTCCGTACTTTACTTTAAAAACGGCTAGTAACGTTATTAATGATCAATCTATTATAGAATATCGTGCCAGGTATTTAACTTTGTATCGCAAATTAGTAAGACATGCAAAGAAACATTCCGTACAAAGCGAGATTAAAAAATCAAACAATTCCGCTAAAGCCATTTGGAAAGTAGTGAATAAACACAGAAATAAATGCAAAGCAAATTGTAAAGAAAAGTATCAGCTCAAAGAAAATAATCGCAAAATAGACGATCCACAGGAAGTAGTAGAAATCGTTTCCAAACATTTTGACACTAGTAGTGTTGCTGCAGATAAAACCAAATCTAGAGATTCCATTACACTACTAAATAAATACAGTCCAAAGGTGATCAGAGAGCTCCGATGGAAAAAAGTCACTCCTGTAAAAGTTAAACGTCTTGTGTTAGGCATGGAAAGCAAAAATTCATCTGGATGGGATGATATTCCAATTACAGTAATCAAACAAAATATTGATATTCTGGCAGAGCCTCTGAGCAACACTTTCAACTCCTACTTTACGAAAAATGTTTTTCCCGATAATCTCAAGGTTGCTGAAGTCATACCTATCCTTAAGAAGGGAAGTAGGGACAATGTAAAAAACAACAGGCCAATCTCCCTGCTGCCAACTTTTTACAAGCTTTTCGAAAGATTAATAAAGGTGAGGCTACTGGACCACTTCACATGGAACAATGTACTAAACAAGAGACAATTTGGTTACCAAACAGATATTGGTACTGTTGAAGCAATAGATGCCCTCATAGACGAAGTAGTGACAAACTTAAATAAAAAGAAAAAAGTCGCAGGAGTCTTTCTGGATTTAAGTTCCGCTTTTGACAGCATTAATCACGAAATTTTGTTAAATAAACTATCTTACTACGGTGTAAGAAATGAACAACTTGGTTTAATAAGGAGCTACCTGGAAAACCGAAAACAGTATGTGGAACTCAATTCCTTTAATGGCTGTGAAGAGATCGTCTGTAAATCGGAAATGGTTACCATAAAAAAGGTGTACCACAGGGTTCTATATTAGGTCCATTGTTTTTCATAGTATTTATAAATGACCTCTTTGATTTTGTAAACACGGAACTGCAGAACGTCAAACCAATAATATTTGCTGACGACACAAATGCGGTTATTGCAGCGGATAATCTACTAGAGCTAAATTCTAAAGTAAATGAGGCCCTATCGGCGTTCTCAACTTGGTTTTCTATAAACGATTTGGCCATCAATATCCAAAAAACAAATGTTATGTTGTTCGAATCAACTTCTAGAAATAAGGATGTAGTAAAATGCGCCTTAAATAACATTGACATCACAGCTGTGAAATATGTTAAGTTCCTGGGGATTTTTATCGATTCTTTACTAAATTGGAAGAAAGAACTTGAGAATGTTGCAAACAGCATTAGTTCGTCCTGCCACGTACTAAGAAGTCTCAGAGATGAGATCACGATTGAGCAGCTAAAGATGACTTATAATGCTCTAATTGACTCAAGGCTGCGTTACAGTGTCAAACTTTGGGGCAATAGCTACCAATATAACATTAACAAAGCGTTCGTAGCACAAAAACGAGCAATTAGGATAATTTTCCGCTTATCCCAACTAGAGTCCTGCAGGAATTATTTTATAAAGCTGGGTGTTCTAACGGTCCCATGTCTCTATATATTCGTGACACTATGTGACATAATTAAGCACCCTAGCAAATTAGAGGCACCCCTGGAGAGAGAAGTAAGACTCACCACCAGGGCCCCTATTTTTGAATCACTCGCTTGGATATGGCGAGTGATTTTCATTCGAAAACGATTTTTTTTCTATGACTTTTGACACTACGTCGAACGAAAATCACTCGCCATCTTGAAGCGAATGATTCAAAAATAGGGCCCCAGGAGGAAAGATATTCCCTTTGAAGGTAACACAGACCGGCCAAAACTAAACATTTATAAACACAGTGCTCGCTACCAGGCGGCACGTCTGTATAATAGGCTCCCCATGGAATTAAAAACCATAAACAAACTATTAATCTTTAAAAGAAAACTTAAGTCATTACTTGTAAGAAAATGTTACTATTCTGTGGGTGATTACCTTAGGGATGGTTTCAGATAAATAGTTTACCAAATTTTATAATAAAAGTGACATTTTTAATTAAATTTTAGATTAATTATTTATTTAATTTTTCTGTGACATGTTATTCTTTATTATTTACAAATCTTGACATTTTGTTAAAATTTATACTTCTTTTCGCCATAAATTACGTAGTTAGAATTTTATGTTAATTTTTTATTGTATTTTAATTGGTGTATTATTATTATTTTTCTGAAAATGTTCAATGCAATGTGTATTTTGCTGTGAATAAATATTTGAATTTGAATTTGAAAAAACTTACTTACACTCACGATTGGGCCATTGTATGTCTCTCTTTTTTATTCTAACCAACCCAGGCTTTCCCTGAGGCTAGCAATCTGCTATGATTACTAAAGGCCTCCGGGAATGTAATATTTATATATTCACCTATGTTATGGTCAGAGGATTATTGGGCTTGATATCAGCTCAACAGATTTTCTTCTCGTCAGGATCGGAATCAAAAGAATAATTCCGATTCCGACGACCACGCACTTTTGAGGAAAACATACATTAAACGATGGTCATTAAAATAGCCATTCTGACTTGGTATTTGGATTTGGTAAAGGTATTGTTTCTTTAACACGTTCCGGGATACTATTCTGGTAGAGAATGCTTTTAGCATTAAGTCCGCCATATGTACCTTTTGTTTGTGCATGAAGTGTAATAAATAAATAAAATAAATAAATATTCCAGACACAATAGATGTTTTATTCTTTTCACGCCTGTAGGCGTTCACTGTCCCGGAACGTGTTAAAACACGCACAATTGTAAATATTTAATCGTAAATATTTAACCATTTGTTGAGTTAACTATCGAACTAAAATTTTTAAAAGAACTAATATTTTTTATCAATAAGTCAGATTCGATCCAAAGGTAAAAATGTAGAAAAAATATGCGGCTCTAATTGTAATGAGAAGGCACCTAAATCTGTCGCGATCATAAGCAGGGATATAATAATTTAATACCGTAAAGTAGAAATCGTTCTTGCACATCGCACTACGCCCTACACTTCTCCGAGCCTTCGCTCCACTTAAAAAGTTTGCACAACAAAAAGTTCTGTCTTGAGAGTTGAATAGGGCTGCCAAAATTGGCTTCATTAATTTTTTCATTAAACTGCAGAGATGATTCTTAAATTCTTAACTATGACGACGCGTTTGGTGTAGTGGTTAGCGCTCCTGACTATTATGCCGGCGGTCGCGGGTTTGAATCCCTCAAGGCTCAAATGTTGATGTGATGAGCACGAACATTGTGCCTTAGTCACGGATTTTCATATGTATTTTACTATTTATGGGAGACGCCCCCGTCATTATCGTTGTCTGGTATTCGTAACACAAAAGGAAGAAAATTCTTTACTTCGAAACCAAGACAGCTTGTGTATTGTGGGGCGCATAATTATTTATTTATACTGGTACGTAGTATACCAATACATGCCAAAAATAATGTAAATCTCTGTGTATATTTTTTACGCTACCTACTTCTGAACCAGAGTAAGCACACATTGAACAATCAATTCAGATTACGTCCGAAATTTATAAAATACAACCTGAAACTATGCTTATTTGACGATTTAAAATGTTAAAAATATGAGTCCCGTGTCGTGTGTAAGTGTAAATAAATACAGGATGTAAAATAAAAATACAAGCCAAATTCAAGGGGATGGTTAAGAGTCGAGTTTAGAATACAGGAAATATATTTAAAAAAAACCGGTTAAGTGCGTGTCGGACCCGCGCACTGAGGGTTCCGTGCCACCCTTAACTGAATTCAGGGTCCTCTTACTTTCACTTAACGAAAACATCACAATATATTGCGACAGCAATAATAACTTTGTTTTTCATAGTGTTTGTATGAAAGACAAAGTTATATTTGCGGTTGATAAAAATGTGCAATATCTCAAAAACTACTGGTTCGATCTCCTTCAAACCAATTTTCGTTGCTAGTTTTTGTTGAGATCTATATCATATATTTTTTTCAAATTTTTCACTTTCTTAGTTCAAAAGTTAGATGGGGGGACGCCCATTTTACCACTTTGGAAGCGTCTATATCTCAAACCTTACACTTTTAGAACAAATGGTTTTAGAAACCTCAACATCATTTTAAAAGACCTATCCATAGACACCCCACACGCATAGGTTTGAGTAAAAAAAAATTTTAGGTTTTAGTTTCATGTATGGGAGCCCCCCCCCTTAAATATTATTTTTCTTACTTTTTGTATCTGAATCAGAAAGCGGTGAACAAAATACAGCTACCTACCAAGTTTCAGCTATGTGATGCTTATAGTTTCAGAATAAAGTGGCTGTGACATACGGACGGACAGACAGACAGACAGACAGACAGACAGACAGACTTGACGAAACTATAAGGGTTCCGTTTTTTGCCATTCGGCTACGGAACTCTAAAAATGATATTTTTCTTGTGATTTTCTTCAAAGACTTTTTTTATACCTATTTCCCTGTATTCTTAACTCGATTAACAATCACTCCCTTGAATTTGGCTCGTTTTTAGACCCTGTATAATTCATTTCAGATACTTGAGAGAAAAAAGCTTCCACAGATTTGCCAATCTTATGAACCTACCCAAATGCGTCGCGATAAAAAGTCCTTGAAAACTCATAAGTGCCAACCCTAGTCGAGAATATGAAAACTTCGCAAGTGAGGCACAAACACCGCAGTTCGGTACTTTCGATAATATGTATTTGCCGAGGGAATATTTTACTTACTGTTTACTTACTTGTTCGTTCATGAAATACTTCGAGATAATAGACGGAGGATCTACTTTGTTTAGTTTAGATAGACAGGTGAGACAGGTGAAACTTGCCTTAGGTTTATGTTAAAGTTTTTGTTGGGAAAGTGTGTCACACACAACATACTACAAATTTTTTAATATTCTTCGTATGTTGTGCTGTTGATTTTCTCAATTAATAAATAATAATAATAGTCCCCCTAGCCGATTTCGTCTACGGTGGCCAGTTACAACGACTATCTGACTGCGCAGGACGTATTATATAGCGCACAAGTGTGTGCGCAAACACAGGTGCACTCTCTATTCCTTTCACTCTCAATATATAACATAATAAATAAATAAATGAAATAGCGAATAAATGCAGCAGAGATACTAGCCGGACTCGCGCATTGAGGGTTCCGTGCCAGCTTAAACTGAATTACGTGTCCACTTACTTCCACTTAGCCAAAATACCACAATATTTTATGGACAGAAAAAAATAACCTTGTTTTTGATAGTTAGTTGTATGAGGGACCAAGTCATAACCGTCTTTTGCCTTTATCGTCTGCTGTTATAGAGGTATTATGAAGTGGATAAAGTAAAGATGAATATATTTGCGGTTGTAAAAATGTGCTATATCTCAAACTGTACCGATTCGATTTCGTTTAAATCAATTTACCTTGAAAGTTTTTGTTAAGATGTACATCGTGTATTTTTTTCAAACACTTGCTTAGTAACTAAGAGCTGGTTTCTGTAGCACGAAATTCAATCAATTTCGCCGGATTTAAAAACCGCGTGGGTTTGATTCTGGCCTTAAGCTACAGTAGGTTTTTTCAGGTGCAATATTTACCCTTCACCGTAGCCAATATTGGAACAGCACCTGTTTGTATTGGCCTAGAGAAGTAGCCTACGGCCGAATTTGGGAAGAGCACATTGGCTTTGCCGTATTGCCCACTCGTAATTTAAAGACTATTTTTGTATGTCTATTTTTGAATCACTCGCGTCTAGATGGCGTGTGATATTCAATGATTTAAGTCCAATTTTGGAATGAAAATGAGTTGTAATCTACACGGGAAGGATTTGAAAAACATTGCTCAATTTTTTAAGTACTCACGTCTATATTTCGCGTGGTTTTCGTTGATTTTTTATTCGTTTTCGAACGAAAATCATACGCCATATCCAATCGAGTGATTCGAAAAAGTCAATTGGAGTGTATGTCTATTGTGCCATCAGAAGTTTTGTGAATTTAGAAGTATCATTGTATCTGTTTGATACAATAAAGAACAATAATATTTGGATCACAAAAATATATTATACAACGTGTTTTTTTTGTTTTCCGGAAAACTAAACCTAGGATTATACCATTTTATCACTTTGAAAGCAACTGAAATGTATCGGCCATCTTAGGCCTGTAGCATGCGGAACGATTCGATTGTGATTAATAACGGCGGATAATAGTAGACACCTCAGTCTAAAATTGGTCACAGGAAAAGTTGTTATATTCTAGCTCCAATTTTTTTTTTGTTTCAGATCCCTAAGTACCGAGTGGTTCTGCTAGGCGACGCGGGAGTTGGCAAGACGGCGCTAGTGTCGCAATTCATGACGTCAGAGTACATGAACACCTACGACGCGAGCTTGGGTATGTCTTTATATGTTCTGCATGTCGTAGTTTTAGTGGGTAATTGTTAGATAATTTTAACACTATTGACACAGATAATGATATAACAAAAATGAAAGGCAAATAGTTTGTCCTATTAATTCGTTTACTAACGAAAATAACAGTAATTTCTAAAACAAATAATATAGTAAAATATTTTAAAGTATTTTTTTTAAATTATTATCTTAATTTTAAAATTGATTGGTATACGTTTTAAAGCATTTGAGTAGTAATAAAAAAAAGATTACTAAACTAAACTAATTACTTAATAGAGGGTAACTTCGCAGGCATGTCTTTGCTTCGCTGATTCTTTTATCTAAAAATACTTACTACGAAAACTATTCAGTAAGTTGCATGTGTATGGGTAAGTAGCATTTGTAAATTAATTTTAATGGTAAGATAAATAAGGATAAATTATTGCACATCACATTAATTAATTACTAATTCGTTTAAAGGAAATGTACAACCTAAAATGGTAACCTTAGATTATTTTTAAAATGGCAACACTTTTAATAGCTGTGGTATTTGCTTCGCCCCGTATAGGGCCCAGGCTTATTAAGTATAACTTATTTTCACAATGTTACAGAAGCTATTACTAACAAACTTTTCATAATAATAGAAAATTTAGTTTATAGACTTATAGACTTGTAATAGTAGGGAATAAAATCGTATAGGTATTCTACCAAAGTACATAAAACTAGACCCGAATGAGCGAGGCAAATAAGGGTCCAATGTGCTATAATAGGGGAAGTTGGGGTAAAATGCCCTTTGGGAGCTGCTGTGATTAATGGCAGATAGGGCTGCCACTACTATATTAGGTAGTCAGTTGACTGTGAGCAATAAATCCATAAGATACTAAACTTTATAAGGAACTAGCAATTCGCCGCGGCTTCATCATTATCAAATTTAAGAGGTAGGCTATTATTGTCGGTGGAGGATATAAAAAAAAACTCCAAATTGGGGAGATAGTGTGGTGTTTTTCCACCTCTTAATAGCTAGTCAAAATCCTTTCCTGATGTACTTTATCATCTGCCTTCTGCCAGTACTGACGTTGCTGATACCCAACACCAGGGGAACGCTTATTCGAAGTGAAGTGGCAACCCTGCGAAGTTCGGGTAACACGTCATGCGCGTTTCCGGCGCAAATGACAGGGCACTGCCTGTCAATTGCACAGTACGCCGGCAACTGACGTCAACTGAGCACTACAATGTACACTCAATTACGTTATGACGACATTTCATGTTAACTACTTCCTTATCTGTGCCTACTGGCTTTAAAGGCCAAAGTTATGATCTAAGCATCCTGCAGAAAACAGTGCTTGCAAAATGCGGAATGTCTTTTTATGATACGGCCCTATGATTATGAGAAAAGAGCTGTATTACGAAAACACGAACACCTCTTTGTATCACATACTTTTAATTAACTCTTCTGTGTTTTGTGGACGATGTAACATGGAAACCATTACAAAGGAATCTCATGAGATATTAATAACAAGAGTTACGTGGAAACGAAACCGCATAGCGCTGTAGTTGTTTTCTAACACAGAATAAATAAATCAGCCAGTCTATTCCGCAAGAAGCAAAATTTATTATAATCAAGATGCTACGACACATGCTTAGTGGCCCACCTTTTCAGTATCTTGTGTATGTGCATTTAAATAAGTATCTTTCTATTTTGTAAAATTTGTGACACTGACTAAACATGTTTTCTTTCTTTCTTTCTTTCAAAGGTATTGGCCAAATAAACCCTTGTTATACCTCTAATCAGACCGAAAACAGAGGTCTGCAGAGTGGACCATTATAGCTCTGCGAAGCAATAACTAATCACAAGCACTCATAAAAAATAAACTATTGTCAACGCTCTTCAGACGAGTTGGGCATGATGTTTTTTTTATATATTTGAAATGGGTTCGCTCTTGTCTCCAGCACCCGTTGCATGGCACATCGATAAACCCGTTTGTCACGCGTTTTACCGCGTCCACCTAGACAATTTATCTCCACGTGCATGGTACAGTCTTTTAATATATCTATAACGCGAGGTCGTAGACAATTTGTCTCTAGTGCGTAATGGCTGCATTATGGCTGCCGTTTTTTATACAAGTTTGACAGTTTAGGAAAGTTAGCATAGCGTCAGTTATATCGACATCTTGCGATCGTTTATATACCTATATCTATCTATACCGCGTCGCGCGCGACGCGACAAGCCAACCCATGCAACGGGTGCTGGCTAGACCAGTAGTATAGACAGAGACGACGATGGAGCAAGCTCACCCAGAAAATGCCTGTTCACTCTAACTTTGAAAATTTTATAATATGAGCCGTTGTTTCGGCTTCACGCGTCATTATTACAGCATTTGTTGCGGGATTCACGATTGGATGTTTTCTCCTGGGATTAAAGTGTTGAGCTATTAAGAAGACTGCATAAAACGAAGTGCATATCACAGACAAGATATCGGCCTTAGAGACCGAGTAATAAATTGTATCTCCACATTTAATCTATCTACTGCAGCCATTTATATGACCAATTTTGGACGAAAACCTCTTTGACCAATCTCAGCGAGTCAAACGATATCGTAATTCTAATGGTCTACCTTGTATGGTATTATAGAGCTAAGCTAGAGGCTACTAGCGGGGTCACAGATGGCGGAAAGTTAACGGCCACCAGTTAAGATGGTTAGCTGCAAATATGTTGAATAAGCAGCACCCGACCAAACGTTGGCAGGATTGTGGGAGATAGTTAGAAGTCTAGTGGTTTTTTTTATTAAAAGCTACAATATTCAAGGCAAGAGAGAAACCACCACACTATATTCTCTAATTTGGAGATAATAAAACTCTACCGATAAGAGCCTAGCTCTTAACACGTTCCGGGACAGTGCCCGCCTACAGGCGTGAAAACAATAAAACATCTATTGTGTCTGGAGTAGTGTCCCGGAACGTGTTAAAATTTATGATGACGATGATACCATGTATGGTCTCGTATCTTTAAATAATAACGAGTATTATATTAATTGTTGTACGGTCAACAGCACGTCAAGGTAAACACGGCGGTATCTTAGTAATAAGGGCTAGTTTGCAACAAAAGTGGGATGTGCAGTCGACGTACATACTGTTTGAGCTGTCTGTTGTATGTGGGTTTCATATTTGCCACGATACGCATAAGCCGGCCGCAACACGGGTAAAGGGGATAGTCGGACGGAACGACTCTGAAATTAATTAGTGCCCGTGATAAATAGTTCGCGTTTTATCCCGCCCGCTGATTAATTACAATAATTAAAAGGGATTCTTAAGTGCTGGGGCACTCATTGTTGTGGCTGTTTGGATATTAGGACTTGTGGTTTGCAACAATGATACTCGTCCGTGACGAAGTAGGTTTTTGTTTAAAAACTACACGAATCCTACCTACGCTTACCTAAACTTGTACAGAACGAAAGTGAAAACGATACTCGTTCATTCCAGAAAATCCGTACGATAAAAGCAGAAGAACAGTCATAAATATAATAATTAAATTCGTTGAAGAGTTTGTTTGTTTGAACGCGATTTTCTCAGGAACTACTGGACTGATTTGAAAAAATATTTTTGTTTTGTATAGCTAATTTATGGAAGAAGGCTTTGAGCTATAAAACATCACGCTGTCACGGGAGGGGAGGGAGCAAGCTCTAAACCTACGGATGCAATTGCGGAGATCCGCTTAGTGTATAGATAACTTCAAAATAAGTCTCCCATGTAACGATACGGAGTCAAATATCAGGCCTGTTTTTTTAATTCTTTATTTAATTTGGGGCTTTTATCCACATGGATACGCCAGTCCCATTGTAGGCCTGTAAATTTTAACTGGTTTTTACCTAACTTACCTTACAGTGCCACTTTTGGTATGGCCCTGAATACGGCCCTGGTACATTTCATTCCCATGTTTTTATTTATTTTACAATTAAACGAAAAAAACCGGTTAAGTGCGTGTCGGACCCGCGCACTGAGGGTTCCGTGCCACCCTTAACTGAATTCAGGGTCCACTTACTTTCACTTAACGAAAACATAGTGTTTGTATGAAAGACAAAGTTATATTTGCGGTTGATAAAAATGTGCAATATCTCAAAAACTACTGGTTCGATCTCCTTCAAACCAATTTTCGTTGCAAGTTTTTGTTGAGATCTACATCATATATTTTTTTCAAAATTTTCACTTTCTTAGTTCAAAAGTTAGAGGGGGGGGGGACGCCCATTTTACCACTTTGGAAGCGTCTATATCTCAAACCTTACACTTTAAGAAAAAATGGTTTTAGAAACCTCAACATCATTAAGACCTATCCATAGACACCCCACACGCATAGGTTTGAGTAAAAAAAAATTTTTAGGTTTTAGTTTCATGTATGGGAGCCCCCCCTTAAATATTATTTTTTCTTACTTTTTGTATCTGAATCGGAAAGCGGTGAACAAAATACACCTACTTACCAAGTTTCAGCTATGTGATGCTTATAGTTTCAGAATAAAGTGGCTGTGACATACGGACGGACAGACAGACAGACAGACAGACAGACAGACAGACTTGACGAAACTATAAGGGTTCCGTTTTTTGCCATTCGGCTACGGAACCCTAAAAAAGACTTTTTATTTTTAAAACAACTCTGAAAGCGCTTACCTTTTATACGGATAGCGATTGCATCAATATTTACGTCTGGCTGTTGAGAAGGGTCGTAGCATGCGCGATTTAGCCTTTACCTAACCCAATGATGGCCAGACTCTTGATAGAGGTCTAATAGGTATGTTGTCTAACAGTAAGTATGTAATTTTAACACGTTCCAGGACACTATTCCAGACACAATAGATGTTTTATTGTTTTCGCGCCTGTAGGTGTTCACTGTCCCGGGACGTGTGCACATACAAATATTTATTGGTTCTTATGAATATCTGATATTATATTATTATCTGATGCTAAAATTACATACTTAAACACCTTTATTCCAAAACAGTAGGTACCAAGGCGTCGGTTCTCACGTCAATCAAACTTTTTTCGTGTGGTAATTCGATCCAACACTATAATATTTTTTCAAATCGGTCCCGTAGTTTTTTAGATTGGGCGTTCAAACAAACAAACTTTTCAGCTATACAGGGTGACTTTGAAAACATTGGCAATATTTTAAACTAAGAATCTACTCATGATTCATAGCCCCTTCCCCATATTTAAATGAAAATCGATTGATATAAAGTATTATATGATGAAACTGAGAAAAATCATATCAAATACTTTAGAAACGACCCACCCTGTATAATATTAGTATAGATGTATCTATCGCAGCCATCCTAAATGCCGCTCGTGTGTCACAGCACTTAGTGCTCGCGTGACAACCCTTAATTGGCGCTTAATTGACACTTACATCGAGCCATTTCTCACGCCCGGCGAGCGATAACTATCAATGCAAACTACCGTTTGTTTGTTTGTACTTTGCTGCTCAGTATAAGTCAACCTTTTTCTTCTTAATCCGTTAAACCTCAAAGACATCATTTGATTTCCTATTGTGTCTGGAATCTCAGTGCTTCACTAATTAAACATACAGCGTATGGCTTGTAATATAATTAATTTATGAAAAATTTAATTTGTGATTCTACAGAGTATAGTTCCTACCTACCTTGACCTAGTCATAGTGCTAAAAAATGCCTTAACTCAGATATATAGTAATCCAAAGTTATAATCCCGAAAATAATCTCTAATACTCGTTGTAGTAAATGACAATGTCAAGTTCAAATACATTGCTGGTTCGATTTATTTTGTTAGATAAAAATAACAATAAATGATTTTTTCAATATAATAAATTAAAACCATTTTGAATTGATTACTGGTTACCTAAACGGCCTATATTTTAATTTTTTGCTCCTATTACAGGCCACACCCTGTATATTCTGTGCTGAAACTTTAGAAACTAGGCTCTGTAATCCCCCAAATTGCTCATGCGCCTGGCGGCAATTTTTTACGTATTCTCGTTCCCATTTAATTCAATATGTTTTATATGCAACTTAACTTTATTCTAATGAAAATAATCTATACTAATAATATTATAAAGCTGAAGAGTTGGTTTGTTTGTTTGTTTGTTTGAACGAGCTAATCTCCGAAACTACTAGTTCGAATTGAATAATTCTTTTTGTGTTGGATAGTCCAGTTATCGAGGAAGGCTATAGGCTATATAACATCACGCTACGACCAATAGGAGCAAAGATATAGTGGTAAATGTGTAAAAAACGGGAGAAAGAAGTCACTATTCCACGCGGACGAAGTCGCGGGCAAAAGCTAGTAAATAAATAAAACCAGTTGTTTCATTTTAGTTTCTGAAGAGCGCATTAGTGTACACCAAACACCAAATTATTCGCATGCGACAGCGATGCGGCTGAACGATGCCGACAAGGATGCAACTATCACATCTAGCTATGTTAGAGCGAGACATAGCATATGTTGCCGCATGGGAATGCGTTGGTGTTCTATCGGCGTTAAATGTTTAACTGTGCGTGACGTAATGCTCACTTTATTCTGTCTTAAAAAGATTAAGTGCGAAGATACGCGTTTAATCATTAGATGGTTCTACCTGATAGGTAGTGCGGTAGCTGACATTACCAATCGTTGACGATTTTTTCTCATGCTGTGAGCGTGATTGATAAGTATTCGGCTTATATTGTATAAATTATTATCAATTTTTATTTTTTTTTAATTTATGATTAATTTATCAATGAAGTGTCTAAGGGTGTAAATAAAATAGCCACTCAGACATTTATCAAACGTATTTTTCTTGAAAAACGCTCACAGTCGTAAATATCAACCCTTAATAACGACATTTGTCTATTGGTTGAGTTAACTATCGGTCACGCAATCGGGCCTTAGTACCTACTTGAGCTATAAATTATCCACATACGACGAAGCAAAGACATGAAATCAAACATATATTACATTTTTAAAAGACGGTTAGTAGCCGAAAATATTAAGATTTATGCTAAAATTGTATACTGATTGACTATTTATTTTAAGGTATTCTACGGACAATAAAAAGTATTAGCTTTTATTGTGTATATAATTGTAGGAACAAGCATGCTATTGTAATGAGCTTTTCGGGTAAGTATTTAAATAAAGAGCATGTCTGTAGAGACTGACACATGATAATTTTACTAATTTAAATTTATATATTTGTAATATAAGGAATTATTAAGACAGAAAATTGCTACTTGTGAGAACACTTTTACTTCAGGCTCGTTTAGAGCTTAATGTGACAGAAGTTGTACAGAATATTAGTCACATTAACTCCTAATGTGACTTAAAAAACTAATGAACGTTCCTTGCAAGTGGCGGTATGTCTATTATTACAAAAGGTTCTTATGCTATGTATCTTTACTTTATAAATGAAACATAATTACATGTAGCCGGTTTATTATTTTTAAAACCATTTGGATCAAGAATGTCGCTTTAATTCTCCGTTGACAGATCTACACAATACTAATGATTACTTTACCCAAAGGTTGTCTGGAAGACATCGATTATACCGATAAGACCGCCGCCGAAATAGTACATTTCCTTTAAACGAATTTGTAACTAACCTGTGATGTGAAATAATGAATCTTATCTTACTTTTAAAAATGAGTCGTTTTGAAAATGTGGAAACTTGTCAGCTAAAATAATCTAAGAGATTAGTTTCTTCAAAACGGCTTCTTATTTATTTTTCTAAGTTTTTCTCGTACATGCCAAAGGTCTCGGGAATCAAGGCTAAGGGCGGAATGAATGTAATGCTCATATAAATGGTGTAGCCAAAACAACAGTGGAAGTAGATTACACTAACGCTTCGGGCTGTTTTGCGCTTTGGTCTTAGTGAGGGAGGTAGCGGGAGCAGGTGAGTTAGCGGATGGAATATAATGAAAACGCATTTTTTTTCTCACACTATTCAGCCTTATTTTCTTACACTATACTTAATTAAACGTAACGTAATTTAAAAATGTCAATTTACTAAACGAAACGACAAAGATAACGCTACTAAACGAAATGTTAAGTTAAACTTTTAAAGCTTTCTACTTTTATGTTTTACAACATAAAAAGACCGAACGGTGCAGCTGTGTATTCAATAAAAAATTATATTTGAGTAAGTTACATAAAAACGTTTTGACTATATTTACACTGATCAAACTCACAAAAAAGACTGGCCACCAAAACTCTTCAAGAAAAAAAAACTTAAGCTGCTCACACACCCGCTCCCGCCAGCTCGAGGTCACGACCTTAGTCTAATAAATGTTTGGCTGGCTAACGCTAACTCTCTTGTAAATAACGAAACTTCTTTTTGCTTGCTCACTTACGGCGAAGCAAAACGTGGTAAGTTCTTTGTTGTTGGTTTTTGGTTGTTTCGCACGGTCGCACTTGCTAGAGTTTATTCGAGTGAACTGAGTAAATAGCCTAAGAAAAGTATGTAAAAACAGTTTTAATAGCTTACGATATAGTAAAAGTATGAAATAATAACATGCATCATTTATTTAGATGATATACATGTATATCCTTATCTGACACAAATGCTTTTTTCAGGTGCAATTTGTGTAAAGGTTACTTAACATAATAAAAACAGAAATAAAATTATGATTTGTGTATATTTAGAGAGAAGGCTTAAACTTAACGGCTAAACGTCTATATTTTGATTCCAATGTCATCAGCCTACTAAGTTAACAAAAGAAACAAAAGCAGCAAGAATATCAAAATGGATATTAAATTGTCAATGAATCATAGCAGTATATATTCTTCGTAACAAAACATTTAGGTATTGATCGTGGAAATCAATTTTCTCGTTACATAATTGAGAAAAGTATGACTATTAGGGTAATAGAAACAACTTTTTTGTCAGTGATGGATTATCGCTTTATGATCTTAACTGCTGCAACCAAATCATCCATTGTACAATAAAATAAAGGTTCTAGAAGACAAGTTCACAGAGCAACAAAGGCACTTTTTTAAAAAAAAACTATTGAAATGTGATAATTAATTCTATCTACACATGTGATTCGTGCGAAGCAGTTTGTGGCTGCCCTTACTTATTTATGTCTCTAAAGTTTGAATTAGCCTGCTTGTTTTATTTACTAAAGAAAATATTATTTCTTGATAATTGCCAAACTCTTTCACGTAATGTCTGTTTTTGTTAAATTAATTTTACCCCCTTTTATGTGTGTAAATATTAATTAAAGTTAAGCTACGTAGCTACTATGAGTATGTCATTTCTTCTAATAATTTGTATTTTTCTTCCAGTTTTTTTTTCTCTATTGACATCTTTATAAACCTCACAACATTTTATTTTTATGCAAGTTGAAAACAGCATGATAATTATTTCTTGCTAGATGAGTATGTTCGTTCTTTTCTGTGTCTTTTCCAATTGCAAGTGTTTGTTTTTATATTAGTAAATGCATCTTTTAATGATAAATTGATAAAAAATTAGAACATGCATGAGACTTCGAAAAAAGAATGTATTTCGAAGTCATGTGTGCATAAGATCATTTTAATGTAAGTATTAACGGCTTAAAATATTAATTACCTACTAGTTACCATTATTTAGGTAAGTACACAGAGTGACAACAGTTACTTTGAAATATTACCGTAGTCCAATTATGTAAGCAAAGTGCCCTGTTTTGTTCATTGCTTACAAGAATAAATAGTTCGTATAATAGTTCTTATTCAGATATCGGTCGATACAGGGCCCCTATTTTTGAATCACTCGCTTGGATATGGCGAGTGATTTTCGTTCGAAAACGATTTTTTTTCTATGACTTTTGACACTACGTCGAACGAAAATCACTCGCCATCTTGAAGCGAATGATTCAAAAATAGGGCCCCAGGTCTATCAGAAACGTGATTACGCTATACATCAAATCCGTTTTATTATAATGATATTGTTATTACCATTAACATTACACCAAACGGTATAACGTACATACATACTGTCCTTGAACTTTGCGGGTATACATTATGCCCCATTTATTTCCCATTCACTCTGACGAAGCCTGTATTTATCCTCATACTAGAAAAATATTATTTTGCTTGCTAATAAATATTACGTAAATATTAATACGCTTACCTATCTAAGTATGTTTCATAACAGTTTCAAGGTTTAATTAAATAAATGTATGCTGCAGGGTTTTCAATTTAAACTATAATCAATAATCCCGTAGAAAAATTTGACGTTTACAGTGTTACTACTTTTTGACGAAAAATAAATAGTGGTGTGACTAGAAGAATGAACTTCATCAATGTCATTTATTCACTCAAAAATTCTTATAACGTCTCAAATTAAATAACATTCTTATTTATTTTATTTACTCTATTAAGATATAAAAAGAAGCCGAATTAAAAACAAACGCATCTAAATTTCCGCGTAGGTAGCTGAAACCGGGTACAATTTCAAACCGATTTTGGTTATTGCCCCTAAAAGTTAAGATTTCTGTTACACCTG
Source organism: Pyrausta aurata (assembly GCA_963584085.1). NCBI lineage: Eukaryota > Metazoa > Arthropoda > Insecta > Lepidoptera > Crambidae > Pyrausta > Pyrausta aurata. Next base: position 7,502,203 of record OY757274.1, read on the forward strand.
TTAGCAATCGTTGAAATAAAGCCATTACCAGTATGAATGAAATAAACAAAATGAACGGTACACGTCACTACTAAGATAAATGTGGCAACATTATTTTAAAAAGTGTCATTAGCATCTGTCAAAAGTTTCTACGGAATTATTGATTAGACTTTAGTACCGTCCATTTGAGTTCTTCGTTTAGTCCTCTCGTAATAAAACTTCATAATTTATTCGACTTTCATATATTATACAAGATAAACAAACGATCTTGTAAAGATCGCTGGATCTCAGTGCAGACCGCTCTCAACCGGTCGTGTGGAAAACATTGGGAAGGCTTTTGTCCAGCAGTGGACGTTCATTGGCTGATAATGATGATGATGAAATATTACGCTTACAGAAACGTAGCAGGGAATGGTATACTTTGTAAAGATACGGTGTTCAGCGAGTCATTGTGCTGATGGTCAGGCACGATGACTCGCTACGCTACGTAGCACTTTCGTAGATGCCTCGTAGCATAATAGCGAACTGAATATTTTACAATACTATAGGCCCATTTCAGCATTGCAATAATAGCAATAATTAATGAATAATTCAAATATGATCGTCTAAAGTAATGGTCAACACGTAATTCGAATGAAGTAATGGACAGTTAATTACTGTTTACTTATTAGAACTTTGTGAAACAGGCCGCTGCTCAATAATTTAATATTTACTTTAGGGTAGTATTTAACCGAGCGACTGTAAATTAATGTTTTAAGTGTCATAAATACTTAATTTGGGTTAGAGAATTACTAAGTGAGCGACTGACTGCGAGTGACGAGAAATCAACAGATCAGCAACTTACAAAGAATAATTTGAGTTACTTTAAATACAAAATGAGAAGCTTCATAATATATGAGCGACCCAATTTTTGATTGGGTGTCAACATTACGTCCTGCATTTTTTTCAATATTTGGCAAATGGTTTTTTCAAACTGAGCGGTATTTAATCTTAAATGAGGTGTTTCGAATGCAAAAACTACTTTGAAAAATACTAATCTAGGTAGCGTTCTATGAGGCCACATTTAAATAAAAAATCATCTTATGAAATTACTATTTGAAGATACACTAAATATTCTATTAGCAAAGAAATTGAATTATTAAAAGTTCATTAAGAGTAGGTAATTAAATTAAACAATGTATTACGAAGAAGTAATAACAATCAAAATAAAAAAAATATAAATAAAAAAAAATAAACCGGCCAAGTGCGAGTCGGATTCGCGCACGAAGGTTTCCGTATACTACGTATGTAAGCATTTAAATTGTGCAAAAATTTACATGACAATTAATTTGCTTATTTTATTTATGTTTAATAAAGTATATTAAAAAATATTTCTCAAAATCTTATTATACCACTTTGGCGAGGAAATTAGAATACATACTTATGCAAAATTACAGTTTTCTAACACCTGACTGCGCTGAACTGCGGACATACGGACATGGCGAGACTATAGGGTTCCGTTAGACTACGAAGCCCTCAAAAAAGACGCTTCAGTCAATAAAAAAAGTGATTTTTTTATCAATACTATAAGGAACATTAATAGGTATGAGGGTTGAGGAGCTCTACTACTCATCGTCACTAGTAGATAAGTGCTAGCACGGCCTTGTTTTCATTCTTGTCCAATGGGTATATTTTTTGCTTCAAGTGGTGGTGTTGTTAATTATAATCATAATTAATTAATTTGAGCCGAATTGCTAGACCCAAAACGTGTTTCATATATATTATAAAGTCTGCCTAAAATATAAAACATAAGACCTCAAATAGAATATCAGTAACCAATAATCATTAATACAGCAGCTCACACAACTTTCCTCAGAGTGAACTTTTTTGTAGTTCGGCATGTAAAACCTCAATTGGAAAAATCGAAAATATTTTAATATTAAAGCTGCCCCCTCTGTATTTCTAGTCGCTCAGTTAGTAATTTAGTTGCCCGGATAGTATTTTTATATCTGAAATGGATTTAACAAAGCCTACTTGTTGTAAGCTCGTTCTGGATTTTATTATTAATCAATATTCGTCGTTAGTTTAGTTAATTATTCGCTTACTCAAATTCATACTGCTCAAGTCATTAAAACAGTATGTCATCATCAGTCGCCAGGATATTTTTTATTCGCTCGTTTTATTATTCCCCTTTACTTTACCTACACGTATTATGATGTTGCTGTTAGACAACAGCAATTAATATTTTGTCAGTTTTGTCTCTATTATGTTTAGAATTCTCTAACGAAATCCTCCACGATTTTTTATACTCAAATTACTAGAACCATTAACTAATTAGATATTATTATCGTATTACCGAACAAACTCCTTTGTAATAGTTTACGCGTTACTTACCAAATTAATTTATCTAGATGTTGCTCCATCAATCAATCACAGGGTAAACGTGGGCGGAGAAGCCTCAATTGTGATATCATCATCACAGAAAAGAGGAAAAGAATATAAAAGCCATAATATTCCCACCATTATGCTAAAAAGCTTTTTAAAAAAATTGCACCGAGATTAAATTTTGTTTTGGCAAATGATAAAGCTGGCTGGTTTCTAGGTCAAAGGATTAGCATTGCTCACCAACGCGGCAACGTAGCCAGTATGATCGCCTCCTTGCCACATGGAAACGTCTTTGTATTTGAATAGGTTTAAGATAAGGTCTTTCATTCTTTATGCTTTTCCTTACCTGAAGGTTGTCTGGAAGAAATTGCTTCAAGCAATAAGACCGCCTGAATTGTACTCCTATTTAATATTTAAGATGTTTCTGTATTTTTATTGTTTATGGTGTGCAATAAAGTATATTTATTATTATTATTATTATAAGGTAGGGCATAACCTACAGATCTAAATGTAACGCCATTTCAGTCACAGAAGCGCTATTATCGGTGATAAGGTACATCAAAGATTAAATAGTGTAGTGTGTATATAACTATATCACAGGATCATATCATTCATACAGTACCCTTTCACGAGCCATTCCCAAGTGTCACACAAAACTGTTTTAATTTATTTAACGATATGTTTAGCAATATACACTCGTGAACGTTTTCATATAGAACTTCCTACTTTTACTGCTCCATTCAACAAAATCTGTGTGTACAGTGCAGTACCGAAAAAATATTGCCATTTGAATATGGCATCTTGATTGAGGCCACCGTCGCCTTACCACTTTTAAACGTAATCGCTTGCACACACGACGCAAAACGAGGGCACTTTCAACAAAAGACGGCGCGAAATGTGTGCTATTTCGGCTCTTACGCTATTACGCCGTTAGTAAACCAACGCATTCACGTGCGGCATGCGGTATTCGCATATAGAGGTACTTATGCTACGTCTAGCTCTATCATAGCTAGATGTAATAGTTGCATCTTTTTCAGTATCGGGTTCTGCATCTCTACCGTATGCGAATGCGTTAGTGCACAAGCAGTGTTAAACTGATAAGGCAGCGGTATCCTCGATGGTAAAGCCAGCAGTGACCGTTAGAGCCTTTAAACACTGCGACTTTTAGCAGCGATGCAAACGCGATGCAGTCGTGATGCGCATCGATGCAGTCGCATAATGTCAACCTTTACATACTGCGCTACTTTTAGCATCGATGCAAACGCGATGCGCATCGCGACTGCATAAATCTGTTCATTTCGTGATACGCGATGCGCATCGCGTTTCCAAAACGCGCGTTAGTATCGATGCTATAAGTCGCAGTGTGTAAAGGGTCTTAAAGTTAACAGCTGTCAGTTAAATAAATAAATAAATCTTTATTGTCAGGTAAATTACACACATAGAGTCACATTACACTTGAATAATTAATTAAATTAAATTAAATTAAATTTGATTAAATTGAATGTCCAAAGTTCTTTTTCCAAAATGAATTTAGATACAAATGTTAATGTCTTTATTTTAGAATAAAAAACTTTGGACACTCAATTTGATTAAATTGAATGTCCAAAGCTTTCACTCTAAAATGAATTTGATACAAAATTTACATGTCATACTAATCTTAAATAAATGTACTAGAACTCTCTTTTTGGCATTGGGACAGAGCAATGCCTTTCACAGCAATGCCGAATATAACAAGAGTCCAGTCTAAGTCAGTTAAGACGAGTTTTGTTGCAGATGACGAGTTTGGCGAGAAGTCGGTATCGGTGCTGCTGGACGGCGAGGAGTCGGAGCTGATCTTCATCGACCACCCCAGCACTGAGATGTCGGTAAGTAAACTACCTGGAGACCTATTTTTGAATCACTCGCTTCAAGATGGCGAGTGATATACAATGATTAAAGTCGAATTTTGGAATGAAACCCAGTTGCAATCTACACAAAAAGGATTTGAAAAATCCTTGTTCAATTTTGTGAGTACTCACGTCTACAATTCGCGTGGTTTTCGTTGATTTTTTATTAGTTCTCGAACGAAAATCACACGCCATATCCAAGCGAGTGATTCAAAAATAAAGCTCCTGTACCGTTACCATGAGTTTACGACGGTTCTACTCGCTAGCGACTACGTGAAAAAAGTCTATGGAAAATTGCACAGCGCCCCTAGCGGTCACTTGCAGAACGAACATTTTCAATATAAAAAGTAACGTCGTCTCTAGCGAGTAAAACCAACGTAAACTCATGGTAACGGTACTGTCTTTGTAAAGTGAAGTGATCACGGTAATGGTAATAGGCCTTTAATGAAACACAATTTACGGATAATTTCGCGATAATTTATTTGATTTTTCATCCCGGCGTTTCGAACACTTTACAGCGTTCGTGGTCACGGGGTAGACTGTCTACCCCGTACTTTTTATGAATTGTCAAAACGCTATTCTATTCACGTCGAAGAACGGTTTTTGGCTCCAATTCTCCAATTTCGAGAATGAGTAAAGTTGTCAATGAATTTAGTGAATTAATAGATATATATTGCGACCCACCTAACAAACACTTTGCGAGACCACTTCTAATAATTTTCTTTTAAAATATTCAATTTCAAATTTATCGTTTATACATCAAGTTTATTTGTATAGAGTATCTGTCTTGTCATTGTTATTGGTACTTATTGCTGATATTGTTATGAGCGTGTGGTATCTGCCTGTTATTATTTGTACATTTTAGTTTTTTTTTTTGTTATTTTAGAATTACGAACATGTAATGAATGATACAAATGTTGGTGGATCATTGAATAAAATAAATAAAAAATATATTCTGGCGATTTGAAACTATGACGTCATAGTTTTCTGTGTTCAACTGACGCACTTTTTACTGTTTACAGAGCTATAATAAATTAAATTTTGTAAATAAATAACAATTATCAATGAAAGTTGGCCTTAAAACAATTTATGGAAATCTATAAAAATTGGCCAAATATTTACGTTTAATTAATGACACACGATATAATTAAAAGGATATCTAATACAAACAACAAATACAATACAGTGTGTCAACAGACTTGAGCTAAGCATTCTTGACAGTTTAATTACTGTACGGTCTCATTATACCCTTAGGTTCTTTGTATTGTCCGCGGTAGGGGGGTAAGTAAACAATGTCGTTCTACGCTGTTACTGAGAAACATAATCTTTGTTTCATATTTAAAAGTGCTTTTCCATGTCTGTTATTTATTTGCTGTGTAAACAACGACGCGTTGGCTTTGTGATTTTCCAAGCTATTTTTATTATTAAGTATTCATACAACAATTATGATTAACTCAAAGGAAAGCGTTGTAAAGAGAGGCATATTAAAAAAAAAAACTGAAATGGAAGCTAGGACATTAATGCGAAATTTAATTAAAATATAGTACTAGTACTATTTAAATTAAATAAATTGTAAAAAAAGTCTGTTCACTCGGCAAGTCAACTTTAAACTCTTTTTTCTTAAATCTTTGAATCGAAAATGTAAATGTAATCATCACTATAACTATACGTTTAACAGCTATACGTTTTTTTTTTACTTATCGCTATGGGCTCAGCCTGAAATAAGATTTTATTTATTATTAAAATTCAAATCTTGTGTCAAAAATACGATGCAGACACAGAACTATACCCCTGTTTCTTATGAGGTGTCAATTATATGTAGGTACATCTAAATTTTAAGGTAAAAATTTAAATTACTTGTATTTTTAAATAACTTGTAATTTGATTGCCCACACTACCTCATATCATATTGACTCATATTGATGTCTCATACTACCTCATATTTGAGGTAAGGCCTTTGCCCAGCAGTGGGATACTTACAGGCTAACTTGACTTTTTTTTTATTGCCCATGTCAAGTTTTTTACTTGATCTGTTTATAAAAGTAAATTCGTCATTGGCGGTTAGTTTAGTACTGAAATTGGTTGAATTGTACTTACAGCTGTGAACTTTACACCACTAAAAAACACTTAAACCTCTTTTCCTACAGGTGGAGAACTGCCTCTCAACATACGAGCCTCACGCATGCGTGGTGGTATACTCCGTGGTGGCTCGGAGTTCGTTCGTTCGCGCCAACGAACTTCTGTCCTACTTGGCGAGGGAGTCCTTCACGGTAGACCGGACTGCGGTGCTGGTGGGAAATAAGGCCGACTTGGCGAGGGCGAGACAAGTTTCTACTAATGGTAAGACCTTGGATACTCATATGACTGTTATAGTGGACATAACCTCAGTTCTAGTGGACAAAACCTTAGTTCTGTCCACTATTATACCTCAGTGTTTGTGTAATCGTGCTAATGTTATAAACGCAAAATTGATTAAACACACGCCGTGTACGCTTGTGACTACGGGTGCTGTAAACTCCATTCATCTTTTCTAGTCCAAATGTAAACAATTTTTTTGTAACTTTTAAAATAATATTATCTAATAAAAAAAAATTACTATTTAATTTAAAAAGTTGTCAGTGTTAAACGATGAATTAGCTATGTGCGTTGTAAGTTTTGAGTTCATGTCGTTTTAAAAATAATATTTTCGCTAAAAAGGTATGTCAAGATTGTTTACAATGCTGGACTAGCAAAAATGGAATGGATTTAAAGCTGTAAATGTAAAGCATTCGAAACATCAGGCGTTTATTTAAAAATAAATGTTCCCGAAATCAATCTGTAAAGATATAAACGCGAAAGTTTGTGAAGATGGGTGTATAGGTATATTTATGTATGTTGCTCCTTCACGTTAAAACTACACTTGGGTAAAACTTGGGTAAAATAAATTCTACTTGGCGAAACGTGTATTATCTAGCCCTCTAGATAATACACGTTTCTGTCAATGGTATCATACCATTAGTCATGATATTTTAACGATTTCATTATGTACGCTCTTACACTGAAAGCATGCACTTAAGTTTGGAGGAGATACACACACATTAATTTAAGCAAAATTTTGCTTTGACCATTCGACTTTATTTTTGCAGCAATTGAAGAATATTGTCATACAATGTCTAGATAAAAATCATAGGAATTGTGTTGTTTTTTTTCACTGCACCCGTTGCCATCTTTCTCAATGACCTAAAAGTTTGACTTGCAGATAATGCTTTTAGCATTAAGTCCTGTTGTTAACCAAATTTGTGCAATAAGTGAATTGATTTTACTCAGCATGAGCACACGAGTCGTGTGGGTTACATTCCCTAAAATACGAGATAAAAGCATTTCTAGGAATAGGAATGTAAAACAATGCAATGCTTGCTTGTGTAGCGTAAAAAGTGAAGTGTAAAAAGTGGGCTGCAATGAATAGTAACTTACCTACACGTAATTTAAAATAACTCATGGTTTTGTGCCTATAACAATGATATACAGGGTGTGGTCTGTAATAAGAGCAAAAATTTTAAATATATGCCCTTTAAGTTACCAGTATTAATTCCAAATGGTTTTTATTTATTATAATGAAAAATTAATTAATTGTTATTTTCATAATATAACTCGAACCAGCAATGTATTGCAAACAAATATCGTCGCGTCTTTAAATTATACATACATTGATTGGGAAATATAACAGTGGATTACTATCTCTGAGTTAAAGCATCTAGAGCACTATGACCAGGTCAAGGCAACTAGTATACTCTGTAGAATAATTGGTATTTTTTTCTCATATTACATGCCACACGCTCATGTTTTTCCTATTCGTTTTATTCATAATCTATTCTCTCCCAACAGAGGGCAAAGCACTGGCCACTACGAAAGACAGCAAGTTCATAGAGACTTCTTCCGGTATCCAGCACAATGTAGACGAACTTCTGGTTGGCATACTGAAGCAGATTCGCCTCAAGGAAAGCAGGGAGAAAAAGCAAGCGAAGAAACAAGGGAAGCAGGTCAGCTCACCTACCGTGTGCAAACTGAAAAAAATACTGGCAGGTTTTCAGAAAAAAGAATAAAAAAAGATAAACTGATATTTTTTTGCTATCCTGAAAAAATACTGGCCGATTAAAGAAGAAATGACAGAACCTTATAAAAGTTTTTGAATATAATACTGGCTGGTTTTGAAAAAGTTAAAAGTGATCTTTGAATACTATTTCTATTTGTACTCAAAGTAGGTGATACATGTTTTAAAAACTGTTATAACTGGCATCATAATGATGTGTTCTACAAAACACCAATGACTTGAAACGAAGTTTACTTAATTATTATATGCTAACTTGCTCTAAATTGCTACGTACATTTACAATTCACGACACAAAAAAGCTGAAAAAATTACACAAAGCTTATCATCATTCATCACAAAGTTCAGCAATGTATTTATAAGCTTATGCGGTTAGCATGTGTTATATAGTAATTACAGAAAATTAATAACTCATTTTAAATGTTAATAGGTAGGTGTAAATGTTAATGTAAGCGGTTTGCGTTGGTTGTCCTATTAAATATTTATTAAATTATACATTTAGTTATAAACCTTCGCAAGCCGCTTTTAATTTTAGTGGGTCAGGCTTAAGTATTAAAACGTAAAAATAATTACTTTTGTTAAATGGATATTATATCATAAATTCCAAGTCGTTCGAAATCCAATTTAAGTTCTAAAGCTTCTTACATTCAATATTTTACCTAAAATTTTTGATCCATTGTAATTTGAGTCTTATTTCTTGTGCAGCAAGAAGCCAAACCTTCGAAGCTGGCCAGTTCGCGCACGCACATCTCGCTAAGCATCGCCCGCGAGCTGCTCCAAAAGATTTGCATCAATGACATCTCCAAGTCAAAGTCCTGCGAGAACCTCCACGTCCTATAAACTTCTGCGCCCCTGGTACTTGGTTTTAAGTTGACAAACTTTCACTGAGAAGATAATAAAGTTAGCGATACGAAATTCATGGAAAATATGGTGTAAATCTATTTAATTTTAAGATATCTAACTTTATTTTAATTTTGGTTTTTTCTAGTCATTAGTTTTATATAAAGTTTTATCCTTAGTTGTTTCTATAACTATATTTAAAGTCAAGTAAGTACCTTCGTTTTTTTAAGGCTCCATTTTCATATCATACAAGCCGTGTTTGTTGTACGTAAATAAGCATTCTATTCCAAATATTTTTATTACAAAAACGCTGTGTAATGTTCTGAGATAACAGGAAAAAACGATTCGTACTGCTATCGGTTGAGGAAAATTCTTGTGATTTTATTTAACGTAAACTCAAACAGAAGTGCCATGAAAACACGCAGGCAATATTAATATATCCATAAAAGAGGTGGACTTAGAATGTCCACTTTTATTTAAAACAATAAAATGTATCTATGAACATTATTCCTCACTAAACTTTATAGTAACCGTAATCATAACATCGTCTCAAAATATTATTATGAGGTCAGTTCTGAGACTTTTTTGACCAAATTGTAGATCTAATAGGAAACTGTACCAACAAAACCAGGACTACTACGAAAAACGAAATCCGTCAATATAATCGTTTTGCGGATCCGAAGCATTTCCATACTAAAAACCTTTCCGAGTAGTAGGCCTTCAGTTCCAGAAAGCGGGCTTTTACATACTATGCTGTAAGTCAAACTTACAAAACAGAGATAATTATTGTAAAAAGGATCTATGTGCTGGCTGGTATCATTAAAACTCTTCCATTCCACAGATAAATTGATCGTTAACCATAAACTTTCATTTTCAATGGTTTGGGATAAACTCATAAACAATCGAGACTACTTGGTGCCCTTATATTGTGAATACGACTCGTTTTGTGCTCTAAAGGCTAAAGCATTTCCAATCTGCATTTCGTTTGTTTTATTTGCACGACGAGGATTGAATTGAATTAAATTCTTTCATTGTTTATTTTGTAAATTTATTATCTTTGTTACCGATATGCCGCAATCAGAACACAAAACCTACACCTTTTTAAAATTATATTATTTTGTGTTTTATGTTTCATCAAAAGAGGATTCCTTAATATACATAAAAATGTGGCTTTGTGCTTTTATCAAGCTGACATGTATAACAATTAGGGCTCGGAATGATTTGGGAGTAGGATGTATTTGTAATACGAATTTGCAATGAAAAAATATTATTTTTTTGTTAAAACCCATTTCATATTTTGTTGTTTTGTATACAGACAGCATAATTTTTTTATACAATATAAATTCTTGCTTTTAGGTCCTTCATATTGGGTGTATGAAAATTTAAACAAAGGAGTTAATAAATCAACTTCTTATAGATAAAGTTATGTCTTACATATAATTATCATTAGTCTGTTGTTTACCTAAGAGACGTGTTTTGTAATTTTGAATTAAATATGAGTGTTATGGATGAGGTAATGAGTGAGGCAATATATCCGAAGCTGGTTTCCTTATTGCTTTTAATATAATTTTCTTAAGGGTTGCATAAATACATTGGTTGTTAAAGCCAAGTTACTCAGTTAATTATACTGATTTCATTTTTCTCAGGAGTTTTCTATTATATCCCGAATGTTACACGAAAAATATTTATCCGCTTAGGTATTAGTGTGTAAAGTAATATTTTTGAAATCATAATAATAAAGTAACACCGGTCATCCATTTACCTTTTAAAAATGTTAATACAAATTGACCAATGTGCTTAAAACATTTTAACTTTTAATGAAAATTTACTGAAATCAATTCAATAGTCTATCAATAAGTTCTTTGAGATTTTAGCTAATCAGTCCGGCTACTACAAAACTAATAATTTTTAAATTAGACAGTGTTAGATTCTGGTGCACAAAAGTTTTTACCACTCTGCATTCAAACTTTTGAGTTTTTTTTTTCCAAGCAAGATACGTACGTTATTAGTAAAAGCTGCCGAGCATCATATCTGTTACACTGTTATGTCCATTTTTGTGCGCGTTCAAAATTTGTTTTCTTTTTTATAGATGATAGACATAATGTACTTATGTGTCAGTATTAATAGATAGATATACAAAACGCTTGTTCAATGTTTATAACTGGGTGTAAGTATACCATTTGTATAACTACGTGTTACTATTAGATAATACTAATTATATTTTTCTAATGGAAACATTTCTACGACTTTTACATGCGTGTTGGTTTCATATTTTGTTTGTGTCATTGAAAAATACTAAATATTAATTAAAATAGTTGTGGTATCCTTTGAATGAAGAATCTTTGCTATTCTGCAATAAATCTCGATGGTTCTACTTTCTTATGTGAAAAAGTTAAATGAAATAAAAGTTTTTTTTTATTCTCGGCTAAGCAGATACTTGACCTCGATCGCACCCGGTGTTCAGATGAGTTATAGGATGGATAGTTTAGTGTTCTTTCCACTTTTTTCCCCTCCCCTTCAGTCACAGAGTGATGTTTTATAATAGCCTTCTTAAGCCTTCGCCGATAAGCTAGCTGAGAAGCTATTCAACACATAAATATATTTATTAATCGCTTCAGTAGTTCCTGAGATAAGCGCGTTCAAATAAACAAACGAACTTCTTTTTTATAATATTAGAAAATATTATGTTTCATTACGAGACCTAGACAGTTTCAGCTTTCTCCTTTTGCTATCTTTTGGCAAAAAAGTGATAAAATAAATAGCTGACGCCTTAAGCCAAGAAGACATTTCGGTGTCAACTTTCTGAGGTTTGTCCAAGTTTGCTCGGTTAACACGTTCCGGGACACTACTCCAGACACAATAGATGTTTTATTGTTTTCACGCCTGTAGGCGTTCACTGTCCCGGAACGTGTTAAATATGTTCGACTATCTGTTTGTACAGTTAAACGCACGGTGACGTTAACATTGCTGAACCTTACCCAGGTACTATAAAGGTTAGTTTTAACAAAATTGTATAACCTGACGCGTTGGCGACTGTACAAGCAATAACTTGTAATCCTGCGGCTTTCAGAGGACAGGGACCACTAACAAATTGACAAAGACATATTAATCTTAATGTACAATATTTGGGACTTTGGAAACTAAGTTTTGTATCTGGGTGTGGCAGGCAAAGTCTTTGTTTGAAGATTAACCTCATTTAAAATTATTAATGATTAAACGAACTTACCTGTACGTGAAGTTCTATCATAATTATACGAAGTATTCGTCCGAAGATATTAGTATTATACACATGTAGTATCGCTTGCACTTATCACCACATAGCACAAATTTTAGAGCTAGATAAAAATAAATTACAGGTAAAAAATGTTATTTCCTGATTATATTTTTTAAAATAAAATAGAATCAATTTCCGTATCCTGTAAAAAGAATTAAATAAATTAAGAACACTTCCGTTCCGTCACTTCCTCCACGCCATTACTTTTGAAGCCTTCATTTAGTTTAGAGCTAATAATATGATGATATTTCCTAAAGATGGGTTTTGTCAACACAAAAAATATGCACCGGGTGGGTGGGACTTTCTACTAATATCTTCGGACGAATACTTCGTATAATTATGATAGAACTTCACGTACAGGTAAGTTCGTTTAATCATTAATTATACTTCAGTATTCGTCCTCGATATTAGTATTATACACATGTAGATGTTTAGAGCATGAAAGAAGGAAATATCATCTATGAGTAAGTACTTGATCAATTCTTTCAAAAAAGCATATAAAACAAATAAGTTACTTATGATAGTATGATTCTTAATCATTAAGCAAGAATTATTTATCAGGTTAACAACAAGGAACTAGCAAAATCAGAACATAATGTACTGTCTACAGTAAATATTTTATAATAGTTAACTACTACGGGTTTATACCCGTGCGAGGGTATTTTGGAGTTGCTCAACCAAGTTACTAATACAGGTTGACATTAATATCGGCTGTGGACATGTCAAGGCATGATGCCTAGGGCTGTGCGCGGATATGTCAACTCCACTAGTCCGCAAAGTCACATTGATATACGGTTTTCTAATCAGAAAACTATAGTTCATTTTGGAATTGTAAACGCATGAGACGCGCCTGGAAGAAATAAGTAGTTAAGCCCGTTATTTGAATAAGAATTGGGTTATCAGGAAAAAATATACATATTTCTAAAATTATTTGTAAAAGAAAACACTCTTAGTAAGTACGAGTTGTAACAAAAAACGATGAGACGATAATTTTTTACCCATTTGTTCTAATGAGATCACGATTGAATAGTTAATCCAGATTTTACTGAATAAAATATTCAAGTAACATTATGTTTACATAAATTAGTGCGCAGCCTATAAACTCCTTTACAACATCCTGAAAAGAACTTCATTTTCAATAAAACTGCCTTTTTATAATGCCATACTGAAATCCTTTGTTTATGGTTAGGTTAGGTTAGGTTAGTTTAGTAAGGTAATCTGAAATCAACTTAGTAATTGTTCTATAGAAATCAATAGATATCTATTGTTAGTTTTGCAATAACAATACCATCTTTTGATACAAATATCATACTAAAATGCTGTAACATGTTGTTGTACATATTAACCATTACAATGTCTGTTATTACAACTTCTTGCAGGTTTTATGAAGAGAGGATACCAATGTTATAAATGGCCAGTTCGGCACAGTTTACTGAAGAAAAATCATTATTTTATACCTATTACAGATTTCAGTCTTTAAATCTAGGCAAAAAAAGGGATAATGGTGTTACAGTAATTACCTACTGGCATCAAGTAAACTACGCTTAGTATCTGCCAGCAGTGTCGATAGAAAAAACAGAACATGACATAAATAACCTGATTATTGCTTCTGCTATAATTATTTATATTTTATTTTTACACTTTTGAATAAACAAGCAACTGAAAAGTTAATTGTAAATTTTTTACAACTAATAGATGTATTAACGACAAATTCGTCCGCGTCCAATCACCACGACGCATATTTGGCGCATATTTTAATAATATTAGAAAATACGGGTACAAAATTAACAGTTAAGGTGTACCAAATTAACAAATATCACACACCGTAACCCTGTATCAAATACACTAGGATTTTGATGATGGATCAGTCATTCAGGGAATGAGCGCTGGGTCAGTGAGTAATAAATTAAACGCTAAGGGATCGATAGACCGCCGGTAGCATTTACAAAAGAATGACAAAATAATGTTGATAAACACATCCGTGAGGGTTAGTTTCTTTTCATATCCGGGTGACAGCGCGTCACTAATTCCTATAAAACAGTGTTATAAACATATTTTATATTTATCAGAATTGCAATATTTGTAGAAATGAAAATGTGGGTATTACTGTTTACTTCTCACAAGTTTTATGCAGCTATCACTATGTTACCTACGTAATGAAAGTATTTCGAAATTATGCGGTAAATATTCCAGCTCCAAAAGATTCCAAATGATAACATTGCCCTGTGATCACAAAGTTTGTAGGGGGAATTGGAAATGTTATACTTGAAAATTTTCTCGTGGGACAACACAATTATTGTTTCTAGTTGTAATCACTGAGCGCTTGCTGACCCGTTCTCACAGGCCGCGCCCTACCCCGTTGTTGAGGCGTCAGAATAATCTCACAACCATAGTAATACAGCTAATTTTCTGGATAGAATTTTTAATTAACATTTAACCACCAATAACATTGGATAAGATATAAATCGGTATAATATTTATATGACAATCATAAGCATCATAGTCTTTTAAATTTACATGTACGCTTTAGTTCATGGTCAAATCCAGCATAAAACAAAAACAAACCATGCACATTTTTCAGGTTTTTAAACAAAAAAAAGGAAAAAATTAGCAAAGCTAAAAAAATATTTAACTTGATGCTCTTCCGTTTGTCTGTAGTATGCATGCAGCATGTCAATGTTTAGAATTAAAGGAAAAGTTTATATATTGAGCCTTAGAAAGATGTGTAGCTTTTTTGAATAAGTCTAGATATCCTTATACTTAAGCATTGTGTAACTTATTTTTGATGTCTTTATTGTATTCCAAATAAATACATACATGAAGCCTAAATAGTAAAAAAGCATACAAAACCACAGTTTTAATTTAAGTCTTCCTTGGTTAATAATATCAAAATATTATGGTGAATTGCACCGAACATCCTAACAGTAATATTTTATATTTAAAACTCTTGCAACTCTTCTTTATTTAACCAAAATATTCATGTAAAAAACAACTGAATTGTTGTTGTAAAAAGTTAGAAAATCTAAGGATAAAAAAAAAAATCTTAAGGAAAATTGTAAAAAACCTACAATAAGTATTCCTTTCCTTTACAAAACACGTAATATTGTATTACAGAACAAAATCTGTCACGACAAGGTTAGTCAAGTCGATGATGGTTAATGGTTATAAAACAATACAGATATCATCTGTTTTTAGAGGTTAAATTGTGTTTTTTCTTTACTCTTTCTAATGATTTCAAATCAAATGAATTTGAAAAAGAATAAGCTCGACGTGTTCGAAAGAAGATTGAAGATCACGCTCTGTATAATATTATAGTAGCAATGGAAAAGAAAAACTTGTCTAATTCATAAAACTGTGTTTGCTCGATAATCGACTTTTAATAAAGTACGACTCGCATCTTCTCAAAAGATAACCTTTCACCTGATAGTGTCTGATCATATGCTATACTGTTTTACAAATGACTCACGTAGCGTACCTCGTGTTCTGCAGTCTGCGGTTGTGTTGCGGTCCGATGCGATCCCATGCTCGAGGACGTCACTGGCGATGGCGCTGGCGGTAGCTGGTGGTAAAGCCATAAGAGCTGCTTCCTATCTGCGTGGTGCACTCACTGTATTCCAACTTTTATTAAATGTTAATAATACCTGTTTGTTCGCGACGAGAAAGTTATAAAGAAAATTGCAAAAACCATTATAAATTTAAGCAGGGCTATAACCTGCAACCTTTGGCAATTAAAACGAGCTACTTGTAAAAAACAACGGTGTCAGACAAGGAATCTACCCCTTTGTTCTATGCAATTTTTAAAGTTTGCGTAGTGAAATACACTACATAAACCAAAATAAAACTACATAGTCAGCCTGATTTACTGCTCTGGCAGATTTTGTAGTTTCTTTGACGGTAAAAATAAAATAAAATGAAATGAAATGATAATGAATAGTGTGGGTAGTACTGCGCTTTGCACAGTAGGCGAGGGCAGCGGCGTTAAAAAAATGTTTTAGCTTTCGTAGCCAGGTTTTGCCATGTTCAGTCAGATGAACACACACAAATTAACACAGATGTGTGGCGATTGTCATACTTAGGCAAGTAGTAGGATCGATCCAAAGAAAATATCTAATAGGTTTGGTTTGGAAACCGTCCATTTATTGCAGGATTTTTAATGACTCACCGGTTGCATCTCGATCTCTGGTGTTGTCGTCGACTGCTCTCCGTCCCAGCTGCATCACGAGACGTGGACGGCTGCGGCGGTGTTGGTGGCAGGACTACATCAGCTCTGGATGTAAAGGGCAGATGCGACGCCGCCCATGCGGGTTGCACATGTGTAGGTTTTTCTCCATTGCCCGTCGACTGCAGCGGCCGTGTTCAGTCGAGCTAAGTCTGAGAAGACGAAGCTAAATGGTTTTAGCGTGGAAGAGTCCACAATACAATTCCGAGTGCTAGAAACCTTGTAGTACGCACAAAACAGTCCAAAATACTGTACGATGCGTATTGACTGAACAGACGAGGCCGAAATGGTTTAAGCGTGGAAAAGTCCGAAATACAATTCCGAGGTGCTATAAACCTTGTATTTACGCACAGACGTACGTATTTGTTCAACGATTCGGAAGGGTCTTGAGTTCAAGGAATCCAATCTTGATAGTTCACTAAAATCACTGAAATCACAAAAACTATTATTAAATTTATTCTGCACGGAACGAGAATTGACGTGCTTTAGTGGCGAAGCACAAAATAGCGAATGAAGGCTTCAAAAGCAATGGCGTGGAGGAAGTGACGGAACGGAAGTGTTCTTAATTTATTTAATTCTTTTTACAGGATACGGATATTGATTCTATTTTATTTTTAAAAATATAATCCGGAAAAAGCATTTTTTACCTGTAATTTATTTTTATCTAGCTCTAAAATTTGTGCTATGTGGTGATAAGTGCAAGCGATACTACATGTGTATTATACTAATATTGAGGACGAATACTGAAGTATAATAGCCTTCTTAAGCCTTCGCCGATAAGCTAGCTGAGAAGCTATCCAACACAAAAATAAATTTTTTAATCGCTTCAGTAGTTCCTGATGTAAGCGCGTTCAAATCAACAAACGAACTTCTACTTAATAATATTAGAAAAGATTATGTTTCATTACGGGACCTAGACAGTTTCAGCTTTCTCCTTTTGCTATCTTTTGGCAAAAAAGTGATAAAATAAATAGCTGACGCCTTAAGCCAAGAAGACATTTCAGTGACAACTTTCTGAGGTTTGTCCAAGTTTGCTCGGTTAAATCTGTTTTTATCTGTTTGTACAGTTAACCGCGCGGTGACGTTAACATTGCGGAACCTTACCCAGTTACTATAAAGGTCAGTTTCCAACAAAATTGTATAACCTGACGCGTTGGCGACTGTACAAGCAATAACTTGTAATCCTGCGGCTTTCAGAGGACAGGGACCACTAACAAATTGACAAAGTCATATTAATCTTAATGTACAATATTTGGGACTTTGGAAACTAAGTTTTGTATCTGGGTGTAGCAGGCAAAGTCTTTGTTTGAAGATTAACCTCAATTAAAATTATTATTCACGACCGCCACACATAGAGAAGTGGTAACATTTTTCAATGACGCAAATAAAAATCTTTATTGTTAGCAATTTGTAACAAGTTCTTCGATTAGATGTAAAGTATTATCTACTTAGGATATAACATTTTAAATGTATCAATAAGTCGTTACCTTGAGATAAGTGTGTAAACCTCCATAGCATAAGTTTTTATCTGTATTTTGTACCATTATTTTAGTTTTTCTCGTGTGGTTATTATCTGTACTTGTGTGATTTCTGTAGTCGTGTTTATCTGTTGTATTGTAACTATTTACTATCGAGAGAGAGTTTCTAAGTTTTAGATAGGAACAAAGGTTTTAGGGCCTGTGCTATATTCAATAAAAGTTAAGGGTGTTCTGATACTATGGTAAACAAAAACGTAAAATAAGAAAAAGTTGTTCCAAAAATTTCAAATTACTAAGTTTCATTCCCTGGTGAATCAAAAATAAACTATTTTGATCCTTATAAAAATATATTGACTGTTGATTTTTTATAACTAAAACGGATATTAAAGCAGCACACATAATCCTTTTTTTTTAAATACTGAATTATGCACAGACCCTAACTATCCCAAAACGGGGAGATCGAGCTTTAAAGTATTTTAGAAAGGTGTATATATTTCGTCTACTTATTAAATGTCTGACTGCATTCTAATAATCTTCCGTTCCATTAAATTGACCCTAGGATTTAAGAAACTGTTTCACACTTTTGAGGCTCACTCAATTTTTATATGTTTTTGGTTTAGTACACTTTTTCTTGTTGTGCACGGATTTCTGGTCTATTTGCCAACCTCAAAGAAACTAAAACAAAATAAGACGCTTAAATTGGATATATTTTTAAATCTGAGTCATTTTTAACTCTTCTCTGTTCCTAGGGTTGACCTCTTCCACTTACTATATCGTATTTACTGAAGTACAAATATTTTTGTACTGGCATGTTGAGATAGATATGTTCTCGCGATACGTGGTAGTATGCACAAAACCATTTCTTACAAGTACACTCAGAAAGAAAAAAAAAAAAACCTCTATTATACCTTGCTCAACTTGTTTCTGAGTTAGGCAAAAAAGGTTTGTTTCATTTTTTCACTAGAGCTCTGTTGCACGAAGCAGGTATCAAAAAAACAAAAATGATCTATTCAACTCTGATACTAAAAACTGATACCATCGGTAGATATTTGATTATCTATTCCCAACAAATTAAAAATATTTATATAAAGGTTTAAGTAAGAAGGTGCAATTGAGCTAAAATTTATTAATCTCAATTGATATCCTCGTTAAGACTACAATTTCGCAAAAATAACCGTGTATTTTTTATATAAGTAGTAAGACTTTTTGACGGTTTTCTTAGCAAATGTCGATTTATGTGTACTCAGAGTCCTTATTTTCTTTACTTCAACAGATCAAGATGAGAAAATATTTGGTCAAAATGAGAAATCGGATATCAAACGGAAAAATATTCCAGAGAAAAAATATTGCTCTTAAAATCGAGATAAGTGGATTGTACTTACATTGCGTATTGAAATAAGTTTTTTTTTTAAATAATCAATACTGTCCTGTCTTTGTGTCAAGTTTTGGTGTATTTGGTGTATATGTATTATCTTGTAATTTTTAAGATTTTTTGACTTATTTTGTTACGCAACGCTAAGGTTAGGAGAAAATAATCATTTCTCAGTTTTTCTTTAGTAAACGTACAGGCTACATACTTTTTTAACCTATCCTAAACAATTAAAATGTTATTCGTGTTGACCATAATAGAAAGAATCGCATTTTAATTCAGTCGCACAGAAATAGCAAAGTTTTTAATTTTGACAGATAATGTATCAGAAAATAAACACTGTCATGAAGTTTGACATTCTTTCCATAGAGGTATTTTCTGACAAATTAAAAACTTTATAATAGCATTCTCTGGGCGGCCGGTATAATTAATATAATGTTTTAAGTACTTATAAATATGTACCTATCATTATTTAAGTGTGATACGTATCTCTATCAGTATTGGATTTTTAAAGGTATAAATATTCGAAATATTTTTTCAGCTTTAAAAATTTTTCTTGGGATACTTTGAGAGTAAACTGTCGAAGTTGTATCGCAATACGCACCCAGTTCTAACTTCAAAATAACACGTCTACAGTACAAACACAATACTTATTGTTTTACGTACAATCAGCTTAAAAAAAGTTATGCGTTTAGAAAACGTATCATACTTCTATACCTGACTGTACTGAATAGTGTAGTGACATTATCTAATTATTTACGTTAATATGTTTCGATGTTTGAAGATTGAACTATTCATGTGATTCGATATAATAGTTGCAAATAAAATATAATAATTACACACGACTTTATTTTATCATTGAAACTTAATTTATGGGAGTAAGTAAAATAGAAGAAAAAAATATTTTTTAAGGAAAAAACTCCACCGACAGGCACCTAGCTCTCAAATTTGATGATGACGTAAAATATACATTATTTGAAAGTTATACGAGGAATAAGACTGAAATTTGTTATTTTCAATAATTATTATTTATCCATCAGGTTTTCAGTTTATAGTCTGTTTTGCTGACGCGATTCAGAAGGTGCTCACGCTGTGTTTAAAAACAAAATTACACCTTACATAGTAGGTACCGATTACACATTACAGAGCACCCAAAATTATTTACTAATTGTTATATTTTGCAACGCACTTTTTAATGTCCTCTCCGTTGAATCCGACCAAATCATTCCTAACTGTGATCAACGATCTACAAGGGAGATATTATAGTGCTCAAGTGTGTGCGCAATGCACAAGGGCACTCTGAACTCTCTGTACCTTCACTCTATTAAACTACTATACCTACTAGCGTATGAAATGAGCAGTTTTCTCCCATCGTTTTACAGCTCTCACTAGATGGCGTTAGGGTCACTTTAGGAAAAAAAAAACACGTCGGCGGAAAACCATAGACAAAGAGAAAAAAAGTGCTTAGGTAAATATTGTAAAATGCGTTAATGACTTAGGGATTAATTTGGATACTTATTTTTAAAATTATTATTTCGTTTATGTACTAAAGGTTCACACTAATATATTTTTTTCTGTTTATTATTTACGTTGGCGAAAGGCAATTACCCTCTGCTATAACTCTTAAATGAAGTTTAAAAAAGATAGCTCCTAGAGTGACGCTAGCGCCATCTCTCGATGATAGAAACATCTCGTGACAAGAAAACTGCTTATTAACACCACTAACAAATTTCGCTACTATACTAGTGTATAGAACTGGATGCCACGAACAAATCTCGCGCGCCATGAATTGACGCCACTTGTAATCAACTCGTACAAATGGTTATGACCCTTTGCGACCCTTTTTTCTTGGCATAGCTCCTCTCTACGTAGTAATAACAACTTACTGCTTCACTTTCATATTACGATGAGACCATGAGGCGGTGACTGTGGTAGTGACAATTATTATTATGTACCTTCTGAACCTATCTACGTGTTTGTCACTGCCAGGTCATTATCTATTGAAAAGTGCCAACAATGCCTTGAAATACGCCTTTGTTTCAAGGAAAATCCGGACCTTTGACTCAGTTTGCTACTGTGCTCTGTACCCCAATCACGAATAATTGCGTCAAAGTATTCGTTTAATAATGTAATCTTTTGTACGAGAAATTTAAAGCGCCTCTTTCGGCCGTAAAACAAACAACAAATTTAACACTCGAATAAATTAATATATTTCAATATTTTTTACGTGACGAATACGTCAAATGTTTGAGATTGAGGTACTTTCTGTACTTAAAATGGAATATTTTCAAAGGTACTATCGAAGTCACAACCACCTAAGCACCTTAAGAGCTGAAATTGCTTGCACCACGCGTCATCTTTTTAACCCCCGACGCAAAAAGAGAGGGGTGTTTTAAGTTTAACTCGTCAAGTATGTGTAAACGAGACACAATAAAAATTCCATTGTTATGCGACTCCAGGCATTCGTTTGATACCTGACTGATTAGCATGTCTGTCTGTGGAATCGTAGCTCCAAAACGAATGAATCGATTTCGTTTAGTTTTTTTTGAGTCATAGATAATTTTATCCCGAGTGTTCTGGGGGCGTATTGCGATGCAGTTTTGACAATTAAAACGCTCTGATTTACTGTCAAATTAGCAATTCTTATTGCAATTTCGCATTATATTGATAATATTACTATAATATAACATTATAAATATTAATATTCATACCATTGTAGTATTATTATAATATTATTATAGTGATAATATTCGTTAACACTGAGTCAGAATTGAACTGCCTCGGAATTGAACGGATTAAGTTGGATCGCAATACGCCCCTTGAGCCATGGTTCATGAGAATTTGTTCAGCTGTATGTAGCTCATCAGCTCATTTCTAGTCACTAGTTGTCCGATCGATTCAAAATTTGTTACCATGTAAGTTCAATGATTTTGAAATAACATGGTAAGGTAACCATGACTTGAAAAAATGACGTGTCGGAGGGATTTAAAATGATTTATTTTGTATTATAAGTTAGATGTTTCGCCCGTTTTTGTGTCGTGCAAGCTATTTTAGTTTGAAAGTAATTATCTCTACATATAAGTCTATGTTTCAAAGTGGTTAGGAGGCAGGTACTTCGACCGTATGTTTGATATTTCATACGATATCATGTATTCGAGTCAGTCAGCACAACATATAGGCACTATAACCTTCGTTTAATGTAAAGTATGATTCAGATACTGCAAGTAAATTAGGTATGCCAACATTTTACCCAGATATCTGAATATACAATGCTAACAAAATATTTTTACGAATTGTACTTCATTGGATTGAATCGGGTAACATCGGCATCAATTCCATCAGATATAAAAGTGGCTTACTCCTACATATGACTATAAAAGTTTTATTTATTATACGGCTCACTTTACAAATTGAGGTCCCGTAGGTTTCTATCCAGGGCCGTCACTAGGGGCGTCAGGGGGACATTGATTGTGGGTGGGGTTAGGGCCGGAAGAGCTAGGGCTGAGAAAACAAGTTTGACTTTACTTCAAACAGCGGTTAGCTTAATATGCACGAGATTTCGTACGAGAAAATGTTTTATTGAACATTTAAATATCCTTAAAAGGTGTTCCATGCAGCTTCAAATGATAGAATATTGATAGGAGAAACAAAGATTTTATTGATATAATTAATCTGGTAACGATAATTATTAAGGTCTAGGCCCACTAAACCGTACCATAACATGGTATGTTACGTTGTGTTACAATTAGGTAATTTTATTTAGGTAGCTTTGCAATTAATACTTTAATTTATCACTCGTTTATTTAGATCTCGTTTGAGCACCCCCTGTCCCTTTAATACGGCCCCGTTTTCTTCAGTAATAGAGAGTAGGTGAAGTGAAGTAGGGATATTTTTATTAGAACGAAGCCATTGTATAACAATTTGCGGTTATAAACCTGAGACAAGGTTTTAATACTCCAGTATTTCTGTTTTTAAAGAAATAAAATTATCTATCTACATACTGTAAACAGCTTCCTTTTGTCACCTCTTAAGAAAAAACATAAAGATCAACGCTACGATCTAAATAGTATTTCCTTTTCGAAAATATATCTATAAGCCAAGTTTATTTATAGTCCAGCACCCTCAGGAGTCGAGAATAACACCACTTTCTACTGAAAAGTATTGCCCCAAGCGGATACTAACTATAGTGAACCATAAATTGGTACTACCTAACTATTGGCGCGAGAAAATAAAGTTTGGGCATCAATTTTGTAGTGTTTTATGTTCTCTTTAAATAAGTAAGACTATTAGCTCTGAGTTGTATTGATGTTTATGTTAGACGACGCGTTTGGTGTATTGGTTCTACTGACTACTATGCCGGAGGTCGCGGGTTCGAATCCCGCAAGGGGCAAATGTTTATGTGATGAGCACATTTGTAAGTAAGTCATGGATGTTTGCGTTTTTAAGTATTTATGGGAGACGTCGCCGTCATTATCGTTGTCTGGTATTCGTTGCTTAAGGACGAACATTCCTTGGTTCGAAATCAAGACGATTGGTGTGTTGTCTGGTGGATATTTATTATTTACTAGCTTTTGCCCGCGACTTCGTTCGCGTGGACTTCAGGTTCGTCCCGTCTAGTAGCGCAAAAAATGTGTTTTTTTACGACCTCACATTAGAAACCTCAAAAATTGTAGCCTATATGTTATTCTGATGTATAAGCTATATTGTGGTAAAGTTTCATTCAAATCCATTCAGTAGTTTTTACGTGAAAGAGTAACAAACATCCATACATCCATACTTACAAACTTTCGCCTTTATAATAGTAGTAGGATTTTATTTATCTTCTTTTCTTCCTAAAATATCCTGTACAGTTAAAAACTATCGTAAATAGAAGATTCGGTATCCTTACGAAAGCATCATCATCATTATTAGTAGTTCGTCCTCTGTGGAACGAAGGCATCTCATCATTGAACTACCATTACTAGCGTATGGAACTGACATCACGAACAAATCTCGTGCCACATGTATTGACGCCACTTGTCATCAACACACACAAACGGATAACAAATTCGAAATTAAAATTTCAAGTAATGCGTTACAATTCTCCTCCCCAAAGTGGTAAAATATTTTTTGGGGCGATGTTTTTTATCCCTCCTAATAAATCATGTGGGGTATTGTTGAATCGGTCATTAATGATAATTTCAAGGGAATCAAAACCTTTATAAGGCAATTTTTCTTTGTTTAATCAGTCAGGTATCAAACGACTCCCGGGAGTCGCATAATAATGGAATTTCTATTGTGTCTCGTTCACACATACTTGACGAGTTAATCATGTCTTACAGGATAGGTCAGGGCAATCAAAATGCATACATAGTAAAGTAGATACGAAACCCTTTGTGCGAGTCCAACTCGCACTTGGCCGATGTTTTATCAATGTAGTCATTGCAACTTGAGCCAAGTATACTTGACTACTTCCTTTTTATTCATTAAACAACATAAATCGTTAAGGTATCAGATTAAAAAGTATCTAACTTCCGACTCAGCGTTCCTTGAAAACTTAGTGTTGTAACGTAAATCTGTAAACGCTTCCCTTTTCATAGAAATTCGTGTAAAGATTTTCTTTTCATAAACTTCTAGAAAATTCTTTGACTACGCGTGGAAAGGAAAATATTTGAAAACAGATTTTTACACGGACTCATACAACTATACAAAGTCATGCAATAAGTATCCATTTTTTATCGAATCTCCTTATCTTTATTTTTGGCTTCAAACCTATCCCTAATCAGTTTCAAATATACTTACTTTTGAAACTGAAAGTACTAATAGATTCCGAAAATAATTTCAGCTCTTATCTCAATAGAAATTAGGTTCTAAATTGGGCAAGAAGGTTGTCTATGAAAATAATAGCTTCCAAACTTGTGCGTTAGTGGTTACATATTACTACGCGGATTGTAATTGCTAAAGTCATTAGTCAATTAAATATTTGGAACTTCACATCACAAACAGAATATACCTGTTTATCACTTTCATCAACTGCAAGAACTAAGCTACTGTTTTGTTAAATTATTAGTTCCCTGCCTGTTTTTCCTGTAATATTTATTATGAATCGGACACATCAATTAACTCATTTACAAAAAAAATGGTTCATGAAATGACACTTATGAACGTGTACAGTAAAAAAATAAAAAGATATGTGCCCTGTGTGTAGTTTCATTTTATGTGAAAATTATAGAATGATCCGAAGTACTAAAAAGGTTTCACTGTCTCCCCAACTACATACAAGTACAACTATACAACTATACGAGTAGGTATATGTAGAAGTTTTCCTTGCCAGACTGCTACCCGATTTTTGATTCAATAAAAGTGCACAATTTTTCTTCAAAATCATACCGCCAACCACAATAATAACAGTGCTGTATTTTTAACCATCGATACTTTGGATTGCTACATTTCTATTCAATATTTACCGTAAAATTACGTAAAACTAAATAGCTTTCGAACTAAACTTGTGGAAAAATTGTAAACTCTGGTGTAGGTATTTATAATATGTAACTATGTGTGTGAGAAAGGAACCGGAATCAACCAAGTTTCGGGGCCCAGTTCAGCGGTAGACACCGAAGAGACGAGGTATGTTACGTTCTAGTTGCTTTATAAACATTCACCAACTAACACATAGTTCATACACAACTTACGAATGTATTCACAAAAGTTTAGTGTTTATTCTATATATACGGTAAATCTGCTTAATTATAATTCTAAGTCAAATTAATGAAGCAGTTTTACTTTAGAGATATTGGTACATGGAGTCGGACAAAGCATAGTTTTAATCCCTTAAATGTGGACATGAAGATAGAATTGAAAGTTTTGATGGAAAGAGCAGAGCGTATCGCTCGTCATTTAACATTCAAAGCCTCACTGATGTGTTTATCAACATTATTTTGTCATGCTTTTGTTTACGCGACCGCCGCGGTAGCCTATTGATTCCTGAGCGTTGAAGTAATTTTTGGCCACTGTGTTAGTGTTAGATGATTATGTCCCACATCCCACGTTAAATATAATGTCGGTTCCTCATAAATGACTTTTTTATCTTGCTACACTATCGATAATAGCCTCAACTATCTCGTCACGTCACTATAACAGTAGTAATTGCAGCACGACCTTGTATAATTTGTTCTTGTGGAAGGCCGCGAGAATTAAATTCTCCAGCTGTTTGTTATTTTGTTATTTCGCACTGTGAGATACTTCCTATCATTTATATAAGTTTGTTATTGTTGCTCTTTTTTAAAGGCTTTATGAAATAAGAAAGGAGTATTATTTTAAACTTTGGCCAAGGTTACATTAAAAGATAAGATGAGATTGGTGTCTTTTTAGGGTTCCGTAGCCGAATGGCAAAAAACGGAACCCTTATAGTTTCGTCAAGTCTGTCTGTCTGTCCGTCCGTATGTCACAGCCACTTTATTCTGAAACTATTAGCATCACACCGCTGAAACTTGGTAGGTACGTGTATCTTTTTTCCGCTTTCCGATTCAGGTACAAAAAATTTGAAAAAATGATATTATAGGGGGGGCTCCCATACATGAAACTCAAACCAAAAAAAGTTTTTTTACTCAAACCTATACGTGTGGGGTGTCTATGGATAGGTCTTTCAAAATGACATTGAGGTTCCTAAAACCATTTTTTCTAAAAGTCTAACGTTTGAGATATAGACGCTTCCAAAGTGGTAAAATGGGCGTTCCCCCCCCCTATCTAACTTTTGAACTAAGGAAGTGAAAATTTTGAAAAAAATATGTAATGTAGATCTCAACATAAACTTTCAACGAAAATTGATTTGAGCGAAATCGCACTAGCAGTTTTTGAGATATTGCACATTTTTATCAACTGCAAATATAACTTTGTCTTTCATACAAACACTATGAAAAACAAAGTTATATTTGCGGTCAACAAAATATTGTGGTATTTTGGCTAAGTGGAAGTAAGAATCCCTAATTCAGTTAAAGTTGGCACGGAACCCTCAGTGCGCGAGTCCGACTCGCACTTGGCCGGTTTTTTTGTTAAATTAATAAAAACTGCAAAAGGTTAGTCATACTATAACAAACACATGAGGTAAATCGATCTAATTTATAAAATAATGAATGAAATTGATTTGCGTAAGAAACAGGTCAAGTATTGGTTTACATAAATCAGACTCATACAACTCAATATTTTTTTTGGAAGACGATTCAATACTCGACTGAGTAAAACTTGCATCAAATGTTCTCAGCGTTGATTTTGTCGAAGGTCGAATGTCGCAAGGACACATAGCTTTCGATATAAATTCAAAAAACCTAAAAATTCCTTTCCTCCCTGCTCAAGGGGAACGGGCTGGGACTTTTGATATGTTAACCTCCTGACTAGTCCAAAGAAAGTTACGAAGTCAAAAGTTGAGATCTATTATTCTTAATTTCTTGGTATAAAGGTAATATAAAGCGCACATTAGAAAATAAATAGATATTGCTCTATCACATATCTCTAACTTCGTTTATTTACCCATCCTGGTACTAAAATTGTGCTTGTCCACGAGTCTTTGATCAACGAAGAAGCCAGGAATCTGATCCCTCAAAGTTAACAAGGATTTTAATGACCTGACCAGGAGTCTTATTTTTATAACTTTAACCGTTTTTTTAAATAGCGATCATTATTTTATCGCAACGTAACCCAAGTTACTGTTTGCATGTACTGTATGTATTAAAAATAGTCATTTGGTATTTGAAAGTCATGAGCTATGTTTAATTTATGTAGTTTGTAACTAACTGCGTTTACTCCAGACACATTTTTATAAATGGACTTAGATTTTTTCGCAGCAGATGTAAACAAGTAAGTAGTATTACTTGTAAAGGTTAACAAAATATTATTTATGGTACATAAACTTATACTTAAACTTACACAGAATAAAAACAATATATAAAAACACACAAATAAAAAATTTATATAATAAATAATATTTTGCAATAATAATTGATAACATTTCATTTACAATACAGCATTACTAGAGACTCTAAAGTTCTACATCATGATAATGGGACCTCCTGTTTGTCCTCACTTCCAAGGTGTAGCGCGGAATTAAACGCAAACAGCCTTCGCAGGTTCCAGTAAATTTAGCGTCCCTTTTTAATCCCGACTGGCAAACCTGTCACGTCGAACCTGGCTTTTAGGGCTCTGCAAGTAAGATAATAATCTATATATATATACATATAATAAGACTGTAAAAGATCGATTTCTGTACATTGAAGATTTTTATGAAAAATTGTTACAGGGGGTCTTAATTACCGTAATAGAAGCCAAAACAACAATTTTTAAAATATTTGTCTGTCTGTCTGTCTGTCTGTCTGTCTGTTTGTCGGGGCTAATCTCAGAATCTACTGGACCGATTTTGATGGGGCTTTTTTTATTTGACTCAGCATCACTTGGAGAGTAAACTAGGATAGAAATAATCACGCCAATAGACTTAGGGGGTAGGCAGAAAAAATATATATATAAAAGAAAGTCGTGTTTGTTACAACACTTATAACTTGAGAACGGCTGAACCGATTTGGCTGAAAGTTGGTGGGGTGGTAGCTTAGAATCAGGAAAAGCATATAGGATACTTTTTGTCCCGCTAGACGGGGCCGGGGCTGGGGTAGCACGGGACCGGGACGAAACGGTGGGGAGGTAGCTTAGTACCAGGAGAAGGACATAAGATACTGCATATAGGATACTTTTTGTCCCGCTAGACGGGGCCGGGGCTGGGGTAGCACGGGACCGGGACGAAACGGTGGGGAGGTAGCTTAGTACCAGGAGAAGGACATAAGATACTGCATATAGGATACTTTTTGTCCCGCTAGACGGGGCCGGGGCTGGGGTAGCACGGGACCGGGACGAAACGGTGGGGAGGTAGCTTAGTACCAGGAGAAGGACATAGGATACTTTTTATCCCGTTCGATGGGGCCGGGGCTAAGGCGGGACGGGGCCGAGGCGAAACAATTTAAAATAAATGTGGGTGGAAATGAATCTGTAAAGTGTTTTAATTCAATGTGTAGTGTTTCCTCCATATTGGTTTGTATGAATTAAATGAATATTTGGTACTTTATGGTACTTGCCAAAGTATAACAAAACAGTGCCATGAAAAAACAAAGTAAAATGTTAGTAAAGTAGTAGTTTTTTTTGTGGCAAAGTAGTAGTTAAAAGTAAAGTAACCATATTATCCTATCAAACAAAGGAATTCCTAATCGAAATACAAATTGTGAACGTCCAAATAATCGGTATGGTCATAATAATTGATCACCTTTGATGTACCTACTACTTTCTTCTTATTGTTGTAATATGGCCAATTTTAATGATAAGTGAGTACTAAAATGTACTATATAAATACTTTATATCTTGCGTACTTATAAGTACTTATACTTAAGTATCTTATTTGTAAAATCATAAGCCTATAAATTAAAAATTCTATCCAAAGTCACTATTCCACGCGGACGAAGTCGCGGGCACAGCTAGTGTTAAATAAATATGTTTATGAAAAAACCTGATCATCATTATCATCCGAAGAACGTCTTCTGTTTAACATAAGCCTCCCACGGTTTATGTTATTAACAATATTTTGTCCTATAATAATATATTGTCGCCATATTGTTATAATACACAATCATGTCGGGAACATCATAAGTTTAATTGTTTGGATCATAAAATAAGTGAATTTTAACGTTTTATGTTCACGTAGTACTATTTCTCTGCAGTTAGTTATTTAATAGAATATCTACGCACATAGACAGGACCAATTTGTGATTGGTTGAAAAAACATGTCAAAAGTATTCGACACAGTATTCATTCTTGTCGTTTTTACTTTATTTAAAAAAAGGACTTCACAACAAGCGCCTATTTTTCGGGATTTTCTTTTTTAGGGTTCCGTAGCCGAATGGCAAAAAACGGAACCCTTATAGTTTCGTCAAGTCTGTCTGTCTGTCTGTCTGTCTGTCTGTCTGTCTGTCTGTCTGTCTGTCTGTCTGTCTGTCTGTCTGTCTGTCTGTCCGTCCGTATGTCACAGCCACTTTATTCGGAAACTATAAGCATCACATAGCTGAAACTTGGTAGGTAGATGTATTTTGTTCACCGCTTTCCGATTCAGATACAAAAAGTAAGAAAAATTAATATTTAAGGGGGGCTCCCATACATGAAACTAAAACCTAAAATTTTTTTTTTACTCAAACCTATGCGTGTGGATAGGATAGGTGTGCGTCTATGGATAGGTCTTTTAAAATGATGTTGAGGTTTCTAAAATCATTTTTTCTAAAAGTGTAAGGTTTGAGATATAGACGCTTCCAAAGTGGTAAAATGGCCCTCCCCCCCCCCCCATCTAACTTTTGAACTAAGAAAGTGAAAATTTTGAAAAAAATATATGATGTAGATCTCAACAAAAACTTGCAACGAAAATTGGTTTGAAGAAGATCGAACCAGTAGTTTTTGAGATATTGCACATTTTTATCAACCGCAAATATAACTTTGTCTTTCATACAAACACTATGAAAAACAAAGTTATTTTTGCTGTCGCAATATATTGTGATGTTTTCGTTAAGTGAAAGTAAGTGGACCCTGAATTCAGTTAAGGGTGGCACGGAACCCTCAGTGCGCGGGTCCGACACGCACTTAACCGGTTTTTCAGTGAATAGAATTTCCAACAGCGTATTTTTTCAAATATTTGTTAGAACCGAACCAAATCATTGTTAATGATTGTAAAGAATGTATTTCATAAGTAGCATGCGTGAATTTTACCTTTACAAAAGAGCCCTACTACAAATGAAAATGAAGATTACTACACCTTTTTCTCTATGAAAGTCACTTGATGCAAGGGAGCCTATTAAAATCGGTTTTCTATTTAAACTTTGAAATTTGGGTGAGGTTTTCTGAGGTTTGGGTGCATTCATAACAAACCATAGAAACGTCAAATTATCATCAAACTTCATTTAAAAATAAATACAACTAGCTTTTGCCCGCGACTTCGTTCGCGTGGACTTCAGGTTCGTCCCGTCTAGTAGCGCAAAAAATGTGTTTTTTTACGACCTCACATTAGAAACCTCAAAAATTTTAGCCTATATGTTATTCTGATGTATAAGCTATATTGTGTTAAAGTTTCATTCAAATCCATTCAGTAGTTTTTACGTGAAAGAGTAACAAACATCCATACATCCATACATCCATACATCCATACATCCATACATCCATACTTACAAACTTTCGCCGTAGTAGTAGGATGTATATAATTAAAGCAATGGAGGAAACGAGCCTTACTTTCATTTCAATTCTGTGCGTGAGTGACACGCAAAAACTGCTTCAACTATACATAGATTATCACATTTTTTTTAAATAAACGTAGCTGAAAAATTAAGCAAATCAAGTATTCACGTCCACTTAACGTATTCCTCTTTTCCCGTCTATATTAGAGATGTTCAACAGGTAAGGGGAGGGGGCCGACAGCCATCTATGTGGGAAGGGGGAGTGGGGGCATTCGATCTCATTTTACGCGTCGACAGTGTTTATTCGTTGTTTTTCAGCCTTTCAAAGAATCGTTAATTAATGTCGCAAGTGCCATTATGGCATTCAAATATAATTTAAAGGATTTTATCAATAACAAATTATTACTACAAATTGGATTTTAAATGATATTGGTAATTTCGTTGCATCTGCAAGTGACGTTAAAGGATATTGACCAAAGCCGGGCCTAGATTGAATATGAATATGAATATTTTATTTGCCTTTGGAAAAGGGTACATTTTTGTGGGTGTTATGTTTGTTACAGTTCTGCTTTTCCAGCTATGAGAAATAGCATGCAAATATTTTACAAAATTATCGAATTATTAAGTAAGAGTTAAAGAATTATCATCACAATGTCGTATTAATTACATTAAAATTACATTACAATTACATGAAAATTAAATTCATAAAATTTGAATAAAAATGTCAATTGAAAAATATTTAGGGTTACCTACGTCAAATTTAAAAACTCATCCACCTTGTAAAAACATCGTTCTTGTAGCCACTTATAAAGGGCACATTTAAATTTATTTAAGGGCAAGTCTTTAATGTTCTGGGGTATTTTATTATATATAAGGGTGCACATCCAGTAACAATTTTTTCCAAATCTTGCACTTTTTGGTATTGCATCTGCAACAAGTCTATTGCCGTTTCTGGTATTTCGCAAGTAAATATTTTTTGCTTGCTTAAAATAATACATATTTTGTTTGACGTCTAATTAGTTTAAATATTAAAAATCTTATTCTGAATTATAATTGCACTGGTATTTCTGAAATAATCTAACGAATAGGGGTTCAAAAGTAACACTTAAATAGTTTAGGTGACTTTTAATAGGTGCATTAACTCTGCAATCACAAAACATAACCTCAAAAAGCCTCAAAGTTGCCATTGAATTCCTCGAAAACACCTGATTATTTTTCAAAAATATTTTTTGTGTGTATTCTTTCAAAAAATATTTATATATTTTATCCGAACATTTTGTAAAGACGCATGCTGACGCAAAAGTGGACCCAGTTTCCATAGAGTTTTGGACAAGATCCTTTATATTTCTTTCATGTTGATCGCTTCGTACACCTGTTTTGAAATTTTCAATTTCACTGTCATCAATCTATACATATAATAAGACTGTAAAAGATCGATTTCTGTACATTGAAGATTTTTATGAAAAATTGTTACAGGGGGTCTTAATTACCGTAATAGAAGCCAAAACAACAATTTTTAAAATATTTGTCTGTCTGTCTGTCTGTCTGTCTGTCTGTTTGTCCGGGCTAATCTCAGAATCTACTGGACCGATTTTGATGGGGCTTTTTTTATTTGACTCAGCATCACTTGGAGAGTAAACTAGGATAGAAATAATCACGCCAATAGACTTAGGGGGTAGGCAGAAAATATATATATATATAAAAGAAAGTCGTGTTTGTTACAACACTTATAACTTGAGAACGGCTGAACTGATTTGGCTGAAAGTTGGTGGGGTGGTAGCTTAGAATCAGGAAAAGCATATAGGATACTTTTTGTCCCGCTAGACGGGGCCGGGGCTGAGGTAGCACGGGACCGGGACGAAACGGTGGGGAGGTAGCTTAGTACCAGGAGAAGGACATAAGATACTGCATATAGGATACTTTTTGTCCCGCTAGACGGGGCCGGGGCTGGGGTAGCACGGGACCGGGACGAAACGGTGGGGAGGTAGCTTAGTACCAGGAGAAGGACATAGGATACTTTTTATCCCGTTCGATGGGGCCGGGGCTAAGGCGGGACGGGGCCGAGGCGAAACAATTTAAAATAAATGTGGGTGGAAATGAATCTGTAAAGTGTTTTAATTCAATGTGTAGTGTTTCCTCCATATTGGTTTGTATAAATTAAATGAATATTTGGTACTTTATGGTACTTGCCAAAGTATAACAAAACAGTGCCATGAAAAAATTTATATTTAGATCCATTTTTTCCACACAACAAAGTAAAATGTTAGTAAAGTAGTAGTTTTTTTTGTGGCAAAGTAGTAGTTAAAAGTAAAGTAACCATATTATCCTATCAAACAAAGGAATTCCTAATCGAAATACAAATTGTGAACGTCCAAATAATCGGTGTGGTCATAATAATTGATCACCTTTGATGTACCTACTACTTGCTTCTTATTGTTGTAATATGGCCAATTTTAATGATAAGTGAGTACTAAAATGTACTATATAAATACTTTATATCTTGCGTACTTATAAGTACTTATACTTAAGTATCTTATTTGTAAAATCATAAGCCTATAAATTAAAAATTCTATCCAAAGTCACTATTCCACGCGGACGAAGTCGCGGGCACAGCTAGTCTAACATAAAATGCATGTTAAAACGCGCTGCTACGGTGTAGCAGAACAATGCTACGAGATCGTAGCAACATGCTACGAGGCACCGCAACATTGCTACGAGATCGCGCTAAACGTAGTAGCATGAGGGCTACTGTGAATTTCGCAATCAAGTAGAAAAGTTTGCAAATTAGATGCTAGCTTGTAATTGTTATAATAGGCTTTACTGCTTAGATAATAAAGGCTATTCCATCTAAAAAAAATATCGTTACGTGTGTCGTTGCTTGTAGACTAACATTTGGCCTGTTGAGATTGAGTAGTATGCTTTGTTGTGACCTAAGGAGCTTCAAAACATTTTCTTCGTGATTTCTGTGATGAGTAGTCTCCCGACTTTTGACTGCAGTCGTCTCTGTCACTCTTGCTAGCCACACGTTGAGTGTGAAGGCGATGGCTGTAAAGTAAAAATTGAAAATGCCTTACATCGGAGTAGAACCCTGGAAAGTTACGCTTCGCGCTGCATCAATGTATTTGTTGAAGGTATTTTCAATATGAAAGCTGGTAAGGATGCTGACATGGATGTGGTAAAATTGTTCACAAAAATAAATAATAATAATAATAATTTGTTCACAATAAAGTAGCGTAGTACCCAAAGTCTATCTGTACCCTGAGCACGAAAAACTATCGAATGCGTAAACGTATCGTGAAATGTCAAAATCAATGTTTAAAAAATGAGATTTCTTTACGCACCGCCAGGGGCGCTAGTCTAATTTCCATACGAATGGACATTTCTCGATACGCTTACGTATTCGATAGTTTTTCGTGATAAGGGTATTGATGAAAGAAAAGGATTTCATCAAAGTTTTTACGAGTCTTGTCTCTCTTACAATATATTGTTATTTATTTACTTATAAACATTATGGCACACACAAAAGTGTACAAAAGGTTGACTTAGTGTTAAAAGCATTCTCTCCTAGTCATATTTTTAGGTCATGCTCCGGCCCCGTCTAAGGGGTATGAAAAATAGATGTTGGCCGATTCTCAATATGGTCACAAAATTTCATGAGAATCGGTCAAGCCGTTTCGGAGGAGTACGGGAACGAAGACTGTTTGAGAATTTTATATACGAGTATAAGAATATGTCGTGACAAGCTCACAATGCAACTAAATTGGCAGCACTTTTCAGCGCAGACGTTAAAACTTATGAAGCCATAAACGGAGTAAAATGTTAGTTTAATAACAATCTGCAACCGCATAACGATGTTAGCGAGCAGCGAGTGTGGGACAGAGATGCCGCACTATCGACATATATCGATATCTTAATTTGATTGCCCTAGATGTAGCAATTATATTTATTAAATAGGTACCATTCCTCCTAGCTAGTAGCTAGGTGAAATTAAAACAATACTTAAAGTCCGTTCATCTTTGCTTGTCCAATATTGTAAACAATCCTGACATTCCCTTTTAACGAAATAAGGCATTTTAAAATAATAATAAACACAAAATTCACAACCCAATAAGGTAATTCATTGTATAACACCAAGATCTTTTTAAATCATATAGTTAACTTATTTTATTGACAGATATTATATTAAAAGTTATAAAAAGATTGTTTACAATTTTAGACTAGCAAAGAAAAACGGACTATAGTTCTGTCAATTACAAAAAGTTTAATAAACAATAAAGATTAACATCTCAACAATACTAGTACTTATCTTCTGTTTAATGGCGGATCCTGACGGCTGAGGCAATTAAACATGCCACCACGTGACGTCAAAGTTATGACAGCGACTAGTAGCAACGCGATGGTTGCCGTCGATGAAAACTAATAGTAAAAAAGTAAGTCAGCCTGTAATCAAAAAACTAAGAAGTAAAATATATACTTACCCCCTTATTAATAATAACGCAAACAGTCTAATAAACCTGTTTTAACTATTACACTGTTTTGTCTCGTTCTTTCTCGGCGCTGTCATCATTTGACAAAAAGTGACAAAACAGTGTAATATCCAGTTTAATAAAATAGGTTTATTAGACTGGATGAGTTATTATGAATAAGGGGGTTAGCTTTGAATTCGTTTTATTTCTAGAATAAAACTTTACGTTTCTTTACTTTACTTTACTTCTAGCTAGTTGCTGCCTTCTAATCGGTAAATTACCGTTAAGGATCTGCAAAAGAGTTTATAACAAGGTATTGGTATCGGTAAAGAGTACTATCGATACCTTCGATGGTAAGCTATCGATAGGTAGTACAACACTATTTCCAAAGAAAATAACGTTTTACGAGTTGCGTAGACGCGCGCGCGACTGAGTGGGAATGTATCATTTTTTTCTCAGATTGCTAAAGTTTCTTTATAAAGTATTCTGAAATGGTAAATAATAATAATAAGATATTGTTTTTTTTATGAATAAAATGATACTCAAAAACTTTCTACAATTTATATAGGAAGGAAGTTATCGATATGGAAATCATATAAGTATGTATATGTTTATAAATATGCATGAATATTTTAGTCAAAACTACATAATATCTAGGAAAATGTTTTATACTCTTCCAATTTAATTTCTTCACATAACTTCGGCTTGTTTCACAATGTCAAAATAAGTTCCCTTTACCGTTATCTGTCCACAACGTCATACGAAATGTCATTCCATATTTGGATTATTTGTTGGTTAGTCGTCATTTGTCGAAGGCCCTTGCATTTTTTGTAAATACTGCGTTGAAATAAATACTAATTGTCATTTTGTAAACAAAAGTATTCAGTGAAATCCATTTGACAGCTTTTCCGTTTTTTACTCTTAATTAAGAGCTTTCATTAAAATACTTTCCCTTACAAATTAATTAAGTGTAACGGGATACAATAAAAAACGTTGTTAGGTGCGCAACAAAAAAAGACTCAGTGGGGTAAGTTTGTACAAAGTAGTAAAATTTACCTTTGCAAATCTTAAAGGTCCAATTCTGGATCGATAGTAATGGTAAAATGTTGGTTCCAGCGGTTAAACTTTTACGTTTGTGTGTGTTTTAAAGAAAAAATACCCTAACCAAATGTCAGATTGACTCTTTTCATGACCATTTGTAAAGGTATTCTTTCTATAAATTGGGCCTAAGAGTGAAATAAAGCCTGAGTTACGAAAAAGCTTAAATAACACTATGAGTGTTAAAAAAGATTAACATGTTTGTAAGCTCTGGTTTATTTAAGTATGTAAGTCAAGTCCTACTATTTCTCTCTCTCTATCTCTTTGTCAAATTACTTCTATAGAATTTATTTAAGCGCAGGCTCGTGAAATGGCTTTGAAAAAAAAATTAGTTACAATTTGCATGCCATAATTTTGATAAAATGTGAGGGATTATTTTTTTACCTGTATGCCCCATTAAACCATGGTTTTTAAGCAAGTAAATATTCATTTAATTTCTTTAGCTACAAATAGACTAGACCCGACGTGATAATATGCGTGATTCTCACCCAAGTGAGACTCAAAAGTGATTTTACGACTATGGCTAAATCTTCTAGTGATTATAAATATCTATTTTCTAACCATAAATATTTCATTTATTCCCTGCTGGATCTTATTCTATTAAGCGCAAGGGCGTAACAGCTAAAAACGTCAGATTTTTATAGAATTTATTGCCGTGGGCTTTATAGAGGCACCCGTGAAAAGGATTAGAGAATTATCGTGTTTTTTAATACAACCGACGGATTATTGTATTATGCCGTATTTAGGTGCGCATAATTATGCCAAATATTATACAATGTGTGAGGAACACTCTTTCAACCTTATTTTACGGTCGATGTCTTTTCTGCCCAAGCACCTCGAGTTTTTGTATCGTGTGAGCAGGCGATTTAAATTGAAAAGTGGTAAGGCGCAAGAGAGTTACATTTATAAACGTATTTGCTTTGAATAGCTTTCTTCTTCTTCTTCTCAGCCTTTTTCTACCATTTTCTTGGTGTAGACCTCCTTTCTTTTATGCCAGTCTCTTCTATCCTGAGCCACCTGGATCCACATTAATCCGGCTGCTCTCTTGATGCCATCACTCCATCGCATTTGGGGTCTTCCCACCGGGCGGCCTACTCTTCATAGTTTTTTTTTTATGAGTTACTGAAAAATTACTAGGGGTGCGTATTGCGATGTTGCTTTGACAGTTGAGCAGCTGTGCTTTTGAACGGATTAGCAAATTTGTATTGTGATTTCGTATTATCCACGAGCAGATTAGCGTGGGACACAGCACCCTTAGGGAAGTGAATAAGTGAAATAGAAACACTTTAAATTTTTCTTAACTTGCA
Organism: Pyrausta aurata; assembly: GCA_963584085.1. Classification (NCBI taxonomy): domain Eukaryota; kingdom Metazoa; phylum Arthropoda; class Insecta; order Lepidoptera; family Crambidae; genus Pyrausta; species Pyrausta aurata. The sequence continues at coordinate 7,540,794 of OY757274.1, forward strand.
TTGCAATGCCTGGGGCTCTATTTTTGAATCACTCGTTTGGATATGGCGTATGAGAAAACGAATAAAAATCAACGAAAACTATGCGAAATATAGACGTGAGTACTCACGAAATTGAGCAATGAATTTTCAAATCCTTCCTGTGTAGAAAACAACTGGTTTTCATTCCAAAATTTGACTTTAATTAATGAATATCTTGACGCGAGTGATTCAAAAATAGGGCCCCTGGAACTTGACCAGATTAAACAAGATCGCAATACGCCTCTAGATTTACTGTATGGTTTGTGTGCAACAAACATTGCAACCAACATTTTGTATGAAAGTTGTTTCTGAGATTGTGACTATTCTGTAGCATCATCAGCTTTCACATAAACGTCAAACATACTCCAAAGGTTGAAATGCTGTTTACCAATTATACATCATTTTCGTACTTTTCCTAGAAATGTAGATTATCTGGGCTTATCTTGTGAAGGGTTAAGCCTTGACTCTGACGTACATTCTTCGTTTAATTTTATTTGAAATGGGTTCGCTCTTAATTTTTTTTACTTACCTCCTGGGCCCCTATTTTTGAATCACTCGCTTGGATATGGCGTGTGATTTTTGTTCGAAATACATAAAAAATCAACGGAAATCACTTCAAATCTAGACGTGGGTACTCATAAAATTGAGCTGTCTTTTTTTCCAATCCCTCCTGTGGATTTCGATTGTTATTCTGACAATACACAGACAGCGCATTGAACCTTTTTCAATGCGCTTGCGATTCCAGACAATCTTTCAACACATAAGCTATATTGCATCCATGAAAACCTTGGTTAGGTTAGTTTATAATTATGTCTACGCCACACCTTTATAGTTTATCTTTAAAGTGTTTTGTCACTACAGATTGCACTGTTGAAAACCTCATGTGACAGACAAGGAATCAAATCCTGTGTCTAACGATATCCGTTGCTTTTTACAAATGCAATTCCCTTTCATTTAGGGAATACTTACATGCATTTAAGGAATTACCATCTCATTTCTATAGTGTTTGTTCATGTACGAATGTGGAATTGTATCCAACATCTTTATGATTTAACTTTTTGATGGCTATAAAGCCGTATACCTACCCGCCTGTAAGTGGTTATGGGTCATCCATAAATTGCGCCACGCACTTAGGACCAACGTGTAGTTCAAAAAGAAAAGCAAAGTTGCTGCTAGAAAGGTTGCTGCAAAATTTCTGACTAAAAGCACTTCATATCATTTTTAAATTACTATTTTTGGGTGCGTATTGCCATGCAGTTTTGACAGTTAAACATTTCTGCTTTACTTTTAATGTAGCCTTATATTTATAATATTACTATAATATAAATATTAATATTCATACCATTGTAGTATTATTATATTGATAATATTCGTTTACACTGAGTGGGAATTGAACTGCCTCGGAATTGAACGGATTAAGTTGGATCGCAATACGCCCCCTGTACTAATTCGTTGAAATATATTTTTATATTGGAAAAAATGCATTAGGAATCAGAGAACAGCCATTTTGCTGGGTACGATTGACGTTTTCAAGCATTTTTGTTAGACTTCACGCTTCAGACACGTAGCAGTTAAATTTCAAGTTTGTGTATTATTTGTATGCAAGCTGTGTTTATCTGTAAACCTATAATGCAATTTACCTATATTTTATGATTTTTAATTTTAAGAAAGCATTATTATGTCTTTAGTTGATAAACCTTATAAATTGAAAATAAATAAAAATGAAAGTATTGTTACTAAAAGAGCAAAACACTATTTCCTTAACACATAATGTGTTTGTGTGTTAGCTGTTTTGGCTTAGCTATTATTATGTCGAGAACGTGCGCCCTGTGTGACAGATTGTGTATTTTGTATGAAATATGTTGCGTGACGTTCATTGATGGCCCTAAAATTAAGTGGTCATAATATATTAGGGCCACTTTACAATATAACCACTTAATATCACTTGAATAATACCATAGAGTAGGTACTCAGATGAGAATGATAATTTTTCTTAGTAAATTGAGAGATTTCTGTTTTTTTTCTCTTTGCTTATGCTATAAAAATCTCCTTTTCAGACTTTCCAAATACATACATAGGTTAGATTCCGTAGACTGTCGTACATTTAACGGCCTGTTTCACAAACTCCTATAATAAGTAACGAGTAAATTATCTGACCATTACTTCATTCGAAATGACGTTCCATATTTAAATTTTTCGTTAATTAGTTCTTATTTGTCGACGGTGAAACAGGCACTTAGTATTGTATAATCTGAGAAAGTATTTTTTTTTTTATTAAAAAATACTCTTAAATGATGTTGTTCTATATTGTAGTCAGTAAAACAGAACATTTTAATAAAAAAACAAACATATTTTTTTGGCTATTTGGTCCACTGAACCTTTGACCGGCTTCCAGAAAAAGGGTGTATGGGAATTGATTTCTAAGCGTAACGTAATTTCCTGCAAAATCGCTAAATACCGGTCTCAAGGGTGATTAAGGGTTAATAATTCCCGCCTCGTGGCGTAGCTGTATGCAAATAAGGGGTTGAAAATCTGCCCTGAATTTAAAACAATGTCCACTTAGCTTGATTTTAATCACCTGATACTTATAATAAATTATCCTTATGCGCTCAGTTTTTATATCTGTCGTCACGCGCGCACTGGCAACATTATAGTTGCTGTTATGAGTTTGGTATTACCGGATATTTCATGTAATCGTTACTGATTTGACTACGTAGTAACCTGCGTTTTCTCTGCTTGACCTTGCTCGACCCATCATGCTCGAGATGACGGTGGGTGACGAACGAGCCACTTACCGCTTTGCCTCAGCGCACGTCGTCATAACTATCTACAGGGTGACTTTGAAAACATTGGCAATATTTAAACTGAGAAACTACTCATGATTCATTGTCCCTTCCACATATTAAAATGAAAATCAATTGATATAAAGTATCATTTTATAAAACCGAGAAAAATCGTATTAAACACTTTAGTATAAAAAAATTACTCCGCTTAAACGGATCCCGAAAATGGGAGTGAAACTTTATGATTTTCCTCGGTTTGATCAAATCAATTGATTTTCATTTTAATATGTGGAAGGGACGTCATCATGAGTAGGTTCTTAGTTTAAAATATTGCCAATGTTTTCAAGGTCACCGTGTATATACATAAAAAAGTCGTGTTAGTTCCTTACACAACTCATAACTCGAGAACAGGTGGACCGATTTTCTATGATTTTGGATTCGTCGTCGTCCCGAATAGGCCGCCAGACTATACTCGTATTTTTTGTAGAATACTAACCTTTATCACAAACGCTTAAGATAAACCCTGCAGATTTATCAAAATTATAACACATTTCCAGGCAAGTGAATGCTAACTAGTACTTATTAGAGTAAATTAATCCCTCACATTGTTATTCACGCAGCTGAAGTATTTATATTGAGTTTCATTGACTCTTATTGAAAAACCATGTACCATTACTATTCAGTTTTACTTTATATCCTTACTTGAAGTCAGAAATGGGTCTAGTTAGAATCAGATTAGTCGGCTTTACTAATTTGATGAATAAAGTTTTATAGAGGCCCTTTAGCAAATTACTGTGTTGAAATTTTTGTCACGTTTTGTATCTCAGCCATAACTAAACTACATTGTAAGCCTAGATTAGGTAATTTTGCGTTAGGTTTAATACCAATCTGCAAGTTATATTTTCTCAGCTTTCGAGTCGTTTTAGGTGTACTTTCTAATAAGAGGTATAAATTAAGTAACATATTTACTGTATGCTCATATAAAACCAAAATTGTGATAAGTTATTCCTCCTCATGACTGCACAAACATATTGTGTATACGACAGATAAAAATGCAGAAAATACACTATCAAAGACAACACAAATAGGGGTAAGTATTAAGAAACGTATGAGCGATCGCGACAACAATTACAATCCAGCTGGATGTTAAAATTAACATAGCTTGATAACAATAGCAATGGAATTCATAGCAATTCGAATGGCAATGAAAAAACTGTCCCAGCAGAATATCTTCAAAATCTGCTTCATATACTCGCATGACATAAAGAAAAAGTGAAACTACCTGATTCAGTGTTTTGTTAGGAATATAACCTAAAAATTTTCAAACTCTGAGTGAATATGCTTATTTTGGGCGAGCTTGCTTCATCGTCGACTCTATCTTACGACTTTTGGCTTATTCTGAAGTGACTCTTGCCCCCTTAGTACTAAAAAGATAACAACAAGATTAAGGTTACCCGACTAATTAAAAAAGGTGGTTATACCTCTATCATTTAATGCTGTCATTATGACATTGTTTCAAAACTGGTCGGTTACCTTAAGGTATCTTACACACCGGCCGGTGGCATTGCGGCTTACGTCAAAGCTTGTCAGATACTTTGACAGATGGCGCTGCGGCATGACAGCCAGTGATTACTTACTCAATGACCTTTACCAATTAGTACGGCCGTAAGCTTGGTACTATGTTTTGAAGAAGAATAAGGGGGTTGGAGGCAATACCAACCCATCGCAACGTAAAAATTAATAAATAATTGCAATGCGAAAGCGATAGAGTTAGGTCACGAGTTTTAATAGCCCGAGGTACGAGTATGTACACAGAAAGCAAAAGGCATTCTCGTGTCGATACCTGGTTTCACGATGCATCGTAGTGCGGCTGACAGGCCAATATATCGACGGCTTTGCTTGTAAATCTTTTGATACACGATTCTGTCCTTGGGGAATTTTATATTTTCCTGAATATTTTGTACTTGACCTTAGTCTTAGTTTGTTTTATCTTAGTGCCTTAGAGCTTTATACTCTCGTCTCTCACTCCCAAAATAAATACAAATTACATGTAGGCATTTCACTTACCTAACTAATTTTATGAGTGACTGCGGTTTGCTATTTTGTTTTTTATAGCTTCATTTGACTGGTTTCATGATTTTTGTTTGATAATAAAGGGATTTTGACAGCATATTAAATCACTCAATGGCTCAGAGCCTTCTTCTTCTTTCCTTTTATGGCTAGTCTGTGCTGTCACATTCGCCAATGTCACGTGAGTAGTTTATACACTGTTTGTTGGGAATGAGTCAGTGTAATTCTGTATTACTTGTTAGTTTCTAATAAAAATATACGGTGTCACAATTAATATAATGTAAAAAAATATATGTAATAAACGAATATATGGTAGTATGTTTATCATATAAAATAAAATGCACAAATAAGCAGGAAGTATAAAGGTTAAAAGACTCATAGAGCCTTTTCGTCTCTTATGTAAGCAGTGACACTGTCAAAATACAATAATGTTAACAAAATATGCAGTTGCTATTTTCTACTTATATTGTATGGCATTTGCATATTACAAATTGAACATGCGTTACCTGGTACCCTTTTCTTCCTTATTGAACTGTCAGAATCAGTAACGATCAACAAGGAATAAATCAGAGTAACAATTTATTTGCTAAGGTACTCTTGATACGTCTGAAAATGATGGTGATATTTTATTAAAGGACTACCTAGTGGTCCCAGTGAACTTCGTTTCGCCCCCAGTCCCGTTCCGCCCCGCCCCCGTTTTTTACCTGTTTGGGGCGGAGACGAATCTTATAAAAATCATGAGAATCGGTCGACCCGTTCTCGAGTTATGAGTGGTGTAATTAATACGACTTTCTTAAATTTTGTACAAGTATAATAATATACATATATAAATCATGTTGAGAATTAGCCTGACTATTGAAGAGTAAATATTTCTTGTATCAGTCTATGAGACAATAAAAATAAGAAATTATAAGGCTTTTTGACTGTAGAAATTTTAAAAAGTCATTGTATCTTGAAAGTGTAACGGCAAATGGGAATGCTATGTCCACCTAATGCGCGTTCACTGTAGCAAATGTAGCTACTAAAAGTAGGTACTCGTACGATCCGACATGGTCCGGCAAAATGTTACCAAGTGAAAATTCGTAGAAATTCCGCGCTCAATTTTATCCCTACTACAAGAGAGTAACATAAATAAGACGTGTTCGCTTGTATGTAGTGCAGGCAAAGTGGTGGGGAGTAGCTAGTATGTAAAACCGAACTGAAAGCAGGCAGACTGGTTTGTTCCTTTCATCTATATACTTTCGATAAAATTGCCAATCGCCCATGAAAAGGACGAAGAGGGGGCCTCCCTTACTACGGGGACATAAATAAATAAACATAATTTTGTGACAAAGAGAATTACACTCCTTAACAATGGATCTCAATATCTACAATTAAGTAACAGATCAGACTAGAAATTATTGAATATATTGAATCAACTAAACTGACTATATTCATAAGTAGTCTACTTCTTTGAAAAGCTTGAGTACGTACCAACAGATCAATGTACCCTCGAGGATGTTTTGACTGAGCGAAAATAAAAATAAATAGCGTTCAAGGAGTGTGTCGAGAAATTTAACTATAGTATTTAACTGTGGGGTTCCGTGTAATGTTTGTGTGGCTTTTAATCTTACCCAACAGGTCACACAAACACACACACACACACTCACACACACACACACACACACACACACACACACACACACACACACACACACACACACACACACACATTGATGAGTTTTGCCATTGACATTTAATATGAAATTCCTTGAATCGACTATTTTACCAGAGAACCCTAAAAAGAAAGAACGAGCTATTCCAGTTATTTGTCGATAACTAGGGATCTTGATTCTATTGTTTTTCGGATCGCCATTTTTTATTGTGTCTGGGTGTCTTCGATTTGAAATGAAATATCTTGTCTCAAGCTACGCAGAATTAACTTGATATGAACAAATGAAAGTGATAGAAATAATAATAATATTCTCCTGCTGATTTTCGGTAATGGCGGACTCTCTCAACAGAGATAGGCCAGGTGAGCAGGAGATAAAAGTGCACAGGTGTGTGCATAATACACAATTTCACTCTCTATTCCTTCACGCTCATTAATTCGGTAAGACGGCAGTCCGACATGACCGATGAGAGGTTTGACGCAGGACGGGGCACGGAGGTGTCAACACCACCAACTTCTTGACTCCGAGCTGTTTCTGAATACTTTCAAGACAGTTTTGGTCTAGTACCTAAGTTCACTTCTGTAAATGAAGCTGCAATCATCCCACGCAATGTATCTAGGTACATTGCGCCATAAACTGACGCCACTTGTCATCAACTCGTACAAAATGGTTTCTTATTCGAAATTAAAATTTGAAGGAATACGTCACAATCTTGTCGTCGTATTTGCGACACATTTTTTGCTTTGCATAGTTTCTCTATACGTAATAACAACTCACTGATTTTAATCAACAAACGTAGGTAGGTACTTCGTCTGTAGCACAGCTAAAAGCCGCTGTCCGATCAATCAGCCCGAATTTCGATTCGAATGTATCTCCTTTCAATGAAAGACTCAGGGTTGTCACGTGATTCGGTTACATAAACAATGAATATCTCATTTCTTACAAATTTTAACGGCTGATTACGGGTCATATCTTTGATTGCCATACTAAAATACATGATTGAATTGCCTTTACTATTCCCACTGACACATTGGCAAGTCTATTGAATAAGGGCTACCGTTTTCGTGCTCACTAGTTGGCGGCGCTGTCACGTGAGGTCCAGAACTAACACACAGACTACAACAGAATATAGCTTTTATAGTGTGATAATTGTCATGATGGCGAGATAAGTTTGCCATTAAATCTTAATATTACAAAACATGCCGCAGTTCACCTTTGTCAGCAAAAGAGGAGTAAGTACACTAGTTATTAAAGATTTAACTTTTATTTTCTTTGTCCCCCCATTAAAACAGTCTCATTCATTGATCCGTAACTAATATTTGCCATAATTAATGAAAATTATTGCTATAGATTCGAAACATTCATATAAATAGAAATAAACCCGCACATCTAACCCACAAACAGTGACATTTGACATTTCGGAGACCTCACGCTACACAAGCGCCCCTAGCGTCGAATTCATACGCGTTCATTCATTCGCCCTCATTGAATGTGTCGGTCTGTGGCCGAGTGGTATAGGCATGCGCCTAAATAGCGTAAGACACAGGGCTCAAATCCTAATCTGACACGGTTGGTTTTTACAAGTGCTATTTACAATATGACAATATGACAAATTTGTAAATTCACTAATTTTGTGTGCAATAAAGAGTTATCTATCTATCTATCCATGACTTTCTTGTGCCATCCCTACTGTACGCTGTGAAATCCGATGCGTTGCGATGGTGCTATGGAAATGGGAGCTCCAACATTATCTATCGAGGATTATTTGGCGTGTATCTGGTGAAATAATTGATACTCTATTAGGCGTTGATTAGTATTGGCAGTCGATGTGTGTTATAGCAGGATAACTGAGGATGCTGTTCGTTGGTTATTTGAGTAGGTACGTAATTGTTATTTTTCTGGATGTCAGCTTGATTACACCTTTTTAAATAAGGTAAAATATAGTTCTTCTTTAAGAGAGTGTAGATATACTTTAGGAACAATATTGCTATAAGCGCGTGACCGCCAACATTGTACGACTTGTTAATTAAGGTATCCTGCATCGTTTACTGTACCTGCTTTTGTGGTGTACAATAATAGAAGTTTATTTACCCAGGGCGTAAAGTGGTGTCTTTTGGTGCGGGTTCTACCTTGAATCACGAGCGAAGCGAGAGGATCGTAGATTTGAGGCTTGAGTGAAGCGAGGGCAGTAATTCAAATCCCATTACAGCTCATGAGCCGTAATGGATTTTCATACAATATTTCAGCCCGTGAGCGGAGAGGTGGCATTTTAAGGCATCATTACGTGATGTGTAAATGAACGTTGCCGAGCAGGTAGCGTGAGAATATACTATATCTATGCAATATTAGCAGCGCTAATAGTAAATATTACTTTAGCGGTTCAGAAAATCCTCTTAAAGAACCCCTTACTGCTTATGTATTTCTCGTTTATTTAAATAATCATCTGAACATTTTAATATCCGCGCTTCCAATTACATACCAACAGTCAGATAACAATGTCACTTTTGGTTAACACGTTCCGGGACAGTGAATGCCTACAGGCGTGAAAACAATAAAACATCTATTGTGTCTGGAATAGTGTCCCGGAACGTGTTAAACCAGAAAGCAAACCCAAAGTTTCAAAAACAAACTTCGACATCCGAACAAAGTCAGCGGTATTTTTAACCTGTCTCGAAAGTAATCCTCTACTATCATAAAGGCGAAAGTTTGTAAGTATGGATGTATGGATGTTTGTTACTCTTTCACGTAAAAACTACTGAATGGATTTGAATGAAACTTTACCACAATATAGCTTATACATCAGAATAACATATAGGCTACAATTTTTGAGGTTTCTAATGTGAGGTCGTAAAAAAACACATTTTTTGCGCTACTAGACGGGACGAACCTGAAGTCCACGCGAACGAAGTCGCGGGCAAAAGCTAGTTTCTAATAAATATTCAGTGTAGGTTCCCCACTTCGCCCGAGCGTAACTACATTAAGACCTTTTGAAACCTAATTTATGTTCATTTTCTTAATTAAGCACTTTAGCACTTTTGGAAACAAGTTATTTCGGATATAAGGACGTAAACGCAGTTTTCAATAAAAGAGGAAATGCGTTAAGTAACGACTACTCAGACATGATCTATCGTCGGTTTCGTCATCACTTATGAGATTGTGGCCAAATTACTGGACAGTCTGTATAGCTTTCATAGGAATTGGCGATGGCGCTGATTTTCCATAAATCATTTTGGTACCTAGATGTAAATACTAAAACAGATTTGAAACCACCGAAGATTGGATTAGTTAACACCCCTTTGTTGGGGCCTCTTCTATCTAATAACTTAAATCTGTTCGCATTATAATTAAAAGAAAACTTAAAACCAATTATTTAAAAATTTAATTCAGTTTCTTATGGCAAGGAGGCTATGATTCTGGCTGAAATAAAAGTTAGATGTATAGAGAAGCGTAATATCTAACGAAAAGATGATGGCTAAGAAGAAAACTTTCTTGTCGCGAAGTAGTTCCCGCTATTAGTGATGCTTCACAATGTAAATAAATAAACAGTACCCTCTTTCACAAAATTAAAAGAAAACCTTAAAAACGTATGTGGTATATTTTATGATTTGCCACTTTTTCTACCAATGCCAAGGCAATCAATGTCGCCAATTACTGGGCCCAACAAATCTAAGTCGTTTACCATCGGCACGCTAAGAAGAAAAGTTTACTACGGAATAAAATAAAAAGATTTACAAAAAGAGTTACCTACTTTTTCCAAATCTATCGCAAAGAACAAAATTTTGGTGTACGCCGAACCTTTGTTTTTGTGGATTAACCTTTGTTTTATTCCGACTTGCTATTGCTTATTTTTTATCAAGCTCATATACCCAACGTACATCATTATGGATTTTTAACAGTTTTATAATAAGCAAGCCCACTATGCCTTTTTCTGTTGTGGCTACAACTTAATTGTAAGTGCTGAAATATTCATGTTCACCGCAAATGGGCTTGTTCCCAGTCGAAAAGGCTTATTGTGCTGGGTTCGACGTCTTACAAATTATTTTGCGACTTGAATACATTATCTGCAACTTACATTTACAAGTAATAACGCGGTAGAAGTGCCATACACGAAGGCGCGCATTTTTGATTGAAAAAAGCGCGGGGTGCGGGCGGGTGACAAATATGAAAATATTAAATAATAAAGATTTTGTACTAAAATTTACGAGCGACGGAGAGGGCTATGCTCGGTGTTTCTCTACGAGATCGAATCAGAAATGAGGAGATACGTAGAGAACTTAGGTAACGGACATAGCCCTACGAATCAGTAAGATCAAGTGGCATGGGCACATAGCGCGTAGAACTAATGGCCGATGGTGCAGAAAACTTCTAGAATGGAGAACCTTCGACCAAAAGCGCAGACGACCTTGTAAAGATCGCAGGATCGCACTGGACAGACCGCTCACAACCGGTCGTTGTGGAGGGCCGTAGGAGATGCCTATGTTCAGCAGTGGACGTCCTTTGGCTGATAATGATGATGATTATTAAAATTGCTAGAAAAACGGTGCCAGACGTCCCGCAAACGTTATTTTTGGTAACTCAAGCGCTGTCATAGAATCGGGTTCCCCTAGCACCTACTACGCACTGAGTGAATTTTCGTTCTACTTCGTGTGTTATCTTTTCAGAAATCAGTAAAATTACTTTGTTATCTCGGATTACGTTGTTGAATTAGGGATTTCAATCTTATTTAGACAGGAAGGCTTTGGAGGGTTATTACAACGAAGAATTTAATTATCTCATTCGTACTTTGTGGTTGAATGATTTGTACGCATAACATCACATCTATGTTACCAGTTATTTTATGCATAGATTTTTTGTAAATAAAAATAAATAAAAGTAAGGTCCTAACATATATACGTCTCTCTGCCACCTAACTACTGTCAAACGAAAACGCAGGCGTCACTTAAATCAAAAGAAGACGAGAGGTGCAAACGATTTGGGCCCTTACAGTGGTAAGGCGGTAGTTACGTTGATAGAATCTCTCTGCATGACCTAAAGGTATGACTGGGAGAGAATGCTTTTGGCATTAAGTCCACCTTTTGTACACTTTTATTTGTGCTTTAAAGTTTTTAAATAAAAAAAATAAGGCGGTGGTGAATTTGATAGAACCTACATTTTTGTAACTGATAAACCAAAATTTAAGGCAGGCCCGTTTCTCGCTCTAATGATAAGTATGCTATCCAACGCGGTAATGTAGGCATCCTCGCCTCTTTTGCCTCATGAACACAGTTTTATTTTAGAATAGGTTTAAATTATAACTGATAAACCAATGTTTAAGGCGGACCAGTTTCTCGCTCAAAGGATAAGTATTGCTATTGTACGCGGTAACACAGACATCATCCTCGCCTCTTTGCCTCGTGGGCACGGTTTTATTTTAGAATAGGTTTCAAGTTGGTATACATCTATATTTATTTAGTTTGTGCGTGTATTTTCCTATTACCTTGTTAACAGTTCAAATAAATTCAACAGACTCGCTATAAAAATCGTCTATCACTTGGCTAGAAAACCTTTAAAATGTCTTTATAAGGACAGGCCCTAATTTACATTAAACGTGCCAGTGTAGGCGTAGCCAGGCTAATTACTTGTGAACTCAGCTTGACAGGTCAGGTTACTAACACAATGTTTCGTCACCTTGAACTTTGGAAGGGAATAAGGAATTTCTCAGACACGTAAAATATGACACTACTTAGAATCAAGCGAAACGAAACGCAGTATCATTATTATCTATAACCATTATTTTTTAACACGTAATGACGATTACAGTCAAGCTTGGAATATAAGTACCTTCCTGAAGTAAAAAAAATACGTCACCTCAACCAAAGAGAAGTGAAAAAACTACTCGTAGGCACAGCTCGTAAGTAATAAACTAACTTTGAGACATACCTAGATATAAAGAAAGAATAGTAGTCAGTCTCGTTACATAAATTAAAATCAAGCATTCTGGTGTGAATATTTTTGACACTCACTGTGCTTGTGTTGATATGCAATGCAACACATTTGCAATTATCTTATTTTATCTTATGTTTGTTTTTCATTAGGTAAATTACTATGCGATGGTGTAGGTGTATTGTCCTGTACAAGTTTTTATTAGAAAAAGCAATCTGCCCAAAATTTCCGATTTCAATTTGCCCATTCAGCCGCACCTACCGAAAAAAGGCCATCAATATTTACGCGATACATAAAACAATTATGCGCCATCAAAATTACTGCCCGGGGCGGAAATCGAACCAGAACCCGTGTTACTACGCACGATGTAATCGAGTTTTTAATCCATTTATCCGTCGTTAAAAGTGAGGGAAAGTGGCGACGTAACGTGTAGGGAAATCCACGAAAATTGTATGTATGGGCAACATCACGTCAACCGAAACACTGGTATCTTATGCCGTTGATATAAGAGTTATTTTTCAACCCAAATGTAAGTATAGTGTGATGTACTGTCGGGTGCACATAGAGGACATTTAACAAATAGATTCGGGGAAATCTCGATTTGAGCAGATTACTCGTACGTTCTCTGTAAGACTCTCTTGGCCCTTCCATGTAATATTTAAATACAAATGTCCACATCTAATCAAAGAGTTTTACTTCCAATCTTTCCAAAATAACATTTCACAGGAAACTTGTTGGTAATTCTATGAATAAAAGAAGAGAGCGTATTAAAGTAAGTGGTCTTACACACGGGACGGTGGCCAGTTTAACGACGACGTAACTAACACAGACGGCAACAAGCTACCAAGAGCCAAAATAATTGACAAAATAATTTGAAAGAAAGAAATAAAGATTTGTTTTGAATTAAGGACATAAAAAAACACACACATTAAAACGAGTTCTCAAAATAATAACATACAGAAGACAAATTTACACAATACAAAAACAACCATTGTATTGCATTAGGTCTTTCTTATAGAAACCAAAAATTGCGCATGGGCGGGACTTAAACCTGCAACTTTTGGCTAACCGGGCCAACGCTCTTTACAAATATAAGAATACAAAAGTAACACTGTGAGTGTTAAAACCATTCCAAACCAATGATAGTCATAACTAATGACTCATAAGTTTGGCAAATAAATAAATATTAACAAATTTGCACGCTTAAATGACTTAAAATAATGCTACCTAGACTATTTATTTTCTTGTCGTTGTATATTTATTACCTAGAAACCGAAAGTTGGTGTTGTCCACACTGTTTTTGTGGGTTATTTCATTAATACAGAATTAATGTTTTCTAAAGTTTTGTTTGTGGATCCAAATGAAAAAATATCCTTGACCTTGTGCTGAAGAAGACAAAACATGGACATTAATTTAATTATTTTGATGAATTTCTAGAACAAAGATCTGTTGTTCAAGTAAATTCATTATAAAAAATGGCAAACCTTTTCATGAATCCGGCCAGTTGGAATTAATTATCTATTCAATACCACCGGGAAAGTGCGGTTAAAATTAATTAGTACAGTTGTTATGTTTATTAGAAGAGTGTAGCAGAAGACAATAGGCTGGCAACACTCATTAGTCACACAATGGAGGTGGAATTTAGTGTAACATTATGCTGTGGCCACACTATAGTTACTGTTCTACCACGATTCAGATGAAAAATATTTTGTTAGTTAGTTAGGAGCCGGCCGTCATTCCAAAATTCAGACTCGTCACTAAAGTGGCTCTACTTAAATTATTTTTAAAATGTCAAGGAAAACCCAGTGTGTTATACTAAAAAATAAAGCTGGTATAATCTACTGTCATTATTAAATTTACTTATAGAATTATAATGGTACGTTAAACACCTTAAACAATTTTAAATTTAAAAAAAAAACATGTGGTACACTTATAATATAACCGGGATGTACTTTATCGGGTAAGGCTTTAAAACATCACGCTACGACCAACGTGTACGAAGAAAAAAAAAATCACGCGTATGAAGTTCGCTGGACCGATAGTTTTCTTATAAAGAAACTTTTAAAACGTTTTTTGAAATGTTATAAAACGTTTTTACGTATTTCGTTTACGTCAATAGTAAAAATGTTACTGGTGCAATTTAAAAAAAAATATTACCTACTAACTGCTAACCATACCTACTTAAAACTATGTCTAGTAGAGCATCTTTCCCTTTGAGTATATTTTTTGTAGTGTGCTTGTCATTCATAAGTCTGGATGTTCCAAATTCAATTCAAATGTTGGAAAAAGCTTGCACACAATGTACTATAAACGATTTGGACGAGTGGTGGGGCGCGTCGTCTTGGATGGCACTATCTATACCTTTACCGTATTCATAATATAAAACGCGGAAAATGGTTGGCATAGACTACTTTTTTTTTTTTTTAACAAACATAGACAACATCATAGATGTACAGCACAGATAACATAAGATGGCGCTAGTATCTAAGACAATTTCACCACCACATTTCAACACCACCACTCATTGAAATAAACTACATAATTTAATCATTAAAAATACCTAATTCAGACATAAATTTATAGTGTTTAACACAAGATAAACTTTTTGTTAAAATGTCTGCAGGCATACATGAGGTGTGTAAATAAACAATCTTTACCAAAGCATTAGACACAGCTTCCCGAATAAAATGAAAACGCACATCAATATGTTTACTTCTTTTATACAAAATATAATTTTCGGTTAGCTTTTTAGCACTTTGGTTGTCATTGTACAAAATAATAGGACCAATAGTTTCTCCTGTTAGATATGTCAACAAATTTTTAAGAAAAATTGCCTCTTTGGCAGCTTCACAGATTCCCATATATTCAGCTTCGGTGCTGGATAGTGCTACAGTTTGTTGCTTCCTACACTCATGAGAAACTACAGCTCCTGACAACTTGAAGCAAAAGCCAGTATAAGAACGTCTATCAACTGTATTTGAGGCCCAATCTGCATCTACATAACAAACTATATCTAAATCATCTTTAGTATAGGTTAAGCGGTAAGACTTGGTGGTTTTTAAATATTTTAATACTCTCTTGGCATGCTGCCAATCTTGTCGTTATGTGGGTATTAAGCAGTAGTGCACAGTCGATAACACAAGTAAACAACAAGTTTAACGATAATTACGGATATATTCTCTCTAGACAAACAAAAACGTATAATTTTCACAATCAATCACAACAGACAGATCTGACAACTCGCTGACACAATTTTCTTCTAATTCTAATTTCGAAGCTCCTAATGTTTCATAAATAGGTATGCAAACTTTTTGCACATACCACAACACTTTCCCTCATTAAAGCTTCGATATCCTTAAAACTTCTTCAAAGCTTCAAGTCCTAAACCAGTACATAATTCATTGTGCCTTGGTCTCGGTACTGCCTTTGTTAGTAAATCTGCGAGCTGGCTCGTTGAGTCTGTTTTCAACACATACAGATTTCCATCTTGGACCATCTCTCGAACAAAGAAATGTCGAACTTGAATGTGTTTCGTTCGCTTATGAAACTCAGGATTGTTTGCAAGACGTATAGCTGCTTCATTATCCACTTTAAGTGTAGGAACATCTTCAAGATGAGTTAACTGGCAAAAAACTCTCCAAAGCCAAGTTAATTCACGTGCGCCTTCGCTTGCTGCAACAATCTCTGCCTCTGTAGTAGATATCGCAACAGATGCTTGTCTTTGGCTCAGCCATGATACAACTCCATTTGCAAATAAACATACAACTCCTGAAGTGGAGCGACCAGTTAGGACATCGCCAGCGTGATCGGCATCACTGTATCCTTCTATTATTGCTCTAGTGGCGTTTGCATCGTATTTGATACTATGGGTTACTGTTCCCTTCAAATATCTGAATATCCTTTTGACTTTAAGCCAATCAGCATATGTTGGATTCTCCAGCGTTCTTGATACTACTCCTACGGCGTACGCAATATCAGGGCGCGTGCCTGTCATTAGGTACATCAGTGCACCTACAGCCTCTCGATACGGAAAATTATTTTCGTTTGGGGTCTCGTCTGTAACTTTCCCTGTTTCAACAGTATTCCGTTCAATAGGTGTTGCGACTGGATTGCATTCTGCCATATGGAAACGCTCTAAAATCTTCTTGATATATGCTCTCTGATTAATGTAAAAAGAGCCATCCTCCGATCGTGAAATTTCCAGTCCTAGATAGTATGACGCTGGTTTTGTCGTTATCTTTAGCGTATTCCCTAAATCTTGCAGGAATTGATTCGCTAAAGCTTCATCAGTTGCGGCCACGAGCCCATCGTCAACATACAAAGTGATCAGAATCTTTTTATCACACACAACCTTTGTAAATAGACAGGGATCTGCTGAACTCTGCTCAAATCCTTTCTCTACTAAAATCTGCTCGAAATAAGAGTTCCAGCATCGGGGTGCTTGTTTAAGGCCGTACAAACTTCTTTGAAGTCGACAAACTCTTGATGTACCATCTCTATAACCATCTGGTTGCTGCACATAAATTTCTTCTTGCAGTCTCCCATTTAAAAATGCAGTCGATACATCAAACTGCGCTAGATGTAAATTCTCTTTAGCGCTTACGCTCAGCAACGCTCTTACTGTAGCCATTCGGGCAACTGGGCTGAAAGTTTCCTTATAGTCAAACCCTTTACGTTGCTTGAATCCTTTGACAACAAGTCGCGCCTTGTATTTATCAACAGTTCCGTCAGGATTCCATTTAATTCTAAAAACCCACTTGCAGGGGAGCGCCTTTCTGTTGGGTGGTAGCTCGCATAAAGTCCAGACATCGTTCTGTTTTAAAGACTTCAGCTCACTCTCCATGGCATTAAGCCATTCGGTTCTATCCTCCCTCTCAATCGCCTCTTTATACGATTCGGGTAAGATCTGGTTATCTACGAAGCAAACATAGTCGTCAAACCTTTTCGGACGTTTAAGATTCGATCTGGTTCTCAGGTTATAACGGGGCTCCGGTTCCCGTGGAACTTCCGCGAGTCCGTCATCTGCATCAACAAAATCTTCGTCACTGTCATGCACGGGTTCATCATAGCTAGCTTGTCTTTCTTGATCTTGATCAACATCTGCTGGTTCTTCTTCAACCACAGGTCTATCTCCCTCTTGATCAAGACAACGAAAGTTTCCAGCTTCTTCTATGATAGTATTTTCTTCGTCTCTTGAATCAGTTACTTCTGTGGGATCTTCTGATTCAGTAGAACTTTCTGGATTCTTGTTTCCTCCGATGAATACATTAAATTCAACTTCGCTTGAAAAGGTTATGTCTCTCGATCGGCTAGTATGACAACCATTCCACACTCGGTAGCCATCATCTCCCTCGTAACCGATGAGTTTACCTTTAATCGCTTTCTTACTGAGCTTTTTTCTGCACTCTTTGGGTACGTGTGCATAACACTCACTTCCAATAACTCTTAGGTGGGAGATTTTAGGCTTCTTGCCATACCACAGCTCGTACGGGACCTTATCTTTGACTTTTGTAGGCCCTGTCCGGTTCAGGACATACGCAGCTGTGTTTATTAGTTCGGCCCAAAGCTTCTGTGGTAAGCCATCTCTCGCATGCAACCACGTCCTTGCAGCTTCGACTAGCGTTCTATTCTCGCGCTCGCTACAGCCGTTCTGTTCAGGCGTGTAAGGCATTGTAAGTCGCTGTCGAATTCCATTGTCGCTCAAGATCTTTTTTACTGCAGTATTGTCGAATTCTCCTCCATTGTCGCTTAATAGGCATTTGACCACGTGACCGCTTGTTTTTACTTCATTCAGCATTAGTAGTAGTTTGTCCTTAACTTCGGATTTCTGACGCATGAAGTAAACGAAACGATATGAAGAGAAGTCGTCCTTGAATACAACGAAATATCTATATTTCGAAACGCTGGGATGTTCAAAGGGGCCGCAAACGTCTGCATGTATCAATTCACCTGGAGTGTTAGCTCTCTCTCTTTTCCCAAAAGGCAATCGATGAGCTTTTCCGAATATGCATGCCTCACATTTTATTTGATCATCTGGCAATGTGATGCCTAACTCTCTCTTTACTAGGGCTCTCACATGTCTCTTGTCCTGATGAGCAAACCTTTCATGGTAAACTTGCAGCATATTGGTGCCCGTAATCGCATTAACTTCGATGGGCTTGAATGTCTTTGTTGGAGCGATTGTCCGTAGCTTTAGCTTATACAGTCCTCCTCTAGGATTTCTTCCTCCAACAATCTTCGTTTCTCCATCGATATTCAATAGACAACTGGTAGCGGTAGAAGTAAACAGACTATTCCGTACCGTGTCTTGTGCCGCCAGAGTCGAAAAAAGGTTTCTTGTTAGCGATGGTACAAGCCAGACATCTTTTAGACGAATTGTTTCCTTCTTATTGCCTACACTTGATTCTACCAGAACAATACCTTTCCCTAGCGCTGGAATGATTGTCCCATCTGCTGTCTTAACAGACTGGTCTTCAGAATCAAAGGGCTCAAACTCATGAAACACGTCTCTTCTGATTGAGATATGCGTTGTTGCGCCATTGTCCACATACCAATTCTCTCTATCTTGGTCTGCTACTTGCGAACATGCATTAACCACACTCAGTGTTACGCTTTGTACCGGTTTTGATGCTTGAGATGCCTCTGAGCTGCTTGGCTTAGGTGGCTTTCCATCCTTCAACCATTTCTTGCAATTTCTTACTCTATGTCCCAACTTCGAACAGTAATTGCACTTCAGATTCTCATCTCGGTTCTTTTTTGACTTGACTTGTTGAGTAACTAGGCTCTCTTGACTAGTTCCATCTTTGCTCTTTTGCTCAAGGGCCTTTTCATATGAGCAAAGCTGACTTGTGAGATTGTCAATGGTTCTCTCGGCTCTATTCAAAAGCAACCAACTAGATTTGAACGCAAAAAATCTTTCGTCCAGAGTTTCCAGGATCTTGCAAATCAGAAACAACTCGGGCAGTCTGCTGCTCTCATCTGTCTTAGCGATTTCAACATTCAAATTGTTCCAGATGTTCTTCAGCTTTGACATATGGGTAGACACATCATCTGCTGCGTTTCGTTTGAAACTGAAGAAATCCATGCACAAATTGTAAGCTCGATCTTCCGATTCTCCATCAAATAATCTGTGTAACTCCCTCCAGACTTCGTATGCTGTCTCAAATCTCATGACCTTCTGTAACGTTTCTTCTGTCATGTTTGTCGTAAGTATTAGCAGAGCGCTGCAGTCGGCCTTCTTATATCTTGCTAATTCCAGATTATAAGCTGCGACATCTGCGTCACCTGCTCCTGTTAGGAGTACCGGTTTCTTTAGGCTGCCTTCGACTACCTCCGTGGTACCTTCAGTACCGCGTAGCAAAATACAGATTTTGTATTTCCATGTAGCCCAGTTCGGTTTTCCTTCTAGGTATCCGATTGTCAATTTTGTCGTAAACTGGTCCATCGTGGATGGTGGGACCTATAACCTCTTGTCGTTATGTGGGTATTAAGCAGTAGTGCACAGTCGATAACACAAGTAAACAACAAGTTTAACGATAATTACGGATATATTCTCTCTAGACAAACAAAAACGTATAATTTTCACAATCAATCACAACAGACAGATCTGACAACTCGCTGACACAATTTTCTTCTAATTCTAATTTCGAAGCTCCTAATGTTTCATAAATAGGTATGCAAACTTTTTGCACATACCACAACAGCCAATGCATTTTATCAAAACAATTATTAAATTGACTTAAATAGCTGATACTGTAAGAAATATCCGGTCTGGTAAGTATTGAGAGGTACATGAGGCTACCAATCAATTGCTGATATGGGTATTTTGTATTTTTATGCTCACTCTTCTCTAATTTTAAATTAATTTCCATAGGAGTACTCACAGTTTCATTACAATTTTCTAGACCAAATTTAACTAACAAGGTGTCAATGTACTCTTCTTGATCCAAAAACAATTGATTTTTATGAACCTTTACTCTCATTCCTAAACATTTTCTCACTTGGCCTAAGTCTTTCAATTTAAATCTGGCACATAACTGACTTTTTAAATAATTGACTTCCAGAGAGCTTGTTGAAAACTACCCAGACAGAGCAGTGATTGATAAATCCAAGTGTATAACTTGTTGTGAAGGCAAGCAGGCCAGGCTGCCATTTACTCACAAGGGTACCAGGAGTGAAGCTGTGCTTGAGGTGGTTCACGCTGATGTTTGTGGGCCCATGGAGCAAGTCTCAATTGGATCATCACGGTATTTTTCCTTCATTTGACCTTTTTACAAAAAGACATGGTTCATGTGGAGATTTTTGGTACTCTAAATTCTGCAAACATTCATCCACCTTCCTGTACCACGCTCTGGCAGACTGTTTCAGGCCATAAATCGCCTTTTTTAGCTTCAAAACTTTACCATTGAGAGTCAGGTTTGGAGGTGGCTGCATGTATACAGACTCTTCTAAATCCCCATTTAGAAATGCAGTAGTTACATCATAATGAGTTACATTCATATCCAATTTTACACTTAGAGCAAATAGTAATTTTAATACAGAGTACCTGAGAACGGGTGAAAAAGTTTCCTTAAAGTCCACACCTTCTTTTTGTGTAAATCCCTTTGCCACCAAACGTGCTCTGTATCGTGTTGTATTGTCACTATTAAGTTTCTTTTTGTACACCCATCTACATTGCACCACAGTACAATTGTTTGGTTTTTCCACTACTTCCCACGCATCACACTCACTAAAAGACTGGAGCTCTTCTTCCATAGCACTACACCACTCTTTTTGTTCTGGTCCACTCATGACATCCTCATATGTCAGATTTTCATCACCAACACTCTCTACACACAAGTTAATTCGGCCGAAACCATATCTATCCGACGGTCTTCTTTGACGTTTCTCACTCTCTGTAGCTTCATGAGGATCATGCTGGATATCTGGATCACTGATTGTATTGTAGAATTCCTCAGAACTTGTAGAACTTGCAGTATCATCAGGCACATATGTCACATCTGAAGTAGGATCTTCCACTTCAACCAAAGTAGTATCACTTTCTTCTGGTGTGCTTATCAGTTCGGATGATTCAGTGCTTGGTTCAGGCTTTTTTATAGGATCATCTTTGTCTTTTAGTACAGCTTGAGTCGTGTCAGAATTCCTTTCAGTATGCTCCATTATAATGACATCTCGACTCGTGATGATTTTGTTCGTCATGGGATTATAGAGCCTATAGCCCTTCACATTATTATCATATCCCACAAGAATATGTTTCACAGCTTTCTTGTCCCATTTTGCACATTTTACTTTAGGAACATGAGTCATTGCTGTGCTGCCAAAAACTCGAACGTGGCTGACATCTGGCTTTCTGCCTGTCCAGAGTTCATACGGTGTTTTTGCCAGTCCAGATGCAACTGTTCTATTGCGGAGGTATACAGCAGTATTGACTGCTTCTGCCCAAAATCTTTTTGACATATCTGCATCAAATAACATGCACCGTGCTCTTTCCACTACTGTTCGGTTCATGCGTTCACACATCCCATTTTGCTCCGGTGTGTAGGGATTAGTTTTCTGATGTGCGATTCCTTCTTTTTGCAAAAAAGTGTTCATTTCTGAAGAGCAAAATTCTCCTCCATTATCAGTTCTTAAAGTTTTCAATTTCCGGCCTGTTTGTCTTTCAACTAATGCTTTAAATTCTTTAAAGTATTTGCAGACTTCGTTTTTAGCTTTTAGGAAGTAAACAAACCCCATTCGACTAAAGTCATCGACAAAGAGCAAAAAATACCGTGATGATCCAATTGAGACTTGCTCCATGGGCCCACAAACATCAGCGTGAACCACCTCAAGCACAGCTTCACTCCTGGTACCCTTGTGAGTAAATGGCAGCCTGGCCTGCTTGCCTTCACAACAAGTTATACACTTGGATTTATCAATCACTGCTCTGTCTGGGTAGTTTATACCTTCTACTACACCATTCTTCATAGCGTTAAGGTCTTGACTATTGATATGTCCCAACCGTCTATGCCACAGCTCACTAGTCGCAGCTGTTGCAGATGCAGCAAACATCATCTGTGACTTGATGCATAACTTATAAACTCCGTTTACCAATTCTGCTTTACCAACCACTGTATTCTGTCGATTGCGTATGTAGCAAACATCTTCTTCAAAACTAACACTGTTTCCGTTCTGAATCAGCTGACTAACTGATAGTAAATTGGTGGTAAGGTTAGGTATACATAACACGTTTTTCACGGGAATATCAAATTCTGAGTCGTCAACCACTGTCGTTATTCTCGTATTTCCTGCGCATAACACGGGTATTGTTTCCCTGTTAGCAACTACTATATTCTTCACTTCGTGGCTGAGTGTAACATTCTCCAGGCGACTTTTGTCAACAACCATATGTGAACTTGCTCCCGAGTCGATGTACCAGTCCGATTCCTGAAATCGATTTTGTGGATTCAAGAATATAGCACTAAATGCGTTTTCTGTTTTTTCACGACTGTTCTGGGGGCATTTATTCATAAAATGTCCTTGTTGTTTACAACGATAGCACCGTATAGTTTTGGTTTTCTGATTTGACGTTTGCGCTTTTGACAGATTGACGTCCCGCTTTTTGTAACGCTGCTGCCAACCTTTTGATAAGAAAGCGCTGTCAGAACTGCCAACCGTACTCGATTCCATATCAAGTAATTTTGCTTTAATGGCGTCGGTACTTATTTTCATGCCGGAATGTTCAATGGCCATTATCATTGGCGCGAATTTTTCGCTCAACCCCGCTAATAATAATGAACCAACCCACTCGTCCGTGATTTCAAACCCTGTTCCTTTCAGTTTCTGCGCCGTATCAACCATCTGAGTTACATAAGCCGTCATGGTATCGCTGTCTTCTAATCTGATCGATATTAGCTGACGAAGTAACCCGATTCTGCGTGTGAAGCCCGAGTCATCAAAAAGCGTTTTTAGCCGGCTCCATACTTCCTTCACTGTTTTTTCGTTCTTGATATGTACATACAATGAGCTATCGATGGTCATGATGAGCTTTGCTTTCGCTTTCTTAAGGTCTGCTGAAGCCGCATCGTCTTCCTCAGTTTCTGAATTGATGTCCACACCGTCCAGTATTAGGAAATTTTCCGCCGCAAATGCCCACTCGTCGTAGTTTTCTCTGCCTCTAAGTTTCGGCACATTTACTATGTAACTGCCCGCCATTATGATGCCGGTTACGACGCTGCACAATATTTATGAAAGTACTGTTTGTTATCACTTTAAAACTATTGCAAATTGAAATATAGTTTTTGATCGACTGTCCATGAAATGATGAATAAATACGAGAATTAACAACTTTTTCGCGAATTATGAGTCCTGGGCCCATAACCTAATATAAAACGCGGAAAATGCTAAGGGAAAATGGTTGGCATAGACTACTTTTTTTTTTTTTAACAAACATAGACAACATCATAGATGTACAGCACAGATAACATAAGATGGCGCTAGTATCTAAGACAATTTCAATGAACATTAACAATTCATATAGAAAATAGGGTAAAAGAAGCAGAACGAACAGTTGTTTAAAAAAAAGTCGTCGATACATAAGTACTTTTAACGTTTTTGCTCCCGAAGTAGGTATTTCGCATAAAACCTTCGTACATTTTCTCTTACAGAATCCTCGTAACCATTATGAGAGATTTAGATTTATTGAAAAACTTTCGCGTCCCGACTTACTGGAAAATACCTAAGTCCGCGCTACAGATGGATTTTATCAAACTTTTCTTTTTAGTTGGCAAATCCTACTTACAAAATCACTGTCCAAATGTCAATTTCTTTGAAATTGTCGGCAAAAAAGTATTTTGGTCAGAACACAACGACAACTCTAGGTACTTTCTATGTGTAATATTACAAAGAATTTCAGCATCTATTAAAAATCAGTCCCTTAGAAATATTTTACAGTTTTCTAGTCTTCTTCTTCTTTTTGAGTCAATGGCAATTAAACTTTCTGCGCCCAAAAAGTGGCAACATCAATGGCCTTCTGGTTGGCGTTGTAAAGATCCTCTTGCGTGCAGATGGCAGGAGACATTAAGTGTGGCATAGATTGTAAGGCGCCACACTCGCAGTTTTCTAGTAGTTTTGGCTTTTCATCATCCAGCGACCTGACGAGTCTGAAGCACAACAAATGACATATTATTAACATTTTGCCTCGACAAGAATTTTCTGATTTTCTGTTACATCAAATATCCTTTTAACGTAACGTACTATATTTTTAATAAAACTTAAAAAATATCTGTATTTATAAAGCTTTATTGAAAAATTATTCGCTATCAATAAATGAATGCTTTGTTGGTTGTCCTAAAAAAAAATACACGAATTTGGTATTTTGAGCGTCATCTGATTTTTCGACGAAAAACTGTGTCGATACTTGCACTACTGAGGTACCTATATGTATAAAGAAAGTCAAATCATTCTAAATAAAAATTTCGTCATGAAGACGGACACGAAGGCACCTGAAAATAATATGCAAAAGACTTTTTCTAAGGACAATTAAACGTTTCCACTTAAGTGGACATTACGGTCGAAGTTTCCAAATGAATTGGAATTAATGTCTTGTTGAGACTTTTTTGGGTCAGCCTGTTTTTAACTCCTAGTCAATATTGTGATACTTTTCTCGCTCCATAATTACTTTAAAAAGTGTTTGATTTGGAGATAGGTCATTGTGCGTATTCTCTCGACACCAAACATCCCCAGGTGCTCACAAAAACTGCCTGCCCTTAACTGCCTGGTTCTTCTTAGCGTTTCGATGGTAAACGACTTACAATTTGTTGTATCCAGTAATTGGCGACACTGATTGCCTTGGACTTTGCACACATGAGCTCTTCCAAAGAACATGGATAAGGGCACGCAAGACAAGACAAGTGTTGGCAGTTAATTAATACAAATACAGATCCTGTGAACCAATATGTCGACCATTCAGTATCAAAGTTGAATAACTGCGGAGCAATTTACAAAACAATTACCATTTGGCGCTCGGGAAAATTGCATGCACGCGAATGAGACGCACTGCATTGCGTTGCATTTATTTCCGAGAGCTAGGCTGAACGCGACATACCTACATTGTACGGACAACAGCACGTCAAGGTAAGCACTGCGGTATCTTATGCAGTTGTAATAAGGGCTAGTTTGCAACAAAAGTGGGTGAAGTGCTGGCGACTGTGCCTACCAACGTAGGTACATGTAAACTTTTGCTTACCTAGCAAAGCTTACTAAAATCGGCTCAGTAGTTTATCCGCAAATGTGGAACCCTATACACATAAATTTACATAGACTGGTAAAATCATAACCCTAGTCCATATAGCATTGCCGCATGCTGCATTTGTGTAAAAGATAATAAAATGAACTAAGTATCATTTGGCCGCCCAGTTTTAGTAATTCTAGTTGGCTGCATGGAGTATTATTGTAAAATAAAATAGTATCTGAAAATTGTAGTTTGTAAAATAGTTAGAAAAATATCAGTGACAGTAAACTTGGAAGAGTTCATTACTACGGTTACTTTGCTACATCGCAAAGTACTGCAGCAACACGTTCGAATGCAGTAGGTAGCAGTACAACACATTTAACCATCAGTTGAGTTACCTATTGATCACGCAACCGGGCCTTAGAAGGCAAAAAATAAGAACTTTATCATACTAGGTACTTATTGGCTAGGTAACTTTGCAATTGATTTCATAATTATTAATTAGTTGCACTTAACCACACAGGACACTTAGTTGCAGAAAATACAATGCCAGAAATTATGTTAAAAAACAATATGTTAGTACTTAAACTCAAGGTTGTTTAAGAACATTTCAAACTCGAATCGTATTCCCTAATACCTATTGTGACTTGTGGATTATCGGATTGAGGCGTGAATGTATTAATAATCGGATTCAAACCAGTCAAACAGGACTTATACAGTCAAATGAACATTGATTTACACCAGTCTGATCACCCTTCTCAATCGAGGGATTAAAATTATTGATCACCGCTGTCAGTTACAGGATAAATTATTATTTATGACCAATAAAAGAGGTTTATTTAGAGACAGGCAGGATAATATTTACATTACAGTATGGACAGTAATCTTTCATATTTTACATAAGCAACATGCTAAAGACCTTAGGCCTCATACGATAAAAGTTAGGTACTTATTTACTTACAATGTGTAAATAAGCGAATTGTGGCGATATTTGATTTGAGGATTGGTACGAGATTACGTATTTATTTTTTTAATAACCTAGGTTAGGTAACTAATTTCAACACTTGGCATTCCTTGCTTTTTTCCCTGTTGTCTATGTAAACATCACAAGCTTATGAAAGTAAATCTAAGTGAAAGTTGCCTAACGCATTCAATATTTTTTTAAAGTAAAGTTTTATTTTTAGGGTTCCGTAGCCGAATGTCAAAAAACGGAACCCTTATAGTTTCGTCAAGTCTGTCTGTCCGTATGTCACAGCCACTTTATTCTGAAACTTTTAGCATCACACCGCAGAAACTTGGTAGGTAGGTGTATCTTGCTTACCACTTACCGATTCAGATACAAAAAGTAAAATAAAAAGATATTTAAGGGGCTCCTATATATGAAACTAAAACCAAAAAAAAATTTTTTTCTCGAACCTATACGTGTCTGTAAATAGGTCTTTCAAAATAACGTTGAGGTTTCTAAAACCATTTTTTCTAAAAGTCTAACATTTAAGAGATGGACGCTTCCAAAGTGGTAAAATGGGCGTCTCCCCCCCCCCCCCCCCTCATCTAACTTTTGAATTAAAAAAGTTAAAATTTTGAAAAAATACGTAATGTAAATCTCAACAAAAACTTATAGCGAAAATTGGTTTGAACGAGATCGAACCGGTAGTTTTTGACGTGACAACGTCTTATAAATTGGTTTGCCGGGTGACACTTCAAGAAACTGCGTTACGCTCCGCTCACGTTATGCGCTCACAATGAGAGCGAGTGAGAGGCACGCGTCCCTTCCACTCGGGCATGGTTAGCCCGCCTAAGAGCGAGAGAGACAGACATAAAAAGTGAAAGGCACGCGTCCCTTCCACTCGAGCACAGTTAGCCCGCCTAAGAGCGAGAGAGACAGAGCGAGAGAGAGAGTGAGAGAGATAGGCATACACACCGGTTCATGTGTACATAAAATTATTTTGCCACTCAAAGTCGTTGTCACGTAAAACTTTCGCCCGTATACCGACTTTACAGGCAACCAATTTTTTAAGATATAGGTAGCACATTTTCATCAACCACAAATATAATTTTGTCTTTTATACAAGCACTATGAAAAACAAAGTTATTTTTGCAGTCAAAAAATATTGTGATATTTTTGCTAGGTGGAAGTATGTGGACCCCGAATTCAGTTCAAGGGTGGTACGGAACCCTCAGTGCGCGGGTCCGACTTGCGCTTGGCCGGTTTTTAATTAATGCTTTGACACCAATCTCCAGCCTTCCGGTGTGAACTTCTACTTTTCTACTTTAAAGGTTTCTCCAGCAAAAGTATCATTGACCATCATCCCACACTAACACAATTTGATTAATAAATGACTTGAGATTGAGACAAAGAAAACGGACGTCTTAAAAAAATTGTGGGAAGCTAGGAGACTATAAGTATTCCTTTTATAAACTACCTAGTAGGAGTGGCCCTATCTATTCTCTTTTCCCTAATATTTAGGTATTGTCGTCAAAACAGATAATGGAATGGATTACTCGAATCCCTCGTTGTTTTATGTGGGAGGTTGGATTTACTAACTGAATATTTGACAGAACCTTTTTATTATCTTACCTAATAAGATCTACAATAGAATTGTTGTGGAGATAAAGTTTTTCAATGATACATTTAGTCAATGCAACTATCTAGGCATCAATTAAAAATGTGAAAATATGCAGAGTTATTATTTTTTTCTAATCAATGAGAAAAGCTTTTCAGTAGTAGAATCAAACCTACCTGCTAAGTGCTACTACTACCTAACCTAGTTAAAGAAAATATTCATAGATGACGCTAATTTGACAGCTATTCGATGACATCAATATGTGCGTTGCTTTATCTGTGCCATAGTGGTGGTCTGATACGAAAAGCCGCAATTGAACTTATAATCGATTAATCAAAACATTCAATAAGCAAAAGCAAATAAGCGAATTGAAATTCTTAGCTGGGAAATAGTGGCCAAGGAATAAATTCATAAAAGTAATACAAAAATTGTACGATACTCAAACGGGAACGATAAAAAAACCATGGAACAATGACAAGCATTTTGAGTTTATCCGGCACCTCAAGAACGCAAAGGTGTCCATGGAATAATATGGGCCCGGAGGACACCTGCAGAGAACTATAATTTATTAGTCAAAAAATATGATGTGATTAATGTAAGACTAATAGTGATCCTTAAAAAAGATTGCCCTGACAGTGTAACCGTCATTGCTTTTGTTAATTTTAAAATATATCTAACAAAAATGTTTTACTTAATTTTTTTGTATTTGGAATATTTTTTACTGATTACTTTGATAAGACCTTTTTGTAACTGTCTTTTATCATGGTCACCCATAATCGTCATCAACTAACCAATCGTTTTCAAAATTATGATAATTGAACAGTTAACATTTTCCTTCGGCATTTTGCAAAAGCGCGAGCGATTCTAAACTGACGACGCCATATGTAAACGGCGGAATTATACGTTTTGCCTGCGATAGATACAATATCAAATATCATATCGTAAGTCTGACAGAACACAGAATAAACCTTTGTGGTTGTGGGTGCAATTGAATGTTTAAACAACATTGTTCGATTACATTTATTGACATATCTTGCCATCACTATTTTTATTGTTTACGTTTTCGAGTTGAAGTGAGTGAAGTATCTACTGACGTGTTGTATTCAATATTTTGATATAGTAAAACTTTTTATCTATTACATTTCTTCTTCTTTACCTGCTAAACGTTTGATTTATACGTGGTGAAGATGTTGAAGGCAGTAATTCTTATTGGTGGCCCGCAAAAAGGTAAATACAATATCAACGTCTACGTCACCGGTAACGTTCATGAAAATAAATAATTATACGGTTCCCGAGTCATGTTTATCAGCTAATCGCAAATTAGTAGAGAGCTGTTTCACTATTGGCAACGTCACCCGTTAGTTAGTGTTTAATAGTGCTATTTTACGGTACATTTCAGAATGTAAAAGTTGAGGTTATGATTGTGAGGAAACACTTTTATATGAACAGTATTCTGCCTTTCCGTAACCTAATTTTTACCTTATGCTAATCTCATAATAGTCTAAAAACTTTTTTCTCAGGAACTCGCTTCCGTCCGCTATCTCTGGACACTCCGAAGCCGTTATTTCCTATTGCCGGTCTGCCTCTAATTCAGCATCACATTGCTGCATGCGCAAAGCTGGAAGAATGCAAAGAGATCCTCGTCATTGGTTCGTACACCACAAACACAATGGCACAGTTTGTCAGCGATATGCAAAAGGAATACCACGTTATCATTCGGTGAGTCAGTGTAATGCCTTATCTTGTCTGTTATTGCCGTGCAGTGAAACTGAATGAAAGCATGTTAATAATAAAGCAATAAAATACAGTTGTAAGATCATAAAAACTTGGACCATTTCAGTCTTGGGTATGTTATAAAAGTATTTTACATGATCAAAATAGTAGTTATGAAATAGCAGTTATTTAGTGTAAATAAACCTTAATTGACATGACATGCTACATGTCTGAATGATTCAGTTTCAAATATAACTCAATAGTAAGTACAGTCGCTAACATATCAAATTAAACATTTTTGTTAAAAACAAACCCTTATTACAACTGTATAAGTTACCGCAGTGTATACCTTGACATGCTATTGTCCATACCATACCTATTAGTGCAATTATTATTTATTATACAATCCAGTTGATAAAACTAAGTGATTTGCTATACTTAACTAACAATCATAATCATAACATTCATGATAGTAAATTCCTGATATACATGTGTTGTGCTTTCTTAAAATAATTTATAAGACATAACTGTTACTCATATTTTCCAGATACCTTCAAGAGTTTGCTCCTCTAGGAACTGGCGGGTGTCTGTACCACTTCAGAGATCAGGTCAGAGCAGGGAACCCGTCAGCATTCTTCTTGCTCAACGGAGATGTGTGCGCTGACTTCCCGTTGAAAGAGTTGTGGGCTTTTCATGCAGAGAGGCGCGAAGCTTTGGTAATTTACCTTGCTATTTATGAGACACTTTCAAGTCAAAAGTGGGGATATTTTTAATTGTACATGTTGTTATTTTGTGATTTTACTTTCCAGTTGTTACAAATTGGAAAAAAGTTTTATTTATTTTTGTAATAATAACCTGATAATTCCCAAGAACCGTAAGGGTTGTTGGGTAAATGTATGAATACAATGCAACTACAGACCCTGCATTAGACTTGGTGTACAATTATACATGGGTAGGCTTTTGCCTATTACTCATTCCACATTATACTAATACACAATTTTTTTTTTTTTTTTTACCTGTATCATCCCACTGCTGGGCAAAGGTCTCCCCCAAGCTCTTCCACCTATCTCTATGCATGGCCAACGACTCCCAATCCTTAGCAAAACTACCCAAATCGTCACACCAGCGCTTTCTGGGTCTGCCCCTGCGGCGATAGCCATCTGCTGGTATCCATCGCGTGACGATTTGGGCCCATCTATCCGGGTGCATCCTACATATGTGTCCCGCCCACTCCCACTTTAGCCTTGCCGTTTTCTCACCTACACAATATTATATCTTTTTATAACTCCTCTATTAACACCAAATCAATTATTTGTAGGTGACAATAATGGGCACAGAAGCGACCCGTCAACAGTCAGTGCACTACGGCTGTATGGTCCGAGACCCATCCACAAAGGCTGTCAACCACTACGTAGAAAAGCCCAGCAGTTATGTGTCTACACTCATCAACTGCGGAGTGTATGTGTGCTCGTTGCAAGTCTTCCACACTATGGCTGAATCGTTTGAGAGGAAACAAAATGGGTTTTATAGGTAAGTTGGTAAAATTAGTTTTATTATTATGCTAGCCTGTAGTGCTGTTACTTCGCTAAAATCTGAATTTAACAAATTTTGTGCTATTCATTACATACTTACATCATACATGCGAAAATAGCTGTATGTCTTTTAACTTTCCTAAAATTATAAGGTTGATTGGATATTAATGACTCCTAGTAATTGTCCTTTAAAGTTTATACTGGTATACTCGCTAGGAAAATGCAAATTGTGGCAGAAGTAAATCACATTTATATTCATTTCACTCTTCTATTTTGTTATTTCAGTGGCAATGGACAAACTGGAAACCCAGGGTACATGTCATGGGAACAAGATGTCCTAGCTCCGTTGGCTGGCACCAACAAGTTATATGCTATGCAGGTAATTTAAAATCACATTGTGTTCCCAAAATGTTGTTAAAGTCCATTCTTGTTTGTTTGTCAAATATTGTTAACAATCTTTACATAACTTTTAAAATAATATCAGTGAATAAAATTAATTAACAGTTTTATCTAAAAAGATCTTAATTCTTTAACGACTAATTATCTATGTAGGTTTGTGTTTATCTAATTTTAAATTGAATCATTATGTTAAAAAGGAATGTCAAGGTTGTTTACATTATTTGACTAACAAAGAAAACGGACTATAGCCAGGTCTTACTAGTCCCTGAATAACACCTAGCTATGACTAAATCAGCGTGCCCATTCATTTATTTGTATGTAATTTTGATATGTTTGAGCCTCTACAAAATTTTTGAATGCCTCCTATGTTCTTTAAATTTAGTTTTATCTTAGATAGTGTAACGACGCGTTTGGTGTATTGGTTAGCGCTCCTGACTATTACGCCGGCCGTCGCGGGTTCGAATCCCGCAGGGGGCAAATGTTTGTGTGATGAGCACGAAAATTTGTACCTTTGTCATGGATCTTATATGTATTTAAGTATTTATGGGAGACGCCCCCGTCATAATCGTTGTCTGGTACTTCGTAAAACAAGGAAGAAAATTCCTTACCATGAAACCAGACAATTGGTGTGTTGTCTGGCGCATATTTATTCAACTCCTTAAACTCTCTAGCTTCTGAGCCCTAGAGTCTGTATTAAAAATTGGTTGCCTGTAAAGTCGGTATACGGGCGAAAGTTTTACGTGACAACGACTTTTGATGTCTGTCTCTCTCGCTCTTAGGCGGGCTGACCATGCCCGAGTGGAAGGGACGCGTGCCTCTCACTCGCTCTCATTGTGAGCGCATAACGTGAGCGGAGCGTAACGCAGTTTCTTGAAGTGTCACCCGGCAAACCAATTTATAAGACGTTGTCACGTCAAAATGTATAGTAAACGTGCTTATTTCCTAGGTAACTAACTGGTGGTCTCAAGTGAAGACCGCCGGTTCAGCGATATACGCGAACAGGCATTACTTGGAGCTGACTAGCCCGCGCCCCGCCGGCGCCGCGCCCTGCCAGCTGCTGCCTGATGTGTACCTGCATCCCACCGCCGTCGTCGATCCCACTGCTGTGGTATGTAATAAAATCCTATACTTAACTAGTAATTCGTTTTTAGGAATATGTATAAAATTCTTTAATAATATACCACACAATCTTGTCAAATTATTGCCGGTTGATAAATTTAAGAAACACGTTAAAAACACGCTTTATGTTAATTACAGCTAAATAATTCTAACAACTTTTATTCAGGAGGTAAATTGGTCCAAATCGAAGCCTCTTAATTTACGATTTGTATTGACCAATTCGCTTTAAATTTAAAGTACGCAGTTTGCTAATTCTTTTCTATAAACGTTTATTTACGTAATAAGTAAAAACAAAATAACACATAATGCATATTTAGGAATATTTTGTGCAAATAAATATTTTTTCATTTTACACTACGGCTGCATGTTTAATATTTTGTGTCTACTGTTTATCATGCGGTAAACTAATATGTTTAACGGAGGAAGATAGGTATAAATCACCTGGACGATAGGTTGTCTCATTTTAAGTTACTACTTTTACTTACTAAAAGTTAGTTATTGCCATCAAAAATCGATTTCGTTTGACAGCTTTTGCTTGTCCTTCTCTTACGATAAGAATATTAATTTTATGATCAGTACCCACCTTTAGATGAGCAAAATAAGTACGTCAGATCGTTCTGAATTTTATTTTTGTTTTAATCAGTGGTTTGACTTTGAACTTTTTTTCTCTTTTATATTTTTCAACAAAATACCGAGCGAATCTCGGTCATCATCATATTGTATTTAAACTAAAGAGGTTCAGATAATGTTGAAATAATATGGTACTTAACTCACCTATAGGTAGACCGCTTCATTGAGACCTCGCCTGCGAGGCGGCGGGGCGCGGGGGGAGGCGAGAGCGGGTGATGTGAGCGGCGCGGGCGGGTGTATCCGCGCCGCCCGCACCTCTCACGCCACCCGCTCTCGTGTCCCCCCGCGCCTCTGTGCCCCGCAGGCGAAGTCTCAATGAAGCGGTTTACTTATAGCAACGTTTTCGCTACCTTACATTTTATTATCTACACTTAGCCGGTGACGTCGCCACAGCGTCTTGGTCAGGTACGGCCCTAACCAGTAAATAAGTTGATTTTAAACCCTCACTGATATGCTTATCAACATTCTTTAGTCATTATTTTGTGGACTGCCGGCGGTTAATCGATCCCTGAGCGTGACAATATTGTTTTTTGTTCGCAGATAGGCCCTAACGTGTCGATCGGGGCAGGCGTGACGATCAAAGCGGGAGTTCGGTTAAAAGAATCAATAGTACTTAACAACGCCACTATAAATGAACACGCTTTGGTCATGTACTCAGTCGGTAAGTAATATTTATATTACAAATTGATTAATTTTATTATGCTATAATGCTAATTAGAAGACCTTAAAACTGTCATATTATTTCACATTATTTAGCTGATGAAATCGATTGATCGTCAAATAAATAATTATTCTATACTGTTCTATTGTTAAAACATGTTTGCTGGCTAAAAGATAATTATATGAACGATAACAATGTAACAACGTATGGTGTAGCTTGCACGAAACATTTAAAAAGAAACATTGACAATAGTGGCAGAGTTTGTTGCGCAGCTTCTTTTCAGCACTAGCCAACACAATGGTCCCGAAGCTGTGGTACTGTATGTTGGGACGTGTATAAGTTCCCCCACTTTTATGCGTACAAAACAGTATCTAGTACCTTTTGTTTTATAAATAATCCAACTATAGGTAGACCGCTTTATTGAGACCTCCGCGGGGCGGCGGGGAACGGGGGGAGGCGAATCATAAATCATAAATCTTTTTTGTGGAGCACAGGTATACAACAAGGGTCTTATGAAATGTCATGCTTAGAACTAATCGCGTTCTGAGGCGAACAATCACACAATTTAAATATATTATTATTATCATCATATAATATTACTATCTATTATTATTATTAAATATTACTATTAATCGTTTACGCCAAACCATTAATATATTATGTACCTACCTTCCATTATTACTACACAATCCTAGAATAAAATTCATTAAATGAAGAGGGAGAGCGGGTTATGTAAAGGACGTACCGCGCTCTTGCCTCCCCCCGCACCCCTGTACCACGCAGGTGTCAATAAAGCGGTTTAACTATAGCATTTTACTCTTACTTAATTTAATAAATACATTTTAAAATATTACAGTGGGCCAAGAAGCAGTGGTGGGGGAATGGTCTAGAGTCGAAGGCACACCCTCGGACCCCGACCCCAACAAGCCTTTCGCTAAAATGGACAACACCCCTTTATTCAACACGGACGGACGGCTCAACCCTTCTATCACTATATTGGGTAAGTAATCTGTCCTTTTAAAGAACAACCTTGAAAGATGGATGGCGCTAACGTCACGCAATGACGTATACTAAGAGACCAAGAATTTCGCGCGGTCGGACCGACGGCACGGTAGCTCAATTGGAAGAGCAGTTAGCCCGGTAAGCCAGAGAGATTCTGGTTCGAGTCCCGCCCGTCCGCAATTTTTCTTATTTCGTCTTTTAAGAATACAAATATGACACTGTGAGTGTTTAAAACATTCTAAACCTTAAAATATACAACTTACCCACCACGATACTGTTAAAAATGATTTTCCGCGTACCACTGCACGCCGGTATGGGAACAGCAGCGGAACAGCATTGTGTTGTAACAGCGTAACGTATAAACGTATACTCTGCTTATAATTAGATAGAGCAAAATGACATTTGGTGGGTAGCCACTTTTTCGTAATGTAAAAAAAGTGTTGGTCCTTATTAATCAAAAGTATCAAATTCATTCAATTGTTGTTTATAATCGATTTTAAAACATTCAAATAAATTTAGTTATAAAAATCAGGAATCCTACAAAAATCGTAATCTTTTCAATGAATTCATTTATAGAAAATATTAAAAAGACAACATAGGTGAGACCATACAAAAATATTTTTATTGCAAGAGAAACCTAGATTTTTCTACTCCTTCCAGCGCCAACCACTACACTTAAATAAATGTGTTGATGTCTTTTTTCTTGAGCAACCGTTAAATTTATGTTATGTTTGTTATGACAAAGTTTCAGTTGGCCCTGAGGCACTTACTTAATACTTTCTACCATTGGTATTTATTTATATTTTGCACGAGCCTACTTTCTACGCGTCTGGTGTATATATTTTATATATATACATATATATATATATATATAAAGAATTCATTGCATTGCTCATAGTGTAAATGCTAAAAGCATTCTCTGCCAGTCAAACCTTTAGGTCAAGCAGAGAGATGGCATAGAGTGCAACGAAAATAAATTAACACGTTCCAAGACACTATTCCAGACAAAATAGATGTTCTATTGTTAGTTTTATTGTTTTCACGCCTGTAGGCTTTCACTGTCCCGGAACGTGTTAACATTCTGTGTATTAAAGTAAAGAAATCTAATGCATATTATCATTACAGGTGCGGGAGTGATAGTACCAGCAGAAACAATACTGCTCAACTCAATAGTGTTGCCGCATAAGCATCTATCGAGGAGTTTCAAGCACGAAATTATTTTATAGTATTGCAAAAACTTTGACTGTACTAGAAAAGACCAAAAACGTAAACAAATATTTATGCAAATAACTTGACATTTGCAGAAAATTATTCTTTTAAGTTTATTATATGAATTGTAAAAAGAGAAGAATGAAACATGAATTACAAGTCTTTATTCTAAAGCTATTGTTACAGTGTGACGAATTTCACGTAAGTTTAACATTTTTATTTTTTCAGTAAATATATTGTAATGATAATAATAAAATGCATCTGAGCCTTATTTGTCATTAAATAACAAAAAATAATGTATGTAAACTCCATTCATCTTCACTAGTCCAACAATGTAAACAATCTTTTTGTGACTTTTAAAATAATATCAGCAAATAAAATAATTAAACTGTTTAATTTGAAAAGATCTCAGTGATGAACGATGAATTAGCTATGTATGTTGTAAGTTTTGTGTTCATCTTGTTTTAAAAGGTTTTCGCTGAAAAGGAATGTCACGATTGTTTACAATTTTGGACTAGCAAATATGAATGGACTTTAAATAATTTACTTATAGAATAATCATAGAATTATTATCCCTTTCGGAATAGAACGACAAAAGCGAGATGTCAGTAGGATAAAGCTGTGCGATAAAAAGAGATGCGAAATATGATGCAGCAGAACCATTTTTGACGGCTGTCAAACAGTTAGGAGCCCCAACGAGCCTCGCTGAAAATTTATTTTATGTGATTTTTTATAATTTCAAATGAAATTGTGTATATTTAACTCGTCAAGTATGTGTAAACGAGACACAATAAAAATTCCATTGTTATGCGACTCTCGGCATTCGTTTGATACCTGACTGATTACGAGAAATTGTGCTTCTGAAACATGGGGACTTGATCGGTGATTGATTATTGTTCATTACAGCAAAATAACCCTTACAACTTTTCATTTAAGAGGTAAATTAGTCCAAATCGAAGCCTCTCAATTTACGATTTATATTTGCCAATCCGGTTTAAATTTAAAGTACGAAGTTTGCTTATTCTTTTCTATAAACGTCAACGTTATGTAAAAAGTAAAGACAAAATAACATTTAATGCATGTATACGAATATTTTGTGCAAATAAATAATTTTTCGTTTTACACTAAGGCTGCATGTTCGATATTATGTGTCGACTGTTTATCATGCGGTAAACTAATATATTTAACCTAGGAAGATAAGTATAAATCACCTGGACGAAAGGTTATCCCATTTTAAGTTACTAATGTAACTTACTAAAATTGGTTATTGTCATCCAAAATCGGTTTCGTTTGACATCTATTACTTGTTCTTCTATTCCGTTAGGAATATTAATTTTATGAGAATAATAAAGTTTAATATTATGGTAAACGTAACAATAACGGTTTATGTCTACTACGCCGTAGCTAAGAAAATATTATTTGTATTGAAAACTATGACACTGTTCCCACTAGACCGTTCCGTCACCGACTAACACCGTCGCATGTCATGCACGGATCGTGATATAACCGGTAAAATACGCTCTCGCTCTCGCTCTCCATATAACGGTGAGACAGAACGCTGTAGATCCGTTCAGTGGGCAAAGTAGAGCGTATTGTGTTGCTTTTCGTGTCTGATACGCTCCTAGCACGGTCATATTACGAGTATGATACTGTGTAGTGTGCTCAGACCTTAAAGTGATTACACAGGGTCAGTCTACTGTATGCTGAATAATTTCTGTTTACAGTTGTTCCTTTTTAGTTAGATGTACGGCTTAGGTCTTAGGCGCCTAAACACTTTTTAACGAAAATGGCTTGCACACACGACACGAAATGGGCAACACTTGATACTAAAGACAATGCGAGGTGCAAGCGATTTTGGCTTCAAAGGTGGTTAGGCGGCAGTGGCCTTGAGTGTACAGCATATCGGGCTATACATGTTTGTTGAAGACTCGTGTA
Source organism: Pyrausta aurata (assembly GCA_963584085.1). Lineage (NCBI taxonomy): Eukaryota > Metazoa > Arthropoda > Insecta > Lepidoptera > Crambidae > Pyrausta > Pyrausta aurata. The sequence continues at coordinate 7,579,210 of OY757274.1, forward strand.
AAAACTGCTTAACACGTTTCGGAACAGTGAACGCCTACAGGCGTGAAAACAATAAAACATCTATTGTGTCTGGAATAGTGTCCCGGAACTTGTTAAGATATGATAGTCTTCAGGTTAACGTGCTGTTAGATTTTTGTATTTTTTTTCAAAAATAGTCAGATAGTTGGTCAATCTAGTTATAGATGTAATCTCGAATCGTACTTTATTGTTTAAAGTACGATTCGAGTTATGTTACAGCTATTGTACCTTTTAAGCTCTGTAACATCTTCTTTTGTAATGCAATATCTTATTGAAGCAAACTTAAAAAATACAGAACGGTTCCAAGCTAGCCTACTATAAGAGCTCATGGCAATGGAGCTGGTTAATGAAATTATACAGTTCAGAAAGTCAAGGTCAAACTGAAACCGGGTGATATGCTAGGCCATGACAGTCACTAGTAAGTACATGAGTTAGAATTTTTATTGTATTTTTCTAGTGACTGTCATGGCATATCTACCCTATCACGCCATTTCGGCTTGACCTAACCTAACCTAACCCAACATTTTAGTGATCATCCTCACTAATGAATCACAGTAATTTTACAGTCCACCAGTTACTCGGTTTTTTGACTTGAAAATGACCGAAAAAGATAACAATTTGAAATCACTCCCTAAGTTTTTAACATTTGGTTTTTAAAAAATGCCAAAGATGCAATCATGTCATAAGGCTAAGCTTACGACAATTGTATAATAAATAAGTTATTCCAATAATCGATAAAAATCCGAAAAAAAAACAGACCTCCTAGCCAGTCATCATAAGCACAAAACAGAAATAACGAAAATTGTTGTATCTCTCACTTTTATAAACAATGTTGTATATATTTTTTATAAAAATAAGTAAAAACAAATAAACGGTTAATTTATACATTTTTTTATTATAATTTTTAAACCAGTCACCTGTCAATCTGATCACAGTTTTCTATTTTAGAAAGTAAGTGATGTATTTTACATGCCTAAAGATGATTGCAGATAATTAGCTAGATTTTAAATGACCTGTGTACACAAATTAAAATCATATCTACACAATATTAGAAAACTTAATAGTTTGTTTGTTTGAACGCGCTAATCTCAGGAACTACTGTAACAATAAAAAAAATGCGTTAAATATCTTATTTATCGAGGAAGGCCTTAGTAACTAAGGCTATATTATTATAACATCACGCTCTCACGGGAAGGGAGGGAGGGAACTATCATCTAACACAGAAACTTACAAATATGGCATTACTAGCTTTTGCCCGCGACTTCGTCCGCGTGGAATAGTGACTTTTTTCTCCCGTTTTTTACACATTTACCACCATATCTTTGCTCCTATTGGTCGTAGCGTAATGTTATATAGCCTATAGCCTTCCTCGATAACTGGACTATCCAACACAAAAAGAATTATTCAAATCGAACCAGTAGTTTCGGAGATAAGCGCGTTCAAACAAACAAACTCTTCAGCTTTATAATATTAGTATAGATTTGACAGATATTATGAAAATTTGAGCTTTAGTCCTAATTCTAGTTTATGAATTCAAGTCTCGAAAAGTGCTAGATTGAAGACACTTCAACCAAAACTGCAGTGTATGACGTCTACCGGCAAGATGAAAAGTCATTACTCCATTTTAAAATGTATCTAAATCGGTTTAGCCGTTTACAGTTCGTTTTTCCTTGATAGTCGAACAATGTTAACAATATTTTTATTACTTTTAAAATAAGTGAATAAAATTTATAAATTATTTGACTTGAAAAGATCTCCGTGTTCAACAATGACTGGCCTATGTAAGTTTATTTTCAAATTACTTATTTCGTTAAAAAGGAATATAAAGATACAATATTGGACAAGCGAATAAAAACAGACAAAAATCTAACGATATAGAATGACTATAATAATGAATTAATTTATAGGGTAAACTTGCCAAATACTAAATATCGTCAGAATCAAATCATAATAGGCCCAGTTAAAACAAGATTTTGTTGATAAACTTATCGACAAACAAGGTGCAGTAGGTAATAATGAGATCATTCCTAATGATGGCCGAAAAAATTGATTCAAACAGTAAATACGCACGACTTAAACCTTTCAAATTCGCTCACTAAATACCTACGTTTGCGTGTTTTTACAACCATTTCTATATTACGATTTTTTGTTTTATTTAGGTGGTATAAAGTACAATTTCTAAACATTAAGCGCTGTGAAAAAGCTCAAAAATTTATTAAACGGTAAATTATTTGCAGTAAAAAAGTCAAGAAATTAAAAGACATCGGATAGCTTTGACTCCAGAAACCAACCCCTAACTAAAGGGTGAAAAGGAAATGAAAAAATTTTAAGGTTTCTATTCACTTAAATATATCGTATATTCCTAAATATTCATAGATATCGCTCACCAATCACCATAGTTTACAATGGAACCGTTTTCACTAAGAAATATTTGTTATATCCCCGAGCTATAATATTTTTTTGCGAGCGATTCGAGAAAGATATATTTTCCGCCCCCCGCACGCCCTTGCATCGCCCGCGTTCCCTGCGGCTGTGGATGATCCCATACAAAATGAAGAAAATATAATATATCTCATAGTGTGAACGGTGGTAAGATCTCGGGATAAAAAAGATTTATTTTTAAGTTATCTCCCATAATCAATAGGCACCGTAAGTCGTGCGTGGACAAAGCGGCAGTAAATCGCTTACGCCTATTTACTTTATTGCAACTTCCAGAATTCGGTCACCAAAAGAACAATATCCATCATTGTTATTGTTTACCTCTCGCGCCGTAAGCTATCGTGAATCGTGCATCCGTCCTAACGCAGCCTCCCTCAGTCGCACCATACTCTCACTAATCTGTGGTCGCATCGAAGACGCACAGCCGATCGGAAGGTGCTGTTTTGTTAATTAGTAATCAGTGATATTGATAATGAACTTCATACTCAGCAAGTTTATGTGGCAGAATGGGACACGGATTAATCAGTATCTGTTCGCGATCATTTGTGAGTGGATTTGTTTTATTTATGACATTAAGTATCGTGATTAGACTGGGCTACTTTTCAAAATTACATTTTAAAACCCCTAAGAATACCAATAAAGGGAAAAATTATAATTTGATTGTACAAATACTATCTTAGCACATGGGAAAAAACAGAATATAACTGTAAGCTAAAATTGAATACAAAATCGAAATATAAACACAATAAATATTATGTTTCTTGATTAGGTTTGATTTTGATTTAAAATCGTTTGTTCATAAATAAAAACAAATTGCCATAAAATCAATCTTGTCCAATATACTTGTAATATGTTTTTATTTCACAATAACAAAAATCATGTTATGACATCATGTTTATTTATTTACTTAATTTTAAAAGTCGCGAATGACGGTAGACGTAAAACATGGTCTTAAAACGGTCTTGTTCTTTAAATAATCATGCAAGAGTCTTGAACTATTACTCGTAGTACTTAATACTCGTATTATAGTAATAGTATTCTGTGCTAATAGTAACAAGTGAGTACGCCGTCAACGTCATGTCAACAAAAACATTTTCAATCATGAATTCTTTATGTAAAAGTACGGAACGGAAGTAGTCAATGCTTTTTTATTGTTCCCTCAGGAGTTGCGATGCGCGTTGATGGGGGGCCCTATTTTTGAATCACTCGCGTCAATTTTACGAGTGCTTTTCGTTCGAAAACGAGTTATTTTCGTTGACTTTTTATTCACCTTTGAACGAAAATCACTAGCCATCTTGAAGCGAATTCAAAAATAGAGCTCGGGGTTTCCTAAGTTTGTGCTACGTACGTGTGTCCGAATCACGTTTCTGCGAAAATTGTTACGCTTACGCTCTGTACTGGGATATCTTGGTTTCCCGAAGTATTTCTAAACCGCAAATTTATTGTGCGATGTCACGTTACTAAAATTGAAAAAATGATTGTTCTAATACTGTTTGCTCAGTTGTATGGTAACCAGATAATTTTGCATCGTTTCGTTATTTATTGTAAGAGAATGGGTAAACAATGGGCCAAAAATAATGTAGACCTAAATAAATTAGTGAGTGGAAGGTATTTTTATGTTATATTATTACATATTATATTGTATTTTTGGATAGCCTGAATTATTAATACAGGGTGTAAAAAAGTACGAGCCACATTCAAGGGGATGGTTAAGAGTAGCGTCAAGAAAACAGGAAAAATTAAAAACCGGTTAAGTGCGTGTCGGACCCGCGCACTGAGGGTTCCGTGCCACCCTTAACTGAATTCAGGGTCCACTTACTTTCACTTAACGAAAACATCACAATATATTGCGACAGCAAAAATAACTTTGTTTTTTATAGTGTTTGTATGAAAGACAAAGTTATATTTGCGGTTGATAAAAATGTGCAATATCTCAAAAACTACTGGTTTGATCTCCTTCTGCAATCTCCGAACCAATTTTCGTTGCAAGTTTTTGTTAAGATCTACATCATATATTTTTTCAAAATTTTCACTTTCTTAGTTCAAAAGTTAGATGGGGGGGACGCCCATTTTACCACTTTGGAAGCGTCTAAATCACAAACCTTACACTTTTAGAAAAAATGGTTTTTGAAACCTCAACATCATTTTAAAAGACCTATCCATAAACACCCCACACGCATAGGTTTGAGTAAAAAAAAATTTTTAGGTTTTAGTTAGCCCCCTTTAAATATTATTTTTTCTTACTTTTTGTATCTGAATCGGAAAGCGGTGAACAAAATACACCTACCTTCCAAGTTTCAGCTATGTGATGCTTATAGTTTCAGAATAAAGTGGCTGTGACATACGGACGGACAGACAGACAGACAGACAGACTTGACGAAACTATAAGGGTTCCGTTTTTTGCCATTCGGCTACGGAACCCTAAAAAAAGATTTGAAAAAAAAATACAAAATGTTCATGAAAAGAAAATATTTTTTTTATTTTTCCTGTATTCTTTTCTCGATTGACAATAGGGCCCCTTAAATTTGGCTCGTACTTTTTTTACACTCTGTATATGGATGAATATGTTACCTGCAATGGCTACAATACGTACCTAAAGCGGTACTGGAATTAGTATGTTATTGACATGATTATTTTAATAAGTTAAGTTTAATAATTAATTGGTTCAGTCATTACTAGAAGTTGCAAGTTAATTTTGTTGCAAAATATTCATTAAGTCTGTGATTATTAAATATTTAATTAAATTATGATTTGAAAACCCTAATGGGAATTTATTCCGACATTACAGGGACTAGTTTGATGACTGATGAGACGAATGACTTAAAGTCCTTTTTTATTTGTTTGTTCAATAATGTAAACAGTTTTGACGCTCTTTTTTATTAACGAAATGTTTTATTTCAAAATTATATAAACACTAAACCTACAACGAACATAGGCAACTCATTGTTAAAAACTGACATCATTTCAAATAGTAATAAGTGATATTATTTTAAAAGATAAAAAAAGTTTACAATATAGGTAGATGTTAAAATGTTCTCACATAAATTGGCTTTTCTACCTATTTAAAGTTACGCGTGTAAGTGGTTGCAAATTCATTGGTCACGCTGCACATTCGACACTAAATTATTAGGTTGTAGGTGCAATTGCAAGGTTTGTCAAAAAATCATTGCCTTTTTTTAAACAATCGATTAAAAAGGTCAATAACCGGACCATTCCACAAGTTGCAGAAGTATCTGATCAGAGGCCAAGGCTAAAATTAGTCAACAAGTTCCTAACGCAGTACCTACCTATCTGTGTCTCTTTTACTCACGTGCAATGTTTTTATTCCCGTTTCCGATAAATAAAGTTTTCAAAGGCACTAAAATATCTTGATATAAAATTTTTTATAGTCGTAACAGTACTGACGGTCTCGTTTTCGGACCAGGGTCCCCATTTTTTAATCACTCGCATCAATATTACGAGTGATTTTAGTTCGAAAACGAGTTATTTTCGTTGACTTATAATAATTCATTTTTGAAAGAAAATCACACGCCATATCCAAGCGAGTGATTCAAAAACAGGGCCTCCGGGTGGCAATTCTCATGCAGTTCGCATTCGAAAAAACATCACCCATCGAATTTTCTTTTTTGAAAAAAATACAGTTCTTGCTTTATCCAGAGTCGCGATTTCTATTCATTTCGATTTCTTCCGTGCAGCAGTTTTAACGTGTGGATATAATACTTGATTGTTGTCGTTAAAACGGTCAAACTCGTAATCTAATTACCACACGAAGAATGTTCGATTGACGTGAGAATCGAGGCCCTAGTGGAAAAGTAAACACAACCAACATTGGCTTATAAACACTGCACTTACAATTTTGAAAATACCTAATGAGAACTTTCTAAATATATGATACATATTATCTAAAAAGATAGCTAACTCCTTTGGAATCAAGGCTGTAAGTATTATCTCTTTTACCCTAAAAGCAGGTACCCACTTTTAGGTAGTGTACCTACTTTTTGGGGTAAATAATAATTAGTAATAGGATCCTTGATTTCACACCTCAAAAACATATTTTCTGCAGTAAACTAAAAAAAAATCTCGCCACTCGACTTTTGTTATCACTTAACAATTTTATTGCTGACTGTACCGAGGTCATTTCGCTCAGTTCAATAATTTCTAAAGGAATCTGTTGTAGAAAATTCATAGACGTGTTTCAAGTGAAAGTTGAATATTAGCACATGTTTTGTGCATCACGATAGAACAAGTTTTTTAGAACATTCTTTTGATTTGTACGCTAAATGTGGATCTCTCATTCATTCAAAAGTTGTAATCTTGCAGGCTTTGCTAGTTGCTACATCTTCATTAGAAATATTTCAAGCGTAGATGGTTCGGTAGCTTTTTAAAAATAACATATTTATGTTAACACAATAACCTAGTTACATCGTATGTAAGTATTGCCATGAATATTGTAACAAACCGTCAATGGAAGCGTATAATGACGGGATATTTTATTAGCTAATATATCAATGAAAGAAAATGAAGATATAACGCCGTTTGCACACTTAAAGCTATGCCTTAACGTATTTATCAGCTTATTGTAACAAAATAGTCTTTGTGGTATAGCATACTTATTTTATTAACATGAAAAAGATTCTGATTAGAATACTTTTTGACACAACACACAAGTATAATGATTTCCAAAATGAAAATTATCATATTTGTCATAATAATGTCTAATACTTATATTTTATGTTAAAACTCATCAAAGTCGTTTTAGCAATAAACAAGAATATACATTTGCTTTTACCAATAAGGTTTATTAAGATGCACATCGAACAGGTATTTTGATGCGTCATATCATAATAGTATAAACCTACTTATACGAGATAGACGAGCAAACTTTTGATCAGTTTTGTGTGTACGATGAGCACAAGCATTAGTATCTCAAGCAAGTATTTAAGTATTTATGGGAGACGACCACTGAATAGATAAACTATTCAGTGGAGACGACGCCCCATCATAATCGTTGTCTGGTACTTTGCAACACAAAGAAGAAAATTCCTTCGAAACCAGACAATTGGTGTGTTGTCTGGCAAATATTTATATAAGGTCAAATCGTTTTATGCGATAATATTTTAACAGTGTCTTTGTAAACATCATTGAAACAAAACACTTTCGATATTTGAAAATCGAGATTTCAATATTATTATTTTCTTTAGCAAAGACTATATTTTTTTCGAAACAGCATCCTGAAACTTTAAAAAGTTATGAACTTCATCGGCTTTGCCTCTCTCAATTCAATGCCCAAACCTTCTTTTTCTCTAAGCTTAAAACCTTAATTAAATAAAGAATGAGATCTGAAAAAATATATATTTTAGTCTCCAATTTTCTCAAAAACTAGCGGATAAAACCCCAAAGAGTTTGCATCAAAGAAATGATTAATTTAATGTGCTGAATCAGCCCTTTAAATAATCTCAAGAGGTGACCTTATATTTATTTATTTTACTAGTCAAACCACAACAATAAGTGCATTCGTGTCAGCAGCCTGTTAGCTATCGGATCGCTCCAATCTCAATTCATTAAGGTACTGCACCATTGTACTTGTAATAGGCGATTAAACACTATTACTTGAAATTAGGTCTACAGTATGGACCATGAGAGCCGTTTGAGCACGCGATCGGACGAAGTAAAATACCGACTATGCTCATTGACGTCTATTTTAATAATTTGCTCGTGATTTGTATTTCTCTGTATTTTATAACTAAGTGATCTCCCACGACTGCGTCTGCGGCGTGTTCAGTCAGTTTTTTTTTTGTAAATCGGTCCAGCAGCTCTATTTTTGAATCACTCGCTTGGATATGGCGCGTGATTTCGTTCGAAAACGAATAAAAAATCAAGAAAACCACGCGAAATATTGACGTGAGACTCACAAAATTGAGCAATGATTTTTCAAATCCTTCCTGTGTAGATTACATCTGGTTTTCATTCCAAAATTTGACTTTAATCAATGAATATCACAAAGAATATCACTCGCTTGAATATGGCGTGTGATTTTCCTTCGAAATCGAATTAAAACACAAGGAAAATTACGCAAAATATAGATGTGAGTACTCACAAAATTGAGTTATCTTTTTTTCAAGCACTGTCGCGTGGGGTCCAACTGTTTTAATTGAAAAATCGGACAGTAATCAATGAATATTACACGCCATCTTGACGCGAGTGATTCAAAAATAGGGCCCCAGTAATTCTGAGATTAACGCGTTCATACAAAATATTCAGCTTTATAATATTAGTAGAGATGGGTGGTTGCCTACAATAAGACAAACAAAAGGCTAGTTGACTAAATTTAAAAACTAGATAATATCTTCCTTTAGTAAATATTGATCTGTGTAATGCGAATAGTTTCAGAATACCTATATAAATGACAAATAACATCTTAGTCTAACCCGTGACCACGAACGCTGTAAAGTGTTCGCAACCTCGGGATGTAAAATTATATCCGTAAATTGTGTTATATTAAATGAGTAGTATTCGTGTAAACAATAGAAACAAGAATACTTAATGGTTGTTACATACGGACGGACAGACAGACTTAAAGAAAATAAGTAAAAGGGTTCAGTTTTGCACCATTCCGCTACAAAACTATAAAAAGGCTCACTTATTATGTATTGACATCAGCTAAACTAACATTAAAAGGGCAGTGAGGTTTGAACTATGAGAAAAAAACCTATGGAAATAGTAAAAGGAAATATACTTATACCTATACCTAGTACTACGTCACGACGTGTAGGAACGTCACAAAATGGTTGAATTTACCAATCACTTAGATACTCGTTAATTTTGTAAATTCGTGCTAATGCACCTTAATTTAGCATATAATTTAACATGTCTCAGTCGGCATAGTAAGTTGTAATAATGTGAGTATTACGCCAAAAACAATATACGTTTCCTTAAAATTTGAGGATTTCACCAAGATCCCATCATCAGATCCCAGCTTGGCAACAATGGGACCAACTAGAAGGTATACCCTCTAGGTAAGTGAAAATTTTCGTTCAATCAAATCAAAAAAAAAACAACAAACAGCCGAATTGAAAACCTCCTTTTTGAAGTCGGTTAAAGGAGAACTTCGTCTACTTACTTATGTTGGAAAGCAACCTTCATGCTTTGTATATCGACATGTGCCAAATAGAACAATCAGATGATTTGTATTGTTTGTTTACGTTGTGATTCTCTGAAAGCTTTTGTCATTCCATGTTATGTATTTCTCCTGTGTACTTGCAAAATGTAAATATTATATTATTATATACATCTCGTATTTCTGGATTGCTCTGGTATCATTTACTCTCCCCGTACACTGCACTACGCACCAACAAAGGTGAAAGTGACGAAAAGATTAAATGGGAGGAAGCTATACTGTCGGAGATAAAAAGTTTGGTGAATAATGACACATGGAAAATTGTAAAAAAGCCAATCGATAGAAATGTTGTAGGATGTCGATATGTGTTGACAACGAAACTTAATGTAGATTTAACAGAGAAAAAGAAAGCTAGACTTGTTGCAAAAGGATACAGTCAACAATATGGTTTAGATTATTTCAAAACGTTTGCTCCAGTTGCAAGAATAGCGACGGTGCGGCTGTTGATTGCTTTAGCAGTTGAAATGGGAATGGATATTCATCAGCTAGATATCAATACCGCCTACTTGAATGGAGATCTCGATGAAACGATTTATATGAAAATTCCAGACTTAATGAAAGAAAGCTTGGAAAAATTAATTCATTTGTATGGCGATGGTGACATTGGCAAAAAGGCGTCAAAAATGTTTGAAGATATTAACGCAGGGGGTGATACTTGTCTTTTAAAAAAATCTTTGTATGGCTTGAAACAAGCGGGAAGACAATGGAATGTCAAACTTGATAAAGAGCTTAAAGCGATGGGATTTAAGCCTACAGTTAGTGAGCCCTGTTTATATCATAAGTGTGATGAGAAGAAAGCAAATATTTTTGTTGTCATCTATGTCGATGACATTTTAGTCGCGTCGCGTGAGAAAATGGCCATAGACAAGTTCAAACAAGAATTGGCTAGTAAGTTTGAATTGAAAGACTTCGGTCCGGCTACTTTTTGTCTTGGGATTGATATAAACAAAACTGGTGATGGATATCATTTGTCGCAGAAGAGATATATACAGACTATTTTAAAGAGATTTAACATGGAAAACTGTAATCCAGTTAAAACTCCGATGGAAGTAGGAAATATTATGTTAATGTGCGATGAAGAAAATAAAACTCCAAGAAGTGACAAAGAAGAGAAAACCTTTCCGTACAGAGAGCTTATAGGTGCGCTGATGTACTTGAGTGTCGCGACTAGACCAGACATTGCCAATGCTACGGCAAAGATGGCACAATTTGCACAGAACCCGCAAGAAGTTCACTGGAAAGCAGCAAAGCGAATCTTACGGTACTTAAAAGGTACGTTAAATCATGGTTTGGATTACAAACCGACAGGTCAATGCATACAAGGATATGCAGATGCCGATTGGGGTAATTGTGTAATAGATAGACGATCTTACACGGGTTATGTTTTTATTTTAGGTGGAGCAAGTATCTCCTGGGCATCACAAAAGCAACGTATCGTTGCAACATCGACCTGTGAGGCTGAGTTTGTTAGTTTAGCTGAATCTGTTAAGGAAGCAGTGTATTTAAATTGTTTGCTGAAGGAGCTTCGTCTACATCATTTATCAAAGGTAAATATGCATGCTGATAACTTAGCCGCGATTTATCTTGCCGAAGATCCGGGTGTTTATCATGCGAAAAGTAAGCACATTGATATCAGACATTTCTTTATTAGGGATGTGCTTCGCGAAAATAAAGAATACATTACTTTAAAGCATTTAGCAACAGAGAATATGTTGGCAGATATACTCACCAAACCTTTGACGCATGTAAGACATGATTCATTAGGGAAAGCGTTAGGATTACGATCATTACCTGGTTGAGGCAACATGTGATAAAGTAAAGCATGAGTTGAAGGGGTGTGTTGGAAAGCAACCTTCATGCTTTGTATATCGACATGTGCCAAATAGAACAATCAGATGATTTGTATTGTTTGTTTACGTTGTGATTCTCTGAAAGTTTTTGTCATTCCATGTTATGTATTTCTCCTGTGTACTTGCAAAATGTAAATATTATATTATTATATACATCTCGTATTTCTGGATTGCTCTGGTATCATTTACTCTCCCCGTACACTGCACTACGCACCAACAACTTATCATACGTCATAATAACACAAACACCTCCTCAGAACAACAATGATTATTGTAATCCCTTTACTTTTGTTAAGAAATGTTATTTAACCTTCCTTCAAGCCTAATATTTTTCCTTCTTTGTCCTTTTTTGACGACGTAATCAAGTAATGACCATTATTTTTTTTTTAAAGTCGATCATAAAATGTTGGATTTACTTTTTACACCTATTCTCATTAGACGGAATTTGAGCTATCTTAACTAACTTGATGACACGTCTGGTTTAGTGGTTATGCTCAAATGCGAAACAAGCGGTCACGGGTTCGAATCCCGCAAGAGGCAAATTATTATGTGATGGTCAAACCAAGTTCTGGATGTTATTTGTATTTAGAGGAGACGCCCCGTCATATGAACAGTGTCTGATATGCGTAAGTTTCGTAACATAAAGAAGAAAATTCCTTACTTCGATCGGAACGAAAAGGAGTGTTGTCTGGCGCATATTTTTTTATTTATCTTTAAAATTGCAACTTTGTCACGAATCGAACCCTGCGTTATACGTTATCCCGGCGCATGCCTATACCACTCGACCACCGACAAATTGGCAAGCCTGTTGATATTTGCAAGTGCTTTCTTTAACGCGTAGGCTGCGTTGCGTCATTTATCTATTTATTTTCAATATTCATTTTTTTAGTTATTTTATTATTTATCTGTACTAACTGTTGGTATTATGAAGCGAACAGTAAGTATTTGTCGTGGGGCAGTCAATCCTAAATCAGTGCTATAGTTTATTTTTGTTTTTATAGTGTTTTGTCACCATACAAACTTAATAATATAAATAATTGCACTTGTAAAAAGCAACCGTTACTCTGTGACAGACGAGGAATTGAACCCCGTGTCTTACGCTATCCGGGCGTATGCCTATACCACTCGGTCACCGTCACATTAACAAGCCTGTTGAATTTTGCAAGTGCTTTTTTTTTAACGCGTAGGCTGCGTGACATCATCAATGTTGCGAAATTGCTCTAATCAGTGCTATTACTTGTTCCAGTAACAATACCACTTCTCAGCTTCGGCATGGTGCAAGGCTGGCTGTCACCCATGATATCAGTACTCCAGTCACCAGATGGCCCCTCGCCTGAGATCTACACCAGTGGCGACATCTCTTGGACAACGTCTGTCACTTACATCACGGCGATCGTCTTCGGAGCGCCAATGGGCTATTTGACAGACAGGTTTGGGAGGAAGATGATGACGCTGGCTACTACTTTGTCTTTGATTGTAAGTACAAATGGAAATATTTTAGCTATAATACTTGTTAAAGTCAGTTCTTGTTTGCTTGTCAGATAATATAAATAACTTTGACATTCCTTTTTTTGCGAAATAATTCATTTCAATATACAAAACTCACAACCTACATAGTAGTGTATTCATTCTAGATTTCAATGTATGGGCGAAACGGCAAAATTTATAATTTTAGTTTGTTGCTGCTGTGTTATAGCTCTAAGTGAGTACATTATAGAACACAACTCTCCCACCCCCCCAACCCGCCGCTTCACCCCTCCCCCCCTTGATAAAGGTCCCAAATTTCATATTTCCTCTATTTTCAGGAAAACTATACAAGCTAGGACAAATTGGTCAAGGACAAAATTATTTGTCAATAAATTACCTACAAATAAGTATTAACTCGTCAAGTATGTGTAAACGAGACACAATAAAAAATCCATTGTTATGCGACTCTCGGCATTCGTTTGATACCTGACTGATTACCATTCATTTTGATACGAGTTATAGTTTTTAAGCTATGGAGCATCAAAGAGTACTAAAAATGATCGCTTAGCAGAAATACAACATATAACACAAAATAAACAATATAATTTATAAATTTTGACAAGAAATGCGTTTCTGTAGTACATACCAAAACTACTACTATCTAAAACAAATCAGTATCGTCATTGTTATCTTCTAAGGTTTGTCGAATCTACTAAGGCCCCAATGTCTGCATATGGTGGAACAACGGAATGCACCTTTAACACATCCACATGTTTTTCTGTAGCCATTTTTGCAGCTGCATGATATTGTTTTCAGTATCAACTGTAGAGCTTGATCAAAGTATGCATTGAATGCTGACAAGCTGAAGAAGGTGGTATTTTCATAATAACACCGTATTGTTCTTGAGAGTTGGTCAAGAAGTGAAGTTGAAGTACCTAAATGTTTCGTAACACGATTTTACTTTTTTAGGTTTGCTTAGCCTCATACTATGCAAGAATATTTTTTTCTCCTGCCTTTTTACCTCCTCGCGTTAGGCATCAGGAGTTATTGTATCTTGCAAGTCGATGTCATATGTTATTGAATAGACTGAACCTTTCCTGTGCCTTAGAATGCCGATATTATGTAGTACGTCGAAAAGACATTGTCGTAGTGGTTGGGCAAGACATTGATCTGTTGGTTCTTTTACTGGGACTGACTCCACCACGTAAGAATATATTCTACTACATCTGCATTCTACAACAAAGGAAAGGTTTAGTCTTTCCTGTTTGGTAAAGAGACTGAGTTGAAAGATACAATAAACGTTTAAAATAACCCGGATGCCTCACGCGAGCAGATAGAAGAGGCAGGAGAAAGATATATTCTCGGATAGTATCATAGCAGGTACCTAAAAAGTATAAACGATATACGAGAGGTCCACTTTTACAAAAACATTGATCTGAAGAACAATACAGTAGTGATATTATCAAAGTTTCCATCTTCAGGAGCTGCTTGTCAGAATTCAAAACATAGGTACTTTTCATCAAGTTCAATTATGGCGAGCAAATTTATTCAACCCAGAAAACTGAAGCTGGAAAAAAATGTAACTTCGTACCCTAAATACCACATAGGCACCAGCTCCACAGTAGATACTGAAAATAGTATCAAGCAGCTGCAAAAATGGCTACAGAAAAATATGTGGATGTGTTAAAGGTGCATTCCGTTGTTCCACCATATGCAGACATTGGGGCCTTAGTAGATTCGACAAACCTTAGAAGATAACAATGACGATACTGATTTGTTTTAGATAGTAGTAGTTTTGGTATGTACTACAGAAACGCATTTCTTGTCAAAATTTATAAATTATATTGTTTATTTTGTGTTATATGTTGTATTTCTGCTAAGCGATCATTTTTAGTACTCTTTGATGCTCCATAGCTTAAAAACTATAACTCGTATCAAAATAAATGTTAATACTTATTTGTAGGTAATTTATTGACAAATAATTTTGTCCTTGACCATTTTGTCCTTGCTTGTATAGTTTTTTTGAAAATAGAGGAAATATGAAATTTGGGACCTTTATCAAGGGGGGGAGTGGTGAAGCGGCGGGTTGGGGGGGTGGGAGAGTTGTGTTCTATAATGTACTCACTTGGAGCTATAATACAGCAGCAACAAAATAAAATTATAAATTTTGCCGCTAAAAAATCTAGAATGAATATACTATAGGTAATTCATTGTTGACACAGATCTTTTTAACGCACTTTTTTTAATCCAATAGTTAATTTTTTTTTTTTACTGATATTATTTTTTAAGTTATAATTAATTGTTTCCAATATACGACAAGTAAAGTTAAACGGACTTGTAGCACAGAATATTTACCTCTAATAGTAGGTACTACTGCTTGTAGTGAGTAAACGATTAAATTCTACGAACCAATTTTTTTCTACGAAACATATGTATACAAAATCAGCTATTTTGGCAACGTATTCTTGGTTTTCACAAAATGTACCTAGTTAAATAGATGTTCAAGTGTGATTTATGTTAATTCAACAAAAAAATCAAATAAATAAATAAATATGCGCCAGACAACACACCAATTGTCCTAGTTTCGAACTAAGGATTTTTATTGCTTGTGCTACGAATACCAGACAATGATAATGACAGTGAAGTCTCCCATAAATACTTTAAATACATATAAACATCATGACCTAGGTACAAATATGTTCGTGCTCATCACATAAACATTTGACCCTTGCGGGATTCGAACCTGCGACCGCTGACATAGTAACTTAGCCTGAAGCGCTAACCTCTACACCAAACGCGTCATCAAAAACAAAAAAGTCCTTACTAAGTATAGTCGGTAGACCACAATACGCGTCAATTTCACGCTACAAGTCTTTCAAATATTACCATTCAATGCGATGCGACATTTCTTTTCAAGTAAACTTCCTTGCTTACAAAAACATTGTGTTGTTTGGTTCCGATTTCTTAAAGTATTCAATACAAAAACAGTGAGAGCCAATAAAAAGACAAACAACTATAAAAACAAGTGGCGCGTGCGCCTTGATAACTATGATTGATTTTGATGTACTGTAGTGAGAAAAGTTGATGTACTATTGTGACAGTATTTTTTTTTATTCAACTGGCTTCCTGCCAGACATACTTACTTACTTCGCGCAAAGGCGTATAGAACTTTTGGCTCACCTTTCGGTCCGCCATTTTTTTTCGAAAGAAGCGCCCGTCTTAAATCTTAAAATATCGATTATCGACATAAATATCGACAAAATTTTCTAAACCGTCACGTTTTAAGGTCGCTCGATTTTTAGTTTTATACCTTTTACTTCTTTTAAATCAAAAGTTTTATACAACTGCTTTAAATTCGAAAACCTGTCATTTTATGAACCTAATAATATTTTCAATTTATATTGATGTGATCTATCGAGTTTTGAAGGTTTCAGCAGTGAACTGGCCGTCATTTCGTAAAAATTTAAAAGTCAAGTGAGACACGTTCTATAGTATAAATTCCAACGCCTTTTTCTTAAAAAAGCAAACTCCCTTTTATCTATTTCAATTCACAAAATGTTGAAGTTATAAATTACAACGTCGGTTACAACGTCGGAATTATGACTAATTCTCACATTTCGTATAAACATATTTGTCCTGCTTGAATGTCATTCATTCACTGATAAAATCACAATAGTTACTGAATAATTAATATTATGTAGGTACTTTTAATATATAGATTTTTGGTAAATCTCAAATACTAAATGAACCTACATTTAATACCGGTTATGTCTTATGTCTCCGTCAATTTTATTAGCAAATACATAGGTAGTAGTCAATTTTAGTAAGTACACGTTAAGCGTTTTTATACCTACCTACTTCCCACTTGGAAACAGCGGGAAATGGAGTTTCTTACTTATATCTATTATTTCCTATATGTAAAAAGCGGTCACTATCTTCGACGTTACTGACAAAGGTCCAATTAACTTGAGTTACTGTAAGACGATGATTAACGGTTAGTCTTAAAAAAAACTGAATCGTTTAGTCACACAATTTGGCCGTTGGTTCTCTGCACATCTCTCTCTGGTCGTGTCAGTTTGCTGTCCCATTGGGCTATGAGAGTGAAAGGAATAGAGAGTGCACCTGTGTTTGCGCACACACTTGTGCACTATAATATGTCCTGCGTAGTCGGTTACAGTCGTTGTGACTGGCCACCGTAGTCGAAAATCGGCTATGTGGCTATTACAATTTCCATTTATCCCTACATACATAGGCATAAAATACTCAACATCTTCTCCCCAGGTATATTGGCAGATCAAGCTGATCTGCCTTGAGCCCTGGGCTCTGATCCTGGCGCGAGCCATCGCTGGTATTCCCTGCTCTGCGTGCTATATCGTGCTGCCCATCTACCTCAAAGAGATCAGCGACATCGACTTACGAGGAGCGCTTGGCTCGCTGCTCATACTAAACAGGTACGCACACTTAAATTAAAGTCTTGTCGTAAGCTATACATACTCGTGAGTAGCTGTTGCTAAATCATGCTAAGGTGCGGAAAAATCGGATCGGATAATCCAGAGAAATATGAAAATGTGCGGAATATATTCTTCATATTTCTCCGGATTATTTACCAGTGGATCGAATCAGAATGATTTAGAGACTGAAATGAGTACAAAAATTATGTTACTCTTCAAATAAGACCTCTTCAACACGTACGTACTGTGGCCAAATCTGTCTTGAGTAGCTATTGATGCGGTCGGTAGTGTGTCCAAGAATGCCGAATGTCTGTACTCTGTCTGTGTAATACCGTTGATGCTAAGGTAAGTAATATTGTTAGCTGTAGGATTAGATCAAGTCGATCTGCCTAGAGTCATGGGCTTTGATCCTGACCTATAAACAAATGTTTAGGTTGATGATTAGATTAGTTATTAGAGGTTTACTCAGATGTTTTAGGTACGTATTCAAATAAACTCCTGTGCTACTTTACACATCTCCTATCAAATGACCAATGACGTTTAGATACTCGTAGTAGGTTTTTCCATTACGAATTCATTGAGTGGTCACGCTCACGACACGTATTTTGGCCAAGTCTGTCCGATGACATATATTGTGTCGCTGATGGTTGAATCATCAAGGTAGCGCTATCACATGCGCATTAATACCTAATTAAGTTCTTTGGAAGGAATAACGTGATTCTGATATATTAATTAAAATCTAAATCAAATGTAAAAATAACGAATGAGGGTCCGGTGCTTAAATATCAGGTTTTTGTATGGGGTCAATACGAAAAGAGTTGGGGAGTAGGTAGAATCACTCACTACAAGGTTATCGCTGTTTTGTAATATCTTGTTTATTCAATGTTCTTAACACGTTCCGGGACACTACTCCAGACACAATAGATGTTTTATTGTTTTCACGCCTGTAGGCGGGCACTGTCCCGGAACGTGTTAAGCAGGCATGCACCGATATTAGAGACCAAGGGCGTGCTTCAAATAAGCAATAAATGGAACATAAATAAATTCATAAATAGAATGTAATTTTGTATGAAGTATCGGACAAATAACGCTGAGCAGAACTTATTATGACATGTGAAAGCCGTTAGTACTTATAGTTTATTTTTGTTTTTATAGTGTTTTGTCACCATACAAACTTAAATAAATTGCACTTGTAAAAAGCAACTGTGACTCTGTGACAGAGGAGGAAGTTAGTTATTACTTGTTGGTCGAAGCCGTTAGAGCCGTTAGTGTATATTGGATAGAATAATCTTATTAGGTAATTATCGCAGCCCATGTGGTATCTAAGTGCTCCCAGAAGTATGTAGAAATAAAATACTTTTGGGTGGATTTCCCAACAGCAAAAACTGCGTGGCATCGATGAAATCGGTACTAAAAAACATAGTAATCATGTTCAATCATTTTTTTTCAGTTAGTTGAAATGGTAGCCTTTGTGAAGCACTAAGTATTTTATTATTTGGATAAATAGGTTTTCCAGAAAAAAAATTGAAACCTCGAAATCTTTCATTGCCATGTTTGTCCACACGACACCTTGATGCATATTATACCTTACTGATAAAAATCTATTGGTTGTTTATACACCGTGCTTTTTTAACCGTCTTACAGCCGAAGGCCACTTAAAGTATCCAATAACTACATGTCATTCGTTAAATAAAACTTGGTTATTATTAAGATTTCAAAGCCTAAGACATTAAAGAAGATATCAGCACAATTTAGTACGAAACATCCTGTAACGAGCACTACGCGCGGGTCATTCACTCGGCTGTCTAGCACTACTGATCTTATTTTACGCACGAATAGAAAGGGGCGAGGCGGTGGGCGTCACAAAGGATTGCGCTAGCGCATGATTGGTTAGAGATCCACGTGGACTGTCTTAGATTGGCTACGGTGCGGAACGCGTGGAGGCGGCAAGGTCAAGGAATGCATTGTTGAAAATGTAAACATTATGAACAGGATGATACATTACGTAACATTACTATTAGATATTTTTTACACCAAAATTATGTGGAGTGTAATAAAAAAAATAACATGTCCTAGAGGTTTATTAAGATGGTTACATTACGTGGGCTTCGGGTGTAAGACGGTTAAAAGAGCACGGTGTATTAAAACCTATTTTTATTAAATACGTAAATAGTTAAAGCATTGTTACGGAATATATTTATTCAAATATATTATGAAGACAACGAATTGTCAATAAAAAAACATCTGTCCCAGAACGACCTTTCATCTCCGTGTCCTTAACAAGTTAGAGAATACTGTTTTTTCTAACGACTTATGCCCCGCCCCCTACCCGCTGAACGTTGCTTAGCAGTGCCGCCTAAGTGCTCGACGTGGAAGGACGCCCGCACGTGCCTGCATTTTCGAGCCATAAATTTAAGTATTCCATTTTCACGTTACTGGACATTTTTTCTTTCATCGCCGTGCATAGGTATAACTTCTATTTGAATAAGTTTTGCCACTTGATTAGCCATTCGATAGAATGCTATTGCTATGATGTTTATTTGTGAAGTTATTATTACTTTGCACAAACAAAAGCTTTTTTGTTATTTTACGTTTTTGCCTCGATTCTCATTGCCGTGCTTTCATTTTCGTGGTTTCCGTGGCAAAAATTTGCTATGGAAATGAAAAAAAAGACACGGCAATGAAAAAAATTTCATTGCCATGCCCTTTAAAACGATTTATTTTCATTGCCGAGGCCAAGTATTTCATTTCTGTGCCTTATGTTTTCATCGCCATGGTATGATTAGGCATAAGGTTCTATAAAAAAGGTAGTATCGAATACTGACAGTACATAGCTTTTCAAGTTAGCCCTCTGCAAGAGCGATGTGTATCAGATTTCACAATATTAAATCGAAACTATACTTTTTCATCAAGTAGCAAAAAAATACTTCACCCTGAATATTATTATTTTCAATATTGTAGGTAATTGAGTTAACTTACGTTTTACGTTGATTGGTGTATTTCATTCTAAGCCTAAGCACTATCACAATATTACAAACAACACTTTCACTCCCCTTGAAAATTACTTGAGTTAGTATTTTACGGTACAAAAACATGTGGCAAATCGGCCCCCACCTACGATCTTGTACGTGCACTGAGACATTAAAAGATACAAATCCTATAAATTACACTTTTAGTAATCTGGCTATCGCGCATGATTGTTCCCACTAGGGGAATGCGTCGTCGCACCTATTTAGCCAATGCGGAACTGAGTGGCGCGGCGCGGGAGTCAAAGGGATACTGGCAGGCTGGTGCGTTTAGGCGGAAAAATATTTTTGATACTTTAGAATTTTTAGTCAATAATAGACCTCTTAAACTGTAATTTCTTCGATGAATCAATTTATCAAAGTGTTATTCATAACTTTAATTTGTCACAATATCGTGTTTCAAAAAATATACAGTTTTTACACGCATTGACATATGCTATTACGACGTATGATTTAATTCAACCATTCCTACCTGCAAAAGCATAAAGGTCTTAAGGATGGACTTGATCCCACTTACTAAAAAAACGATAGCAGTAGGCTTGGAAGTCTTGACACAGAGTTATTTGACGAACATCAGTTGACGCTCGAGAAACGCTGACATAATATTCGTGATTTCATGTATTTGTTTATCGAAAACAATTATTGATAAATACTTGATTGTTTTTTTTATTTCTTCAAAGAAATTGCTAGGTAACTACAGGGTGACCCCGAAAACAATCGACAAACTTTAAGGGTAGGTTGTATTACGGATACTTATGCATTTTGTGAAATCAAATGAAAAATCGTAAGTGTTGAACCTGTCATAGTGTTTTTGCACTAGCCAGACTTAAAGTCCATAAATAAGCATAATACAAATTAAAAACAACCAAAAACAAGCTTACAAAGTAACACTCATAAAATATTACATTATACGTGCTAAGCACTTTTGTTCACAAGCGTCGCATTGCAATAAATGGCATGTTTATAATAACAATATCTCTATGAAGCGGGATAGTGCTAAGCAAATAATATAATCTTTATCTCAATCGCATAAAGCGTACGGTGCGCAAGATTCGCCCCACCCACACGCTAGGTCTTTGATCCCGCCGCGCGCCCCGGGGCGTCCCCCGTAAACAGAAAAAATCCGTTCAGTTGCCGCGCGACCGTGACCTAATTAGGCGAATTTGCGAACAGTTTGTTGCGATCGCAGTGACCTTCGTTGGATTGCAGTGAAGTGATAGTGCATGATTCGTCATTATGTCGTACTCTAACCGCGAGCTTTTTTATGGTTAGTGTGTACTCACAGACAAATGTCAAACGTTTTCGTCAGATGCATCCAGCCACTCAACTCCCATACGAGGAACGAATATTCAGTGCTACGCAGAACTTACTCGATTTTGACCAAAAGGCTAGGGGTAGAGGGCCAGTTTACCCACAGCACCTTTATCGACAGATACGGCTTTCTTTTCGTGCGAATCCATACACGTAGCTCTGGTAAGTTAATTTTGATAGATGTTTTTATTTTTATTTTGTAAATTTTATTCATAATACACATTGTAAAAAAGCCCGCGTAATACGAATACCTACGGGGCGTAAAACTGTAGGTATGCTTCGTCTCTCGGCCGCAACTCGCGACTTTCCGTCTGTACAGTTGCGTACAAAACGTGTTGGCCAAAATGTATATTAGCATATTGTTTTGTTTTAATGTACTGCTCCGTTCACGCTAATATTTTTATTTCTTAATCAATACTATTGATGGAACATCCTCTTAAATTTTGTCGACTGATTTCAAATTCACCCTGTAGATTAAAAGGATGTTTGATGTAGCAGAAAATAAAACAATCGAACTAATTGAGGCTGAATCTCAAAAATATGACGATTCGTTTGTTTGAGACTGTGGCCGCTGGTTTAAGCCAAGAGTAAGGTTACCCAACTTATTAAAAAGTATACCTCTATTATTTGAATACTGTCATCATAACATTCTTTTTTACCGACTTAAAAAAAGAACGTATTCAATTCAACCTGTATGTATGTGATATCGTTAGAATTGGATAAAATTTGAGTATGTTGATCTGTTAAGACTTCCAAACCCGTGTGCAAAACTTCGTAAGTGTATGTATGTTTGTATATTTGTATGTTTGTCCACGGATTTCTCGAAAACGAGAAGTCATAGCGCAATGATTATATTTTAGTTTAATCAAGTATATTTTCGCTTAAGGTACAGTGTAAGTTTTATCAAAATCGGTCCAGTAGTGTTTGAGATATGGGTAAATAACTAAAATCATGAAATAAAAAATAATTTAAAAATGAAACCGCTCTTAAAAAGCTGGATAAAAAGCTGAAATAACGCATTCGTCTCATATTTAGAAGAAACAAATTCTTTTGGAGTCGGTGCATGTGTGTAGACTGTCGGTGTACGTAAGCTTGACATCATGCACCGACTCCAAAAGAATTTGTTTTTTCTGAAAAGAAGACGAATGCGTTATTTTAAGCTTTTTAGTCAGTTTTTTGAAGGCGGTTTTTTTTTTAATGAATTGAACGGTTAATACCATAATTCGGTCCTAAGCATGGTTCTAACTTTTTGAAATGAGGAGAGATACGTTTTTTTTTGGTACAAAACCATTTTAACCTTCCATACAATATATTTACAACTGATATTTTTTACAAAGTAAAGTAAAACATCATTCATCATCAACATTTACCAAAATTGGCAAATAATAATGAAAGTATCAAAATTACTTATAAGGTAAAGATATTAGGTTTTTCATTGCCGTGGATTGATTCCTTCATTCCCGTGGCACAGTTCTTTCATTGCCGTGGACGCTTGTTTCATCGCCGTGCACGCAGTTTTCATCGCCGTGGCACCAAATTTTCAATCTTGTATATCTCGTTAGTTTTTTAAGTTATTTGCTAGATATTGGGCAATAATACTTACATTATCTAGTACTTTAATAAACGCGACTTTGTTTTTTAAAAAAGCTAAAGATAAAAAAAAGCCACGGAATGAAGATTTTTAGGGACCTGTTGAAATTCACTCTTTTATGTCATTGGGGCTTTGGGACAGGAGCATACCCTTTTTTTTACGCGGAGGAAATGCTTTACGCATACCTGCTACCGGAAACTATCCAATGATGACCATTTATTCAAGTTGTTTATCATAATGTGCTTCAGAAACATAATGCTACTGGTAAAGTGCATTTTTTTTCAAGTTTTCTACTGTAATATTGTACAGACTTCTTCTGGGTTACCTTGCTTCTTCGTCGTCTCTTGGTCTAGTCTGGAGACAAGCGCGAGCTCATTTCAAATACATAAATAAAAAGTTATCTGCTTCAGGAACATAGGATACCTGGTGAGCTACGTTTGTGCGGACCTCCTGAGCACAGGCGCGATGCTATGGATCGGCTTCCTGGTGCCCACCGTCACGTTCTTCGTGCTCATCTTCATGCCAGAGACGCCCGAGTTCCTGGTCAAGCAGGGGAAGATCGATGTGAGTACCTGTAGGCAGAGATGAGACTTATTTGAAATACTTCTATTTAAAATGCAAATACAAAATGCAAAATACCTATTTTGTATTTTGCATTTAAATACCTTTTTTTAAAAACCATTTTGTATTTTATTTGAAATACCTTTTGACACGTATTTTGCATTTTGAATATTCATTTCAAAATGCAAAATACTTTGTGATTAAGTTTAGCCAACATTACCAATCAAACAAAATAAAAAGAACGAATGACGCTTGTATTGCCTTGACCGATAGAGGCGTCTGCTATCCATGCGCACCCATTTTAAGGGTTCCATAGTTCAACACCTCCTTGCATCGTGCTCCTCATTACTAAAGGTCGTGACACTCCTTTATGAGTTTGCTTCTAATAGTGGTCTTCCATCAGTTTCGGTCCTTGGCGTCATGGAGAACAACGTGGAGATTAGCATGCGGTGGACAGACAGTGCCAGACAGTGCAGTGCGAATCTGGTCGGACCATTTTGTTGGGCTGCGTCCTCTCGGTCTTTTGCCATCTATCTTGCCGGAAACTTGTGTCCGTCTTTTCCCGCAATGTGGCCAAATAATTCCAGGATTCTACGAAGGCGGGTGGTAGAGAGCCTGATCTTTATACCGAGCTCTTGAAGGATGGAATCGCTTGTGCGGAATGCAGTCCAAGGGATCCCCAGCACCCTCCGCCAGCACCATTTTTCGAAGGCATCAATGTGAATTCGGTCGGTCGTCAGTTTGGTTTTGGAATGGATTATTTTGAGTCCAACAAGGAACCCTTAAAGTTTTGCCATGTCCGTCTTTCCGTCTGTCCGCAGTTCAGCGCAGGAACCTGAGATGCTAGAAAACTGGTATTTGGCACGGGTAAGAATTTTAATTTCTCCGCTAAAGTGGTAAAATAATTTATTTTGGAGTACCTCTCATACAAGTAACGTTTTTATCTTGCAAAACCCATCGTGTGGGGTATCGTTGAATAGGTATTTTTAAATGATTATGAGTTTGCTAACATCACGTTTCGATAAAGGCCTGTTTCCGTAACATTCAGTTTGAAAGGAAGGACAAATTTTTGTTAGAGTCCAATCCCCATCCTTTTCATTCGTCAGGAAGTGCAGGTTTGCATACTCAACAACCGCGGGGACAGTTGGGGTTTATGTGGGACTCCAGACTTCGTAGCCTGCCTACCCACTAAAACCTGACGGCGTTCTCTCGTACCATTAAGTGAGGCAAGAACTGACAGTTTACGCTACTTGGCATGAACCCTGAACATTCGTCCGCAGTTCTTGTCTCTGGCTATAGTTCACTGATGCATCCAGCGCCACCTGGGTGCAGGGGAACAGAGGTCACCCTAGCTTGCTGCTGTCAACGGTGCGTGGAACGCATCCCATCACCGCATCGAGCCTCCCTTAGTGAACGACTGACACCCCCGTGTCAGTCGTCCGAGGCCCGCCAAAGAGGTTTGCATGGTGGTCATAGGCCCTCCTGCGCTGGCTGGTACATCGGTGGCGGAAAAATGGGGCGTCAACCGAAGCCTCTCGCTCCCTCTCCGCGGCTTCCTTTAGGATTCCTGTAGGATCTTCGCAGAAGGTTCGCACCGCTTGCTAGGCCTCCTCCTTGTCTACCATTTGGACGATAACCAACTCGTAAGGACTGGTCTCACCCAACTGCCGTGACGAGAACTTCGCTCTCCCTCGCTCAAGCCGGGCATATCTCGAGGGTGTGTTGCGCTGTATTCTCGTCAGCGGTACAGTGGTGATACTTAATCGTCTCTTCTCGGCCAATTCAGCACAAGAAGGCACCAAAACATCCGTGGCCTGTCAGTACCTGGGTCAGTCTATACGTCAGGCGACCGTGCTGGCGCCTCATCCAATCTTTTAGGACAGGGCGAATTGCCTCGAGAGTCCGGCGCCTTGCATGATTGACGGCCACTCTACTCAACCACGCTTCTAGAGCCGTCTCTTCTATGTGAAGCTTTACCGTCTCGATCTCACGCGCTGCAGGTCGTTGCCCTTGAGCCATTGATCTCCTCGCCACTAGTAGACTGCAGCGAGAACCATGGCGTCGAGGTCCCAAAGCAGACATCCCACTAACACAATGGCGGCATCGGTCAAAACCGTGCTCCTGATTACTCGGATTCGATTCACGGATTGATTGTTTGATGGTGCTGGTGAAGTGGTTCATTATTATTATAAACAACAGAATATATTGTAACACGTACTGATAAATATAACAAAAATGCCATGCAAAAGGAAGGTGCCATTTTATTAGACAGTCACTATTTCTCAAGAAAAGGTATTTTATTTTGAAAAAAGTATTTTGAAAATACCTATTTTGCATTTAGCATTTGAAATACAAAAAGGAAAACTATTTAGTATTTTGCATTTTAAATAGTAAATCCGAAAAGTATTTTGCATTTTGCATTTAAATGCATTTTTTAAACCATTTTGTACATCTCTGCCTGTAGGATATAACTTTACTCATTACCCACAAATGTAAGACAAGGTAAGATCTCTTTATTGCACACCATACAGAATATTTCGAATTCGTTTAAAAGAAATGTACAATGTAGGTAGTGTGGTTAGGTACTGAAAAGCATAATGGGATAGATTGATGTGAATCTTGGCGCTATTTGAGACAATTACTTAGTGATAGAAAGTAAATATTCATCATTATCATTATCAGCCGTCCAGTATAAAACATACTTAGTCCTCCCCCAAAATTTTCAACTGCGACCAGTTAACATTTACAATGCTTAAATACTTACTAATTGCGTTATTTTTTATTTTCAACCACACTAATATTAAAATTATAAAAAATACTTTAACCTAGTGGAGATTGACCGCCAGAAGACGGTATTATAGTTCTGACACACAGGGCTTGGGAGTCGTAGACAATCCACTGTTGAAAATTTGCCGTCGCGTCGGCGGCAAAACGTGGACAACAGCTACTTTTTAGGGTTCCGTAGCCGAATGGCAAAAAACGAAAACCCTTATAGTTTCGTCAAGTCTGTCTGTCTGTCTGTCTGTCCGTCCGTATGTCACAGCCACTTTATTCCGAAACTATAAGCATCACATAGCTGAAACTTGGTAGGTAGGTGTATTTTGTTCACCGCTTTCCGATTCAGATACAAAAAGTAAGAAAAAATAATATTTAAGGGGGGGCTCCCATACATGAAACTGAAACCTAAAAAATTTTTTTTACTCATACTTATGCGTGTGGGGTGTCTATGGATAGGTCTTTTAAAATGATGTTGAGGTTTCTAAAACCATTTTTTCTAAAAGTGTAAGGTTTGAGATATAGACGCTTCCAAAGTGGTAAAATGGGCGTCCCGCCCTATCTAACTTTTGAACTAAGAAAGTGAAAATTTTGAAAAAAATATATGATGTAAATCTCAACAAAAACTTGCAACGAAAATTGGTTTGAAGGAGATCGAACCAGTAGTTTTTGAGATATTGCACATATTTATCAACCGCAAATATAACTTTGTCTTTCATACAAACACTATGAAAAACAAAGTTATTTTTGTTGTCGCAATATATTGTGAATGTGATGTTTTCGTTAAGTGAAAGTAAGTGGACCCTGAATTCAGTTAAGGGTGGCACGGAACCCTCAGTGCGCGGGTCCGACACGCACTTGACCGGTTTTTTTTGTCGGCGACCGCCGCTATATCTTCTGCTAGCAAGCTTCCGCCCATATTTAGAATCCCCTAATATTATTATCATCAATAAATGTTTTACATAGCTAACCCTCTCTTACGGCTCTTGTTTTCTTTAAAAGTTTGTATCACTATTCAATACACAGTAGGCCTACTATAATAAACGAAATCCGTCAATATGATGATCGTTTTGCGGATTCGAAGCATTTCGTAGTAAGAATTCCATGCTACATACTAAAAATGCTTCGGATCCGCAAAACGACAATCGTATTGACGGATTTCGTTTTCCGTGCGCCTCCAGACACTAGTCTTTCAACAGTTGCTTTTTACAAGTGTCATTTATGAAGACCTATGTTGCTAAAATCCACCAACCCGTCCCTTCCAGGAGGCGAAGACAGTGATGGCCTGGTTAAGAGGAGTGCCCACTGTGGACCGCGCGTTGGAGCTGGAGGTGGAAGGCTACGTGCGCGCTGAGAAGCAGGCCAAAGCCGACACCAAGTCTGTCTGGGGGATCATCCGTGAGTAACTCATTAGCGGCTTTTCGAAATGCGACTGCAATTCCTTCAATATACTTCGAATTATGGAGGTACTTGGGAATCCAACATGGGAAGAATAATTGTAGCTGTAAAATTATTCGTCCACCGACAAGATGGACAGAAGACCTAGTTAAGATCGCAGTTTCACACTGGATGCAGACTGCTTGCGATCGGTCGTTGTGGAAAACCGTAGGGGAGGCTTATGTTCCACAGTGGGTGGACGTTCTTTGGATAATAATGGTGATGAAAATTATACTGTAGTGTGGCCATGCCGCTGTAAGTAAGCATTGAGTAGGTGCTTAAAAGTCCAACATAACCAGCAAATTCAATCAAAAACCCTTTAACCACCAAATTTGAACTTTATCCCATTGACTTAGGATTCAAATCCAATGAATTTTTGAAATAGTTCTACTGATTAGAGGGTTAAGAACCTCGTGAGTTACACCTGATGATATACCATCTTACTTACCGGTGGGTGAGTAAGCGACCCAAAGCGAGTCTTGACCTCCAACACCAGGAGGTCTTCTACGAAAAACAAAATCCGTCAATACGATTATCGCTATTCGCATCCGGAACCTTTACTTTATTATGGAATCCTACAAAATGCTTTGGATCCGCAAAACGATTATCGTATTGACGGATTTCGTTTTTCGTAGTAGACTTTCAGATCACGCCATGCACCTCTCAATCTTGCGATGTTCTTGCCAATCGCTATGAACCATTAAATAAGCTTTTCCTAAATAAACATTTTAATATTTCCAGTACGCGACCCGCCCACCTTCAGAGCCTTCATCATCACGCTCATCATCAAGATCACTCAGCAGTTTGACGGGTATCTCATCGTGCTCATCTATGCTGGCTTCGTCTTCGAGAAGGCTTCCGAGACCATCAGTTTGAAGCTGAGCCCTAATAAGCAAGTCATGCTGATTGGGTTGGTCCAGCTGTTGGGATCGACCCTGGCCACGTGTATTGTGGAGAAGACTGGCAGGAAGGTAAGGAGTATATTTAAGTTTTTGATTATTGAATCATATTGATAGGTTTGCTATGACTTTCAGCTCATAAAGGGTCACCTCGACCTATTACTTCATACGAAATGATTGTTTGTTTGAAGCCTTAAATGATCTTCAACTTCAAATAAACCAACATTTATGGCATACCGGAAGTACTTATTTCATTACCATTTCTAGTCCTGATAAGGGGGTCAATTCTTAGGAAATCTTCGAGACAGTCCGAACTTATGCTAGCTAGCTGCTAAGGGAGTGCATTTTACATAGAATTAAATGAATGGATACTAAGTTAAAAAAACGCTAAGCAGTATCTAAGCTAAGCTGTTTGTAAACGGCACCAGGAGGTCTACTACGACAAACGAAATCCGTAAATATCGTATTGATCGATCGAAAAACGAAATCTGTCATAACGATTATCGTTTTTCGATCGAACAGATCCGAATCATTTTTAGTATAAAATCCTTACTACGAAATGCTTTGGATCCGCAAAAAGATTATCGTATTGACGGATTTCGTTTCTCATAGTAGGCCTTCTGTTTTGCATGCTGTTCATGGTCCATGGTTCTACAGTTGGACCAACTGCAGTGTCTACAAATGCTCCACAGCTAACAGCTGATCTGTGTATTCCCATTCTAAATTCATCGCTTATCGTACTTGATCGTCATTTGTTCCAGCTCCTTCTAGTGAGCACATCGTTTGCAGTCGGCGTGGGCATGCTGATCCTCTCCGCCTGGTTCTACGTGACCTCCAGCGGCGTGTGGCTGCCGGGCTGGCTGCCCGTGCTGGCCATGTGTCTGTGCATCTTCTGCGACGCGGCCGGCTTTCAGCCGATATCCTACATCATCATTACGGACCTGTTCACTTTCCAGGTTAGTTACTATAACCTTAGAGCTCTTCTACAAAGAGGGTAGTTTGCCGATGATATAAGCATCGGCATCCGGCGACAAGAGATGTCATCCGTCGATATGCCGTGCCGTCCACACGTCAGCAGCTAGCCGTCAACAAGCCATCAGCATGCCATCGACCACAGCCGTCGTCAAGTGCAGGCTAGGTATAAGAGTTCTTACTTATATAACTGTACTATTATAGAGGTATATTCTGTGACACAGCCAACAAATATGGCTGCTTGGGTGGCTGCCTATTTTACCCATGTGTTTGTGCATCTTCTATCATCTACCAAAAACACAAATGAAACTGTTAAAAGGTAAGGAACTGATACTTGAGCTAAAAAATTGTTTGAGGTTATAACATCCTTAAGAACGAGTATTAAGTTGTGTACGTATCCTACGCTAAATCTACCAGCAATAACATCTCAGATGTTGTCTTTGTTTCAGCTGCATTGCCTTTAGAAAAGCCGCAGGCTTGACATTGTGATTAATATTGACTCTCGTTAAAGAAAATGGTAGTTTTCCTTAAGATTTTAAATAATAATAGGCACGTTTAACCAACCTCTCAATCAAATTAGATCTTTATATGCATTTGGGGAAATATTTTTATATTTCTAAAAAGTAGAGCCCTTTTGTGACGACAACAAGAACTAGCACAATTAATATAATGAAAGAATAAGTATAAGGTTTTTTAAAAGGGTAGTTGTTAAAAAAAGTAAATTCTTCCATAAATACAAGATAGGTACCTACATTAGGACTCCTAAAGGAAATTGGTGAAAATGGTGCTAACAAAAAGCGTTATACATTATGCTTCAAATATTTTTTCAGCTCCGAGGCACAGTGTCAGCATTCACCAACATCTGCGCCAAGTTCAGCAACTTCGTCCAAATGAAATGGTTCACCAGCCTCTGCGAATTGATCGGGATTCACTGGACCTTCCTCTTCTTCGCCATCGTGTGTTTCTCCGCCTGCGTTTACACGATCTTCGATTTCCCTGAGACCAGGAATAAGACTGTGGAAGAGATTTATGGAAAACTGTCAAGACGAGGCAAGAAGAACAGTAAAGTTGATGCTGTGCCATAGTATGGAGTCGTGTGGTGAATGAGTGAAAGACTATTGAGCTTTTTAGGATGAGTGTTGCTAGTGACATCTTTGTCTGTTTCGCCTGCTTATGGCTTTGTGTTGCTCAAATATGTCTATACTATAAAGTCCGTTCCTCTCGCTTGGCGAATATTGTAAACAATATTTTTTGTAAGTTTTCAATAATATCAGTGAATAAAATTAATTAACTATTCGATTTAAAGAGATCTCAGTGTTTAACGATGAATTAAAAATGTGGGTTGGGATGTGTTTATTTATAAGTTTATCATTCCTGCAAAAAGGAATTTTAAGATTGTTTACAATACTTATTTGCCACGCAAAGAACAACCGACTTCAAACGTTCAGACGTTTGTTCACAGATCTAACTGTGAAACTTAGCCTAAGATAATCGATTCTTTGATAGTTCGTTATTAAAAAGAAGCAGACATGTAGATAAAAAATATTTAATAAATATCTGTCACTTTTGTCAGTATTCTGAAGTTAGGGTTGACGATGAGACCAACTAGAGAATTGATTCAATTTTTTAAATACGCGCGGTTCTACTGATGTGCCCTTTTTAAGGGAAAAAATATATCGGACGCTTAACTTTATAAAAGACATAAGTATTAACGACTTTCTCGGGCCGGTTCCTGAATTAAAGACTACTTATTTTCATTCTGTCAACCCTAACTTTGTTACTATGCGTATTCTACTCATATTTTAAAGTGAGTTGATGTAAAAATAACAATAATTATCATCATCATTGTCAACCGTAGGAAGTCGCCTGCTAACAATTGGATATTTAAAAAAAATATAAATTCGTTCATCAATACACTATTAGTCACTATTTTAATAATATCCTATTGAATAGAAATAAAGTGAAAGTTGTTGTGTAGACAAACAATCACATCGATTGAGAGTCACTAGATTTTATAAATACGATCAATAAAATATAGGTATGTTAAAATGTTAACTAAGCTATTAAAATTCAAAAAGTCATTTGTGAATATCGAATGAATTATAAACTACTATTTTCATGTTAGCTTCAATTTTGATCTCATTGTAAATGTATGGCACTGGAAAAGCATCACAAAATTAAATTATTAATAATTAGTAGAGTCAAGACCAAACCCATTTCAAATACATATATTAAAAAAATATGAGCTACCGCTATTCTTTGCAATGATAAAATAAGTGCGTATTACGTTCCTAGCAATATTAATACAGTTTTAGATTATTTCATCAATGAATATTGTAATAATATTTGTAAATACAAATTAGAAGAGATGTCATTCTAATTCACATTATTATTATTCGTGAAATACATACCTAAATAACTACAGGGAAGATTAGATGTAATGAGTGCCTTTTAGGTTTACGAATAATTGCATTATTTTGAGTTTATTGAGTCTTTGTGTGTGTTTTTGAATGATTATTATTTGAGTTATTATATTGTTTGAGAAAATTATGTGGCTAAAGATGGTTTAGCCATCATTGCGATAATTTATGGATGCTGAGATATAACTGAAATAAAATATTTGATTTACAAAACTTGTCATTAGCAAGTTGCTATCTTATGACTTATGTTTTTGATTTTTGTACCTGACAGCGGAGAATATCGGTGAAACACGAAGAATCTGAAGAAAATTCTTCATGTCCATACCTAAATACTTTGATCATGAAAACTTGATCATTTGCGCCTGGGCCCCTATTTTTGAATCGAAAACGATTTTTTTTCTATGACTTTTGACACTACGTCGAACGAAAATCACTCGCCATCTTGAAGCGAATGAATCAAAAATAGGGGCCCTGATCTGTTATCGGTCATATCGGACTGCCGTCTTACTGAATTAATGAGATTGAAGGAACAGAGAGTACACTTGTGTGTTGCGTCAACATCTTGGCACTAAAATACCTCCAGCGTACCAGAAATATGTTGTGTTATTTCATTTTTATTTTATTTATTTATCAGGTCTATCAACTACAGAAACAATAATGCGTTCTTATCAGTCAGGTATCAAACGACTCCAGGGAGTCGCATAACAATGGAATTTCTATTGTGTCTCGCTCACGCATACTTGACGAGTTAAATTAAAATATTTTCTGGAATACAAGTAAAATTGTTCTATAGATTTACAGATAAACACAGCTTGCTTAAAAATAAAATAATACACACAGTTAAAGAAACATGAATGACATAGAATGTTACCTAGTTTAGTAACAATTAGTTTTGGTTTTAATTACCTTAAGAGAAAACAAAAAACAGAGAAAATAAAAATATTCCTTTAGGAGTTATGTGTGTTATGTTATTTTATGTGTTTTGAGAGGAGCCGTCAGTACCTAAAATCGGTAGGAGAATATTATTATCACTTTAACCATATTATTTGCTTAGACTGGGGTCTAAAAGAGTGGCGTAAAGCTATTCACAAAATAGACAGAACATGAACACAACATTCTACATTTTTGCTAAAGCAACTCTATACCTAGTACACATGGGTGGACCAAGGCGTAAGTCCGGTCTCTCGTGCCTAACCACATTTCAACGAAAATCGCTTGCACACACGACAGAAAACCGAGGGTCATTTCAAACAAAAGACTACGCCGGTGCAAGAGATTTTTAACCGTAATCAAAAAAAGAGGTTCTCAGTTTGACCTGTATGTTTTTCCGTGATTATCTCACGTTCGGCTGAACCAATTTTAATGCGGTTAAGGTTCAATTAAAAAAAATATATCTTAAGGTGATAAGGCGCAAGTGACCACATCAGTACTTTGAGAAGCTAAAGGCTTAAGTACTTAGTTGCTTTTCTCATGGACATAAAATAAAGAAAACATAATTTTAATGCAAAACAAATATTAACCAATGCGTAGGCAGTGGGTAAAATCAATGAGATCATATTTTTTAACTATGTGTTAAAATTGGTGAATAATAATTGAAACAATGAAATTGATTTGCGTAATTTAGAGTTGGTTAGGTATGGACCTAAATGGATTACGTAGATCTGATGTAAGACAACTATTGATCAATTAATTAAGATTTGAAATACGTTATAAAGAGCTCTAAACAATTAATTAATTTTCTTTCAACGTTACAAGCACAGAATATATAATAGTACTTTACAAGTTTTGAAATAGATATGAAACTAAAATTCAACCGTCCTTTATAGCTTGTTTACGGCTTAAGGTGACGGTTTAGGAGATTTAGGGCCATATTTTTGTATCACTCGCGTCAATATAACGAGTGATTTTCGTTTGAAAACGAGTTCTTTTGACTCTTAATTCATCATCGAAAATCACTCGCCATCTTGAAGCGAATGATTCAAAAATAGGGCACTTGGTCATATAATATTTTTGTAAAATAATGCAAGGAATCGATTTTAAAGGTTTTATTGATGGCCGCTTTCTTCGACCAAAGTAAAAATGGCGGACCGAGGTCAGCCAAAAGCACAGAATATTATAATATTATGTCAAAAGTTCCATACCCCCTTTGAAAATAAAGATTTAACCTATTGTGACCCTGAGGCTGGCCCTTTACGACTCTCCTTGAAGAACGTCTTTATTTTACACGTGACATCGTTGGCGTTTATCACACTTGTGTGCGATAAACAAAGCTATTTTCCTACCCATAATCATAAACGTACCAAAACCGGAAATTTACATAGAAGACCCTTTTGTATAAAAAAAAACCTATCTAGAACCCAGGTTGCGTTGATCAACTATGAGAAACTAAAAGAAGATTTTCAACATTTGCTTACCTCAAAATTATATTTTTACGGAAAATACATTGAATTTATAGTGTTTTCTAAACGCGCTCGGAATATTAATTAAGTTCGCATAATGAATGATGTCGCTTGGATTTTTACATTTATTTATCATTGGACTGTATTCATTAAGAGTAGGAAGTAAGAAACAAAGGCGGTGTGGTAATTTTTTTTGGACAATAAATTAAGTGCCTCAGTTGTTTTACATGAGATATGTTCAAGATTATCTTTTTTATATTGTTATAACGTATTTCAATGGGTAGGTACAATATTGTTTACGCCCCCGTAAGTTGCTAATACGCTAGAACCTTGTCAAATTCATAAACTCAAAGCCTCTTTCGCAACTAAAAACAAACAACCCAAAAATCTAATTATTTTTTTTATTTTTTTTATTTTTTTCATTTATTACCAAATCTAATATGTTACATGTTTAAATAAGATAGCCTTAGAAAACCAGTAAGGGTTTACTACAATAAACTATCGAGTTCACATATATAACTATAAC
The DNA here is from genome assembly GCA_963584085.1 of Pyrausta aurata. Taxonomy (NCBI): domain Eukaryota; kingdom Metazoa; phylum Arthropoda; class Insecta; order Lepidoptera; family Crambidae; genus Pyrausta; species Pyrausta aurata. The sequence goes on from OY757274.1 coordinate 7,614,529, forward strand.
ACGAAAAGATAAAACATTTTAAAATATAAGTATTATACCTTTAAGTATATATTTATAACTAATCAATGAAATTGAGTTATGGGATATAAAAAATAAGATTTTGGAACAGAAGACATAACAACGATTATACTTTGGAAAAATGGCTGCCAGGCGCATTAGCAATTTGCGCGGATTATACGGTATGTTTTTATCCAACTTTTGAATCCTGCAAACTCTTTGAATATAGTTCTAAAAAATACAATTAATATAACACACACGAGGTTCAATGCCTTCCTTAAAAATGTCGGTGACGTCATGACAAAAAGGCAATTGTTACCTGCCAGTATGCTGCGAAGAAAAAGAAATAAAAGCATTCATATCTTTCGGAGAACCTGCGGAATTATCGCACCCGCTGCGTCCAATAACAAATCATCAGCGGTGTTTTTTGTTTGTTTACATTTTACAATTTGAGCGGTTAAATTGAGCCCGCGGCTGTCTACCCGACGAGTTAGTGAATGGATGTGGCTCGACGCAGACACACGCTTGCGTACGATCGCAACTCCAAACGAGCGATCTTTTGTTTCAATTTCAAATTTTCGAACGAGTGGTCTTTTTTATTTTTAATATCTAAAAAGGTTATATCCATTACACGTGAAAAAAAAAACATTTTGTGCTTTTTAAAAATCGAATCAAAACATTTAGTGACAGTGTTTCAATTTTGGTGCAGTGTTTTTTATTTACGAAACAGTTAGTGCTCCATAAAAAAACAACAGTTTTACAAAGAATGTGCTAGGTATGTATTTTTTATTTATTTTTACTTTTAGTTCAGCATTTACTTTCGACTTGCACATAAAAAACGCTTTTTTGTAACCACACATAAAACAGGTTTTTACACAAAGCCAAATAATAAAATTGTTAAACAAAATTCACTATTACTGGTTTTAAAAATAGGGCCCTTTTTGTCCCATTCCCATCACATCATACACCTGGCCCAAACATAATAATAAAAGTACACCCTTGTCATAGCTTATGATGGGTTAAGTCACCAATTCTTATGACACCTCATCAATTGTGCCTTTAGCTCAAAATAATAAGAAAATTAAGAAATAATGCCACACTATAGAAAATAATTTATAGATAATATCGTGTTTTTTTAAAGTAATAATAATATAATTATTATATAAAAAACACGTTTCCTGATTTTAATAAAATAAAAAAATTCTAACCAGATTTCGTTTTTATTTTTGGAATACTAAAATATTTTAATTGCCCATAGCCTCGTTGAATTCGCAATAGTTGTCTATCGTCAAGGCATAATGTAGCTACGGTACATTGAATAATATTCAAGGCAGTCTACTGCAAACCTGATCTTCGGCTTACCACTTTAGTTGGATGGTTCCTATATTTTTTTTTGCGTCTCATAATTTGCCATAGACTTTAGAAAGTTTTGCAAACGGTCTGCTCACAAGCTCACAATAAGTACACGTCGGGCATTCTTTCTTTTTTCTTTTTAATTTAAGAGCTATGCTCTTGTCGGTGGAGTTTTCTCCAATTATCTCTATTCAGAGCCATCTCCTTGACCTCTTGGTACGACTCGACGTCCAACTTTTCCTTTATTTGGGTCATATATGCTCTTCTAGGTCTTCCTCTTTTCCTTTTCCCTTCAATCTTTCCCTCCATGATGATCCTTATCAAGCTATCGTGCCGTACCAAGTGTCCAAGCATCTTTCCTCTCCGGTTTTCTATTGTTTGGAGTATATTTCTCTCCTCGCCTACAATCCTCAGAACATCCTCGTTAGATTTCTTCTCCATCCAGCTAATCCTCTCCATCCTTCTCCAGCACCACATCTCGAACGCTTCCATTCTTTCTCTGTCACGTTGAGTCATCGTCCACGTCTCACTGCCGTACAGAGCGATGCTCCAGATGTATGTATTTATTAGCTTTTTTCGGATTTCCCTCGATATTCTGGATTTAAACATAATTTTTTTGGCATTAAAAGCTTTCTTTGCCATGGCTATTCTAGTTTTTATGTCTAATGTGCATCTGGAGTTGTCTGTTATTATGCTGCCGAGATATTTGAAACTTTTTACCTGCTCTATGATGATGTTATTAAGTTTGATGGGTTCATATTTGGGTATTGTTTTCGTTACGATCAAGGTCTTTGTCTTTGATTTATTGATCTTTAGTCCAAACTCGGTAAAAACATCGTCCATGTCTCCTATCAAATGCTCGAGTTCCTTGGATGAATTGGCAACTGCAGCAATATCGTCCGCAAAACGAATAAATTGAATTTTTATCCCGTTAAATAGAACCCCCCCTTTTCCTGAATCTACTAGTTTCCTAATGGCACATTCTATAAAAATATTAAATATAAGTGGCGAAAGTGGACATCCTTGTCTAACTCCTTGTCTTATTTTAGCGGTTTTTTTTTCGTCCATGACTTCAATTATAGTTTCTTGATTTCTATAAAGTTCAAAAATTATTTTTCTTTCCCTGAAGTTAAGCCCTGCATCTTTCAAAATTATCATCATTTTCTTCCAATCAACTTTATCAAAAGCTTTTTCTAAATCTATGAAAGCTATGTGCGTTTCGATGTCTAGATCTAATCTTCTATCTACCAATAGTCTAAGTGCGAATATTGCTTCCCTGGTTCCTCTATCCTGCCTAAATCCGTACTGATCAGGTCCCAAATAGTTTTCTGTAATTGGTCTTATCCTGGTTTGAATGATTTTTAATAAAATTTTGCTAGCTTGAGAAATGAGACAAAGTGTTCGATGTTCCTCACATTTAAAAGTGTTTGGTTTTTTGGGTAATGTGACCGTTTTACTCCGTTGAAAGTCTGAAGGTATGTTTCCTGTATTATACATATCTTTTACTATTTCATATATTTCTTCTTGAAACGATTCACAAACTGCGTATTTAATCATCTCTATATAAATTCCATCTGGTCCAGCAGCTTTCCCATTTTGAATGTTTTTTAACGCATTATTAAATTCTGTCCTAATTATGTCCGGCCCCAGATCATCACTATCTACTTCGTCTTTATTTTCTATATCGGGTTCTGATAGTCCTTCTCCTACATATAAAGTTTCTATATAGTCTTTCCATCTGTTTACTATCTTTTTACTGTCTATTAAAAGTTTACCATCTCCATCTAGTATGGCCGAACTTTTGGTTTTAAATCTATAATCGAATTTCCTGATAATGTTATATGCTTGGTTCATTTGTCCTCTATTCATTAAATACTCTATTTTATTACAGTTCTTTTCTATATCTAATGCTTTTGCTTCTCTACACTTAGTTGTAATCTTATTTGTCAGTCTTTTATATTCTATTATACTATTACTGTCAGTTCTATTTCTAAGTTGTCTTCTCTGTAGCATAAGATCTATTATTTCATTAGTCATCCATTTCTTTCGTGGCTTTATTTTTTCACTCTTTAAACACTCCTCTGCAGTTTGTTTCATTATGTCTCTAACGTTACACCATTTGTCTTCTATTGAGCTTACATTGTTATCAGTTAAATTATCTTTATATTCTTCTAATCTTTTGCCTAACTTATTACTATATTGCACGCATTTATCACTATTTGTATCCTTATTCATAACGTCGGGCATATCTAATTAAAATAATAATACATAGGCATTAAAATGAATTGCATGGGCAATGAAAGTTCAACATAATCAAATGGGTCAATTTCAACAAAGTCGATTTTTTTATCACTTCGGTGAACTTTTTTATTTTTAACATTTTTTGAATTCAAACTATGGTTTATGATACTTCTTGATGTTGTTTAGATCAATACGTAACGCCATCAAAATATCTTGATAAACTAAAAAGATACATTACTTCAAAGTTTTGATGCCACCGAAATGAAAAAACGATTCATCGAAATGAAATAACTCGCTCACCGAAATGACAACACTTATCCACCCACCGAAAACCTTTAACAAAATTACTTCTATACACTAAAACACGTGGTTCGTCGTGACTGCATCCGTGCGTTTTGATTTCACTCCATTCCCGTAGGTCGTAGCGTGATGTTTTACAGTATCCCGTAAGTAGAAGTTAACCTTCTTTCAGGACTCATATCTATACTAATATTATAAAGCTCAAGAGTTTGTTTGTTTGTTTGTTTGTCTGTTTGTTTGTTTGAACGCGCTAATCTCCGAAACTACTGGTTCGAATTGAATAATTCTTTTTATGTTGGATAGTCCAGTTATCGAGGAAGGCTATAGGCTATATAACATCACGCTACGACCAATAGGAGCAAAGATATTGTGGTAAATGTGTAAAAAACGGGAGAAAGAAGTCACTATTCCACGCGGACGAAGTCGCGAGCAAAAGCTAGTATTATTATAACGGAAAAACACCAATTTTTCCCGCGAAATTTAAGCGCCGTGCGCTGCACACAATACGGGTAATAAGCTAAACTACTGTGACTACAATTTTTCACTTTTTTATTTACTATTTATTATAAAATGTAACCTGATTTACAAATAAAGTAGGCCTTCAGCTATATAAACTCGCGTCGCAAAATAAACAAGTAAAAAAAGTATTTGTATTAACAGTAGTCGAATACCCATCACTAGATGACAATTTGGTAGATTTTCTAATGTACACAACTTGAAAAGGACATAACTTACATTTTTTATATATTTTCTAATGACTGTCATTGTCTAGCATATCACCTATTTTAGGCTGGACCTCTATTTAAAGGACACCAAGTATAGCCAATAACCTTTTCCGATAAATGAGCTATCTAACCCTTTTTTTAAATCGGAGCAGTAGCTCCTGAGATTAGCGCGTTTAAAAAGTTTTCGAACTAAGCGCTTCTCGTCAACTTTCATAATGCGCACAGCAAGAGAGTGGAACTCTCTACCCGCATATGTGTTTCCATCGGTCTACAACCCTGTTATTTTCAGAAAAAGAGTGAACAGGCTTCTTCTGGGTAAGCTCGCTTCATCGTCGTCCCTGTCTGTGCCTCGTCTGGTATAGTCTAGAGGGAAAAGTAAACCCATATCATATTAAAAAAAACTTTTTAGCTTAACAACACTACTAGCGGTCCTCTTCGACATTTTCTGTGCGTTTTGCCTTTACTCCGTTCCCGCAGGTTCCAGCGTGATGTTGGCATGCCTTAAAGCAGTTGCAAAACCTGAATCTGGTGCTTGGCTGCATGCTTTGCCGTCTCCACAGTTGGGTACGCTTCTCGACAACAATTCCTTAAGAATTTCAATAGCTTTAAGACTGGGCAGCAAAGTTTGTGAACCTCATCGCTGTATTTGTGGTATGTTGGTAGATGAAAACGGCCACCATGGACTGAGTTGCCAAAGATGTGCGGGGCGGTTCCCGAAGCACCATTCTATTATAGTTTATTTTTGTTTTTATAGTGTTTTGTCACCATACAAATTTAATTGCCCGGATTGCGTAAGACACGGGTTTCAATTCCTCGTCTGTCACAGGTTCACAGTTGCTTTTTACAAGTGCAATTTATACCATTCTATTAATGAATTTGTGCGTCGGGCCACGGTTTCCGTAAATATTCCTTGCGTCCTAGAGCCACCAGGCTTGTCCCGCATGGATGGTAAGAGACCAGATGACCTAACGTTGGTTCCATGGCGAAGAGGGCGTAGCCTCTTATGGGACGCAACATGCGTTAGACACATTTACTGAACCTGTTGAAGTAACAGTATGCCTGTTACTTCAGCAGGTTCAGCGGCGGAAAATGCTGCCAAGTTAAAACATACTAAGTATGCTGAGCTAAAGTCTGAGTATGATTTTGTTCCAATCGCTGTGGAGACGGCTGGGCCCTGGGGAGATGAGGCACGCGAGCTTTTCAAAGAGTTGGGACAACGACTGAGGGATAAGGGTAATGATCCCCACTCTGGCTGGTTCAACAGGTTTCCATTGCTATTCAACGAGGCAATGCTGCTAGCATAATGGGAACCTTTGGATCGGTCAGAGCGTAGAGTGGGAATCAATAGTAGTTATATGGAAATTTAAAGCGTCTTTTTTTCTGTGACATTTTGTAATAAAAGGACGACGTTTTCACTGAATGAATAATTTGTATCTTAATTTTAGTTCATTATGTGTGTTCTATGTGTTCATTGTAATTTTCATTTAATACCGTAACGCGTTCATGAAGAAAGGGGCAGTAAGTTTTGTTTTTTTATATGATATAACAAAAAAATACAGTTTTCGCAATTATTCCTGTATCTGTACTATAAATGACATTGCTTTGTATCAAAGATTCTAAGTTCACGGGAAGTACCCTGTAGGTAGGTTTTGATTCCTTTTCGAGTGTTGAAAATTTGCGGAAATTTGTTGATATTTACGGCAATAACGGCTGTATCTTTTGATTGCGTTGTCTTAGAAGTTTGATTTTTTACAGCTTTAAGGGACCGCAGAGCTTTTGATTAAATTTTAGCTTGATACCTCCACGTGTTCCTGAGAAAAAGGGTAGGGACAGACAAACAGACGAACAACGAAGTGATTCAAAAGGGTTCCGTTTTTTACCTTTCAAGGTACGGAATCCTAAAAAGGAAGGCAAAACAAAAATATTCTTTCAAATTGAACCAGTAGTTCCTGAGATTACCGCGTTCAAATAAAAAACAAACAAACAAACTCTTCAGCTGTATAATATAGTATAGATTTCACCGAAATTATATAATGAAGCCATCGAAATGAGAAAAACAATCACCGATATGAACAATTTACGCACCGAAATTAATAAAATTCACCGAAATGATATTTTTTATCATTTCGGTGGTCAATCTAGGCCACCGAATCAACCGAAATGAAAACACCGATATTAAAATCAACGACATAATTTAACATAACAATAAAAGTTTTAAAGTCACAACGTTATTAATACCTCACTAATAAACGTAGTTTGGGAAGGATACCAATAAATATTTCATACATTTTATGGAGAATTGGATGACAATATATTCCAACCTGCGGAAATGAAAAATAAAATGTCCCATGTCACCGAAACCAACTACTTACTTTTTTGGCGGGAACACGGAGCAAGCGGCGCACGTCTATTTACTTTAAGCATTGAGGCGGCACTGGTATGTAGCGTTTTAGCGCGGGGGCAAGGAGCTAGAGTTGTCCCACGCAAAAATATTCTCGACTAAAATTCACCGATATGAAAAGTCTTATTTGACCACATGCATTTTTACTTATAAGTCATTTAATTAAATAGATTAAATTATAAAATTATTATGTGATAGTACTATAACTATTCACGATTTAAATGGAATAAGCAATAATACTAAATAACCAAAAGTTTTTACTATACAAGGGAAATTAATCAGAAAAATGGATTTGACCGCACAACCGAAATGAAAAATATGGTGCTTTATCATTTTTTATTCCGTATTTAAAGTAGTCCTAATCAAAAAATATTTATGGTCTCGTATACGGGATAACGCCTTCTATAAATAAAAAAAAAATAAGCCTCATTGTATCACTCTGCACTGCCGATTTCACTCATGCCGCGTAAAATTTGCTGTTCGGAAATTCACCCAAATGGTTCTGCTAGTCGTAGTCATGAAGACGTGCGTACACGCAATAAAAAATGACCTTATAGTCGAACTAAGTCGAGTCTGCCACGATTATTATGCTACGATTTTATTCGTTAGTTGAATGAAAGCTTAATGACATGATGAGGCTACGCAAAATTTAATCTTGCTTTATGATCAGGAGCTCTATTTTTGAATCACTCGCGTCAAGATGGCGTGTGATATTCAATGTTTAAAGTCGAATTTTGGAATGAAAACCAGTTATAATCTACATAAAAAGGATTTGAAAAATTATTGCTAAATTTTTTGAGTACTCACGTCTAGATTTTAAGTGATTTCCGTTGATTTTTAATGTGTTTTCGATCGAAAATCACACGCCATATCCAAGCGAGTGATTCAAAAATAGGGGTCCTGTTCCGAATAAATGTCTGTAGTCACAAAAAGATTTTATGAAGTTGTCGTGGTCATCCTCGTATAAAAAAGATGGGATTTCTGGCCTAACTAACCAATCATTAACGTCAGGTATTGAAATAGCGCAGGGTTTTAAGCACTTAGTACAAAGGATCGCAGAAAAACAATTTAATAAATATTTTCATGGTCAGCTTATCTCATGATCGAGTACATACACAGTTTGGTTACAAGGAAAACACACTTGACTTTAAACACGGCCATCTTCCTTTTAAATGTAGGTCAGTCAGTTAGATCCAAAGAGGTTAACTATTCTTATTTATTTACCAAGTGGAATACACTTACTAAAAGAAATCTAATATAGGTAGGTATCTAAATTACATTTATATATACATAATTATTATTTATGTTTACTAATAATCTTTTTTTATACATTTTAAAGTTGGTATAAAAAATTAAGTACCTAACTTTTGGGCTTTGCATTAAGGCGGAACTGTATTTTTTTAAAGTTTTGTTGCTGCGATAGAAACGATGTTATGTTTTGCCTTTTCTAAGGTTTCGTCGTGGTAACTACGATCCTTGGTGACACGAGTGATTCAAAAATTTAGCTCATGGGGACGTTATAAACTGTTACATAAAAGTAATTTGATGATTTTCAATGATTGAAACTAACAAGGTCACTAGCATTAGATTTGATTGCAACGAGATTGATACCATGTGAGTACTTAATATTTTCGATATGGTACATACTATCAATCTCGTTACAACCAATATTGATGATTTTCGTCTATAATGACTTATGATTCTGACTGACCCATAGTAAAAGTTGTTGGTTAATTTACAGTAATTAAATAATTAGTTGTAATATTTTCTACGAAATTATAACTAGGCCCTCTTAAAACTTTCCGTTGATCTAATAAGCTTTGCTATGGGTGTCACCGATAGTACTTCGTAGCTATAGGCCTCGAGGCAATAAGCGCCAATCACCATTCTTGACATTCTTGTCATTATCTCTAGTTAAGTTACTCACTTACAAAACGGTACTAGAGGTATAGTCCTTACATAATCCGACTAAAGAATTTTACCATGTTATAAAGCAGTCAAGCATAGCTAAAACCTTCTAAAAGTTTAGTTAAGTGGCTAAACTATTTTTTTTATGTACCAAGTATAGTTCATACTGTCCTATGGAACTTACTTTAAAAATCTTGTCATGAAAATGTTGCCTGTAAACAGTGAGCTGTTACTACTACGTATAGAGACGCTATGCCAAGCAAAAAATGTGCGCATTTTTTGGACGTGAACTGTCAACAGACTGACGTATTCCATAAATTTTGAATTTTGATTATGAAACCGCAGAAGTGACACAGACTTTGTGCCTACTTAACTTAATTGTATTGAATTAATATTATTTTATCAATACGTTTAAATCGTTACTTACTTTGAACAATAGTTATTTAAAAGAGCTAAATAAATAAAAGTTTAGTAAATAAAAATCTGTAGGTCTAAAACTCAAATGATATTTACTATTTTTTTATCATGATTTTTATCATTTTAATTTTTCATACGAGATAATTCTGGAAAAATACAAGTACCAATGCAAAACACCTTATAAGAAATATTACAACATCGCATTGTCTAACCTCTATTTATTACCTACCTACTTTTCCATTCTGTGCGTGTCACTATTTATAATCTTTGATTTTCGAATAAAATGGCGGCAATTTAATACAAAACATTTATAACATTTTGAAAAAATATTTATGTAGGTTTAAGTTAACATTTTAATTTCCAACCGATGGTAAGTAACGCCGGTATCGTTTTGATTCCTGTTGGTTTTATTTTTGCATGTTTTAAAAACGCAAGACGGCATTTTGACAAATTAATTGACCAAATGTCACATTGGTTAACGCTACGAGCGGGAGTTAGTGACTGTGATACCGCGCATGCGTTGATGGTCTGTGACCATCAACTCATCGCGCACGAGATTCCTTAGGGATGTCATTTCCATACGTAGTAAGTAATAGTAGTTCAATGCCTGTAAACGATCTAGACGCACGGCCGTGTGTCAGCCAAATTTGCGGGATTATTCACCAACTGGACACAAAAGACTGGACACACGTATCTCCAGTTGACGAAATTTAAAAATATTATCACTTATTATTTCGTCATCTGGACACACCAAAATTTTTACGCGTCTCCACATAGGGTAAATTAAATTTATTTAACCCAATTTGAGGAGCAGCAAAGGCAAATTATCGGCCATGTGTTTTAACACGAACTATTTCAAGAATGATTCATTTTGTAAAGAATTGTTTTTCTTAGCATTTAGCGATGATTCATAGTTCTTAAATAATAATTAAAAATGCCTGATAATTGCATAGTAAACACATTCAATGTTTTGGTTGCGTGACGTTATAATTTATATTAGTAAGTAGGTAATTATTGCATTGGCTATGGCTAATTGATATAATAGGTAATACGTCAATACCTTTGGTCATCATGCTAATAACCTTCTCGTTATTTTTTAATCTATAAGTGTTGAAAAACTAAAATAGCTAGAAACATGTAAGCAGTAGGTACTCTAGGTCAAAACATGATAACAGAATCAAAAAAGAATATAAGAGTAATTAAAAAAAAGCATACATGTCAATCCTTAGATGCGGATGTAAGGATTGACATGTATGACCTGTTTTTTAATCTGTTATTTTCTTTTATTAACGTTCTATTTTCGAATGAAGAACAGTTGAGTGGCAGCGATTAAAAAAATACTTATTTTGTAACTTCTTGCCCTGCATTAGGCGTGATTATCGTAGAATTTTAATTGATTTTCGAACTAAAATCACTCGGAATATTCACGCCAGTGATTCAAAAATAGAGCTCCAGGAATGATGGCTGACACACTGAACCCAATACTTAGCTAATACTTAAGTATTTTATCTTTGCCTAATTTCTATGAAGCTTTTTAAACAAAGCCAATTCACTGAAAGTTGAAAATATTTTTCATATCATAAAAAAATATATTTAATTGGTTTTGGAAGCTAAAAACTCGGTATCTTTTAAACGGCTTTGTCATTTATTTGTGAATACTCTCAACTTCCAATTTACAGTGAGTATTAAAATTATTTATTCATACCCACAAGCACGCTAGTACTATATATATTCTGTGCCACAAGTAAGAACTTACAACAAAAATCCCTTATCATACCCAAAACAATAGCAACTGTGTCTATTTTCAGACGTAAATCACGATCGATAAATCGAGAGACGATTAGTATTGAAGATCAATAGTTCATAAGTTGACTGATAGCGGGCACACGAGCCACGCGTGGAGTTGAAAAGTAATTATATTTATTAACAATTTATTTTATTTGTAAATAATTATTTATTAAAACAGTAATATAAATAAAATGTACGCTTGTTGCCTTTATCTCTGGAACTAGGTCCTAAAACGAATTTTAAAATAATTTTGTTTGAAACATTTCAAAAATAACTTTCTTTTTAGGTTCTTTTTACTGCACTTGTGACCTAAATAATATAAAACTCCATGCTAACCTCTTTAAATTACAACATAAATGTGTTTCAATTTGTTTTATTCAAATCACCTTATTTACAGTCGATCTTTTGTTTTACTAATAAATAGAGTTGTACTTTTAGCTTCATAATGTCCAATTTCACAGAAATGTTCCGAATTTGTCGAAAACACATGACTCATGTCTCATTATGTCTATTTGTGTTAGAATAACGCCAACTTGTTATTCACCTACTACATTTATTTTAACTTCTTAAGTGAAGATGATATTATTAATGTGAATGCAAGACAAAAAGTTTTTCAACTCTTTTACTCTTCTACTCCCTACTACTTTTATCCCTATTTTCACCATCTACGATCAAAACTTTCCTGTGTATGTGTTTCTACTATAGTCCAGGAGAGAATCCTGGACTATAGTAGAAACACATACACAGGAAAGTTTTGAAGAATGCTCCAGGTAAAAGTTTTACGTTTGCTTATAATATCAATGATATGATTCGACATTAGTAGGTACCTACCTTAGTATGTGGTTAAACTGCATATCAATTGTGATACTGCCGGCAGATGAATTAAATAATAAAGTCTGCTTTTTAGGTTAACCGTTTAACTTAGTCTATCCCCACGTTCATTTTATCGTCTTATCCACAGCCAATTCATTATTGTTGTAAATTAAAAGTTCTTCTTTAAGGTTTAAGAAAGATGTTTGAATTCATAATAAGAAATAATTATATAAAGTACATGAATTCGGAGGGAAATGAAAATAAAGACGACCAAAGTGACGTCAAGAAGCAAGGCTTCAGTAAAGCGGTCCACCTATAATTACGGCGTGTTTAAATGTGTCCATTTATAAATTTCAATTGTAAAAAGCAACTGTGTCAGCAAGGAATCAAATCATGTGGCTTACGCTATCCGAGCGCATGCCTATACCACTCGGCCACCGACACATTGGCAAGCCTGATGAATTTTGCAAGTGCTTTCTTTAACGCGTAGGCTGCGTCACATTTAATGTTGCTTCTCTCAACATGGGACCAGGAGCTCTATTTTTGAATCAATCGCTTCAATATTAAGAGTGATTTTCGTTCGAAAACGAATTTCTATCGTTGACTTTTTTATTCAACTTCGAACGAAAATCACTCGCCATCTTGAAGCGAGTGATTCAAAAATAGAGCTCCAGTTTACAAGACACAACGACTCTCCTAAGAAATAATAATAATGATTCACATGTATGCGGTTAAATTGGATACCAATTCTATCAGCCGCCGGCGCAGAGCAACCGCCGCGATCCGGTTACTACCGGTTCACTACTACTATAGTAATATACAATTTTATTTACTACAAGATACCGCGGCGTGTGCTTGTGAAATTACTTATCGGATTGTCATGGCTCATTATTTTAATCTCTAGTAATGGTAGTATCATAAATCTGGTAGCAACATTGTCTGTCTGTTACCTTCTTTTACTACTAACATCCTTTTAATTTATATCAATTTCACTTGTAAAAAGCAACCGTGACTCTGTGACAGACGAGGAATTGAACCCCGTGTCTTACGGAATCCGGTATGCCTATACCACTCGGCCACCGTCACATTGACAAGCCTGTTGATTTTTGCAAGTGCTTTTTAACGCGTACGCTTTTAATTGTTTGAGTGGATATCAAACTAACGAACATACCCAATGATTAGAAGTCTCTCGTAGTCCAAAATGCACCAAAAAATATGATATGATTTGTTGCATTATGTGGAGGCCCGACGGTTCCGATATTTTTATTTCATTTAATTGTTCCCTATATCCCTATGAGCTACTTAAAATAAATAACCAAAACATGAGCCTATGAATTGTAACACTATCGAAAGTCTTAACCACCACCACGTAATCGACGTGAAAGTAGGCTAAATAAAATAAAATTATTGAATTTATTTTCTGAAAACCAACAAATTTCTAACCAACCAACCAACAACAAATCTGTCCGTCAAAATTGTATAAGTAGCTCTCTTGTGTAAGTTGTCTTGTATAAGTAGTCCCCTTTAACGCGATAATTTTGATACGTTAGTAGTGGCTGGGTCAAATTGTTAGTTTCGTCATATCGTTTTGCGTACAACTTCATTGACGGCTGCTGATAGCGCAACAGAATTTGGCGTTTATAAATAGTTTGATAAACTTTGACCTACTTTGTTACTATTCTCGAATGTTCAAAGTTTCATATTTAATATTTTGTTAGGTATCTCAAGATTGGTTACTTCTATTTTTTTTAAACCTGCACTAAACCTCAGGGGCCCTATTTTTGAATCACTCGTGTCAATTTTACGAGTGACGAGAACGTTAATCACTCGCCATCTTGAAGCAAGTGATTAAAAAATAGAGCTCCAGGGCTGGGATGTTGACAGGCTAATTCTTTACCCTACTAGAAAAAGCCATCAGTGTTTATGATCCCTCAGTAATAAATAATAAAAAATAAAATAAATAAAAAAGCAACTATCATCTCAAAAACGTGACCAACCCCGTGCTACGATCGCGTGTCCTTTAATTGGCTTATATCATTAACACCACCCCAACAAATTATTTTAAATTACATTACCTACTCTTATTTTAAATAACAACGTGTCCTCAGTCCAAGGAAATAACAAGCGTGAGCCTTATTATTTTAATAATAGTCGACGTAGAACATTCTAAATGACACAATTGACTTTTTGATCGTGAGAAAAACATAAATGTATTGTACGCACTACGAGTATAATCCGCTAGAAAAGTGTCATATGAACGAATGATTATTTTAACTTTACTATTGTACTTAACATGTTGGTTTATGATGAGACGAACAAGGGGTGGTTTTCACCCCGGAAACCATCTCCTAATGGGATGAAAATGAAAGCTTCACTGGCAGCCAAATATTCGCACAGGCAAAGTCGCGACATGCGTATGTTTTCCTCATCTTATCACAATTTGACCTAATTAATAAAACTCATTATAAATTTAACACCTTTCTTTAGATAACCTCTGAATCACTCTTCTTGGGAATTATTTTCCCAAAGTATAAACAAATCCCAAGTTATATCAGCTGTGCATAAATCACAACATTGTTTCACAACTGTGACATTAGTTTAACGGCTCAGAGATATAATTATTATAATCTAACCATTATTTCCTAACACGATGCGACCACGCGTCTAACATGCCAGCGTTACTTAGTTCAACTGGGCGTGATGGGACATCGACGTCAAGATCGCGGTCAGATTGAGCTTAGGTATTCTAATATAAGGTCACCTCGTTTTAAGTGATAATATTTAAAGGGCCGATTCAGCACAATAAATTAATCATTTTTTGTAGAAAACACTTTGGGTTTTTATTCGCTAGTTATTGAGAAAATTGAAGAATAGGGTAATATTTTTTTAGATTTAATTTTTTTATTAAATAAGGCTAAGATTAGAGAAAAAGACGGTTTGGGCGTTGAATTGAGAGAGGCGAAGCCGATGACGTAGGTAACTTTTTAAATTGCCAGGGTGCTGTTTTAAAAAATAATATTGTCAATATTAAGGAAAATAATAAAAAATAAAATTTCGATTTTACAAAAAAATATGATTGTATCCAGGGGCCCTATTTTTGAATCACTCGCTTGAATATGGCGTGTGATTTTCGTTCGAAAACGCATAAAAAATAAACAGAAATCACTCAAAATCTAGACGTGAGTACTCACAAAATTGAGCAATGATTTTTTAAATCCTTTTTATGTAGATTACAACTTGTTTTCATTCCAAAATTCGACTTTAAACATCGAATATCACACGCCATATTGACGCGAGTGATTCAAAAATAGGGGCCCTGTTTCTATGATGTATACAAAGCCACTGTTAAAATATTATCACTTAAAATGATTTGACCTTATATACAATAAAACTTTCCAGATTAACAAGCATAAGTATTTATATTATAGCCAGTAAATTGGTACTTAATTTTGTTATCATCGTTTTGTTTGGTTTGTTTGTCCGCCCAAATGGTTTAGTTTAATAAATTAACAACTCCTACATCACGACAATAAGTTTAACAATTTAATAAGTTGTATCGTATGGTTGTTCAGACTTTAACACATCTCTAGGCACTTGACGCTTTATTTTTAAACTCGCATCAAGTGATGTCCGTTCGTAAATTAACGAAATTCAATCAAAATTTTGAACAAGTACTAAATAGATCGAGTTATCTTTATTTAAAATCTCTTGTGTGTATTTTATCCTGTTTCATTCCAAAATCTAGTATTAATCGATTCTAAATTAAGTGATTCAAAAATAGGAGCCTATTTGGTAGTCTCGCTCAAACTTAGGGGATTCATTCCGTATACGATATCTGCTACGTACGTATACCTATTTTTCGGTAATTTTACTTATAAAAATAAACAGTTACAGCGGCTAAAATAACGTTAAGTTATAATAGATATATCTCAGCTATAAATCGGCTAATCAATAACATGATTATAAACCTCTCAATGAAGTATCAACTCAATGACAGTGAACGGCAAATAAACTGAATATCAATTACACTTGACCTCATTGTCTTCAGGAATCGTTGACTTCCGTCCTCCAACATAAACTTATGTCTTTGTTGCCATATGAGAAGCGATTAGTTGTTATGACTATCGGCAGCTTATTACTTACTTACAATTTTACTGACACTTCCGTATCTCCCACAAATGTTATCTTTCATGCAACCAGGGCCCGATCCAGCTGTTTTGCCGCTCCGGGCAAAACAATGTTTGCCGCCCTTACGGTATTCCATAGATGGTGTAATTTTAACCTATAAAAACCGGTCA
Organism: Pyrausta aurata; assembly: GCA_963584085.1. Classification (NCBI taxonomy): domain Eukaryota; kingdom Metazoa; phylum Arthropoda; class Insecta; order Lepidoptera; family Crambidae; genus Pyrausta; species Pyrausta aurata. Next base: position 7,630,770 of record OY757274.1, read on the forward strand.
AGTGTGAGTCGGACCCGCGCACTGAGGGTTCCGTGTAGGTTTGCCAGGTCGCCAAACCTAATAGCCGGACATGCCAGCCAGTTTGGCCGGACATTTAAAAAAGCCGGACGCCCTAAATTATTGAGGATTTAGTGTCTTAGTATTAATATGTACGCAAACATGTACTTACCCGGTTTGATAGATTGATTAATTTATTTGTGAAAAATGTTGGCATCTAATATTGCATGATGCAACCATTTAGTAATTTTTAGGGTTCCGTAGCCGAATGGCAAAAACAGAACCCTTATAGTTTCGTCAAGTCTGTCTATCTGTTTATCTGTCTGTCTGTCCGTCCGTATGTCACAGCCACTTTATTCTGAAACTATTAGCATCACACAGCTGAAACTTGGTAAGTAGGTGTATCTTATCTACCGCTTTCCGATTCAGATACAAAAAAATAAAAAATTGACATTTAAGGGGGGGGGGGGGGGCATCCATACATGAAAGTAAAACCTAAAAAAAAATACTTAAACCTATGCGTGTGGGGTGTCTATGGATAGGTCTTTTAAAATGACATTGAGGTTTCTATAACCATTTTTAGGGTTCCGTAGCCGAATGGCAAAAAACGGAACCCTTATAGTTTCGTCAAGTCTGTCTGTCTGTCTGTCTGTCTGTCTGTCTGTCTGTCTGTCTGTCCGTCCGTATGTCACAGCCACTTTATTCTGAAACTATAAGCATCACATAGCTGAAACTTGGTAGGTAGATGTATTTTGTTCACCGCTTTCCGATTCAGATACAAAAAGTAGGAAAAAATAATATTTAAGGGGGGCTCCTATACATGAAACTAAAACCAAAAAATTTTTTTTTACTCAAACCTATGCGTGTGGGGTGTCTATAGATAGGTCTTTTAAAATGATGTTGAGGTTTCTAAAACTATTTTTTCTAAAAGTGTAAGGTTTGAGATATAGACGCTTCCAAAGTGGTAAAATGGGCGTCCCCCCCCATCTAACTTTTGAACTAAGAAAGTGAAAATTTTGAAAAAAATATATGATGTAGATCTTAAAAAAAACTTGCAACGAAAATTGGTTTGAAGGAGATCGAACCAGTAGTTTTTGAGATATTGCACATTTTCATCAACCGCAAATATAACTTTGTCTTTCATACAAACACTATGAAAAACAAAGTTATTTTTGCGGTCGCAATATATTGTGATGTTTTCGTTAAGTGAAAGTAAGTGGACCCTGAATTCAGTTAAGGGTGGCACGGAACCCTCAGTGCGCGGGTCCGACACGCACTTAACCGGTTTTTATTTCTAAAAGTCTTACGTTTGAGATATAGACGCTTCCAAAGTGGTACAATTATGCCCCCCCCCCCATCTAACTTTTGAACTAAGAAAGTGAAATTTTTGTGAAAACTTATTCCGTCAATACGATAATCGTTTTGCGGATCGCATTTCGTAGTAAGGATTCTATACTGAAAATGTTTCGGATCCGAAAAACTATAATCGTAGTTTGTCCAATTCTCAATTTTATAAATTTCGTTCTATGGCCCAGTTGTGTGATCGATATAGAATAGTTAGTTAACTATCGATAACGAAATTGACCCTGCTGGCACAGCTTTGTAAGAAAGGGCATTTAATTATCGTATCATCTGCGTGCAATGAAAGACAGGTGTCAAATATTCGACAGATAATTTTGGATCAAAGAAAAAGTACACTCTAAAAGAATGAAAGTTCTTATCACTTTATCAAGGGCTTGAAATATAAGGCTGAAAATAAAGGACCACCTTGAGTAAAGAGTTGTCCAACCAAAAGATCTGGATTAACGCAATTAAGTACCTATCTATAGCTTCTTATAACTGAAGCACTATCCATTCACTGTTATTTACCGCCATCTACATAATCGAACATAATAAAAGTGTTATTAATAGGTGCTTATGAATAAAACGACGTCAGCAATCTCGTTTCCATGGCTTCCTATCTCGGCTTATCACTGATAAGAGTCTTCTTTTGATGGTCGTTGGGTAAAGTAGATGTGCAACTAGATAAAGGGCTATTTAAATCTTAACATTTCGTATATTTAATGAAATGTACAGTTTCTGCGAACTGTTCGTTATCGTATTTTTTGATCGATAGCGATTTCCGTTCTATCTAGAAAGGAAAGGATCTATCTTATTATTTGATTTTCTAAAAGATTACCATATAGTGTTACTTAGTATTTAAAATTGTTATCATCTATCCGTTACATAAAGACCTGCCAAAAAATAGTGACGTCATATCCGTCGAACGCACTGCATCCAATCAGAGAGGCTGATTTTTAATTTCAGGCTAACTCATTGGTTGTGGAACGTTCGAAATTAATGACGTTACTACAGTTCGTAGTTTTAATGCAAATAATTTAGGTGCACAATTAACTACAATGAGTTTACTGACACTGTCCACAAAAATTATGGGTCATTCGACTTTTAAATGCTCGTGTGATGAGGATGAGCACCAGCAGTTATGCCCGGACCAATTGAAACACATGGAAAAGTGAGTGAGTTCATAGCTAGATGAACGGCTCTAAGAGTAAGATCTTTTTGGTGGATCGATCAATCGTTTCAGAAAATTGATCTTAGCCTATAAGTTTTTTTATTTTAAATTGAATAAATTTCTTTTATTATAGAGGCTAGGAAAAATAGGCAGAAGAGGGAGAATATCCACGCTGCTTCTTGTTTATATTTAGCGTGATTTTCGTTGACTTTTCCCTAATTTATATATCTTATTTATTTATTTATTTATATATCTCATTAATTATTTGTGTAATATAAGTATGAATGTTTATGTTGACATAATGCATTTTATATTTTTTATATTACCCGCTCAATTATTACAAATGTTCCGCCACTGATTAAATTTTCTGCATTCCCAAACGGTTGACTGGTAGAGAATGCCCTAAGGCATTAAGTCCGCCAATCGTACAATTCACAGTGCAATAAAGTTTAAATAAATAAATAAATTATGTAAATAAATAAATAAATTATGTTTGTGGTTTTTGACAGTGTTCGAGTTATGTTATTTGTTCATATTTCAATATTTTTTAAAAGTTTAAATTAGAGCCATAGATGGAAATAATTCTGAATCAGCTAGTCCCAGTATTCATCTAATAAAGAAAAAACAGGCATGTACCTTATTAACTATTTACGCCACAGCTAGCGACCAAAAAGTGCTTTAACACAGAAATTAAAAAATATAACTTTCAAAGAATCGCGGAATGTGCATGGGGGTGATTCGTATAGCCCTAGGGATGCTCTACCTCTGGACTTTTACTACTTTTTGGGACACCCTGTATAATAAAAACTTCAATAATGAATTGCCAATGTAATAATTTGAATTTCTTTCCAGAGTGAGAGCACGGCCAGCATGCATTAAGCGTGTGACGCGAGGCGCGAGTATGTTCCTGCTGCCGGCGAGATGGTTCCACCGCCTCAACCAGGATGGCCTTGTCAACCAGTTCTTTATGGCCCTCATGGGTGAGTTCTTTTCACATCTTCTTCTTCTTTTCTTATCTATATTCGCGTTAGGCCCACTTGCGCATGATGATTTGAACCAGGAATATGCTAATTCTGGATTAAATATCGTCAACGCAACGTCAAATAAACTGTCAGGATAAATTACGCTAGGATTACGCTTCTTGGTTTAAATCGTCATGTGCAAGTGAGCCTTAGTGCGCCTTCACATTAGTAGCGACATGAAGGCTTACTGCTGTCATTTATGTAAGAAATTATCAGCAGCGCGGCTGTTGCGCGACCGTTGCGCTGCTAAAGTCGCCTAAGTATGAAATCTCTAGGTTACACAATACCTCGAGAACGGACAGACCGTTTTTGATGATTTTTACTTTGTTGGGTTTGTCTTTGACCTTGAGGATAAAACGGGGGCGGGCTGGTACGGGACTAAGGGCGGAATGAAGTTCACCGGGGCTGCTATAGTATTATACTAGAACCAGATCTAGATGGAAAGACGTACACTTATGGGTCTCACCAAATCTCGAAATTCCGTCATTTAAAATTCCTCGAATTTCTCTATTTTTTTTTCTAATACATTGTGGGGTAATAAAGGGTAAAAGGGTAGGTATAATGACAAAACCTGCTACATATAGTTCTCATGTGACCTGAAACTTAAACCAAGTGCTATAGGAAGTAGAATAGAATAGCAAGCCAGTAGGTATGAATTTTATAATAATTTAATGTATCCCACAAAATTATTTGTATGTAGAGTTAGACATTTATAATTTAGGAGGAAGGAAAATAGTCATTAATGGTTTACCTAGTCGATCTGGCGGAAATCGGTACAAAACCAACAGATTTGTATTTCGTGTATTAATATTTTTATCCTCATTCATAATAACAACATAATTTATGTATGTTTAGGGCCGATTTTAATAATAATAATTTAAGCCCACTGTGGTTTTGCCTAGCTCTTAACCCACTATCAAACAAGTTAAACACCACAAATCTCGGGTATCAAATGAAAAACGCCAATTCAGAGAATGATGAAAAATTAAGCCATCTTATGTACATGGACGATATAAAACTCTACGCGTCTTCCGAAAGTGATCTGGAGCAACTAGTAAATGTAACAGAGTTATTTTCTAATGATATTCATATGGAATTCGGGATAGATAAGTGTAAAATAAACTCGGTTAAAAATGGTCAAAATTACCAGCACTCATACCAATTAGACTCAGGAGAAATTATTACTTCGTTAGACTTTTCCGAAACATACAAATACTTAGGATACCACCAATCAAACTTAATAGATGTTAAAAGTACTAAAGCCCAACTAATGAAACAATTCAAAATTAGATTAAACTCTATCTTAACAGCACAACTTAACGCCAGAAATACAGTCAAAGCCATCAACACCTACGCCATTCCAATCCTAACCTACTCTTTTGGCATAATTAACTGGTCCAAAACTGAATTAAAATCCATTCAGCGCACCATAAACACAAGCATGACCAAACATCGTAAACACCACCCGCGGTCTTGTATTCAACGACTAACGCTACCAAGGACTGACGGCGGAAGGGGAGTAATAGACGTAGTAAACTTACATGCTAAACAAATTACTAATCTACGAACCTACTTTCACACTAAAGCACAAACTTCAAGCCTTCACAAAACTATAGTACGAAATGACACAAAATTAACTCCGCTAAACTTAAATGACAATGAAGCTCAACTTAATGAAAGACAGACTGACAGACAGACCAAATTGCAGGAATGGATGAGGAAATCCCTCCACGGGAGACATCTCCAAGATCTGTACCACTGCAACGTCGACAATAAAGCGTCGAACGAGTGGCTACGGAGAGGCGAGCTGTTTCCGGAAACAGAGGGGTTCCTTATGGCAATTCAAGACCAAGTCATTGAAACACGAAATTACAAAAAACACATAATGAAAGTACCAAACTCACAGAATGACACCTGTAGACGATGCAATAGTTCACCAGAAACAATACAACACATTACAGGAGCATGTAAAGCAATAGTCCAGACAGATTACAAACACAGACACGATCAGGTAGCCAACATAATTCACCAATCAATAGCACTAAAATATAAACTTCTTAAACAACCACCAGTTCCATACTACAAATATACTCCAGAAACAGTGCTAGAGAACTCAACACACAAATTGTATTTTGATCGCGCCATTCTAACGGATAAAACAGTTCACTATAATAGACCGGACATAACTTTACTTGATAAAACCAATAGAACCGCACACATCATTGACATTGCAATACCGAACACACACAACCTACAAAAAGCAATAGCTGAGAAACTATCCAAATACCAGGAGTTAAAAGACGAAATAACCCGAATGTGGAAGCTGAGTAGGGTTAAAATAACACCTATAGTTCTCTCCACTACAGGAGTCATCCCAGTACAACTAATCCCGTCAATAAGAAGCTTAGATTTACCAGAGCTTATTTATGCAACCTTACAGAAAGCCAGCATTCTAAACACATGCAGAATTGTCCGAAAATTTCTCCAATCAACATCAGGTTCTTAGCTACATTTAACTGCCTCAAAAGTCTGGTATCCACTTGGTCTCGACCCGTGGATATCATAATAATACCGATGTCTCCAAACATCGAGATATATAAGAATATAGAAAGAAAATAATAATAATAATAATAAAGAAGTATTTATTTCTTCACAAAAAGTATTACAAAATTTATACAGTCAGCACAGGTCATATTAATGGTGGTTACAGTTATACTTTTGTGAAGACTGGTGCTTGTTGTGGATTGTGACAATCTGTAATACAAGACACCAGGTCTCCACCTCCTAAAATAAGGATCTATACAAACAGTAGTAGGTTATTAAATTTTATACTAACAGTAACTGTACAATAATGTTTTCTTAATCAAGTGAAGAAGGGAATAATGTATAATAATAAATAATGTTACTTTAAAAGATAAGCAAATACAGCCAAGTTAACATTATGCAAGTAACATTCACACATAGTATTTTAAAAATAGAATTAATATGTGCTAGCTTAATTCAAACAGAGGCAACTTAACATAATACTAGATTATAATTGAAATACCAAAAATATGTATATTAGCTGGGAGTAAGCTTGTGATTAATGTGTATGTTGTTGGCTAAAATATTGCAGTTATAATTTAATCGTGTGCATTGCTGTATGTTTGTACAAAAAAAAAAAAAAAAGATTTAAAATATTTTATTGGAGGAAAAAAACTTTCAAATTATGTTGCTATCCAAATCCTAAAATCCCTTAAGAGTTTGCAAACGTTTAATAGTGTACAAGAAACTTACTTATGTTAAAAAGAAATCGGTGCATGTAGGTAGCAAAAACATCAAGTTGTTTGTCGTGTAAACCATTGGTTACGATATATCCACCAAAATCATACAAAAACCCGCAATAAAGGGTTAAACCTTCTTAGCACCCGTCCCCAAGCCACCAACAGTCATTACAATAAATATTTTAGGAAACTTTTCGTTGTAACAATAGTTGTAAGCATTGACGTAAATTATAAGACACGCTTCATTCAAAAACCCCAGGTGGTTATACTACAGCTTTTTTAGCTTCCGCCCTTTTACGCAACCCACGGCGATCCATTCAAACGTATTTAATACCGGTATTGTTGATATTATGAATGCCTTTCTTCACAAATGAGATCCCTATGTCACATATAAAGTTACAATCATGAAATGCAGTTTGAATTTCCTTAGTAAATACTTGCAGATGCTCAACAATTCTTTGCTTATTATGACAAAAGTATGCTCACTGTATAAATACTTAACCCTTCTAGTTTATTTTTGTTTTAATAGAGTTTTGTCACCATACAAACTTAATAATATAAATTGCACTTGTAAAAAGACAACTGTGACTTTGTGACAGATGAGGAATTGAACCCCGTGTCTTACGCTATCCGGGCATATGCCTATACCACTCGACCACCGTCACATTAACAAGCCTGTTGAATTTTGCAAAATTCAACAGCCGGATAGCGTAAGACACGGGGTTCAATTCCTCGTCTGTCACAAAGTCACAGTTGTCTTTTTACAACTGCAATTTATATACTTAACCTTTCCCTGCCTTGAAAGTCCGTATGAATCTACTAATCATATTTGAATCAGATCTTAATATAAGCTTACCTTGTGTTACCTTGGTGCGTATCATATAATAATTCTATGGTGCGTATTGCGATGTGGCTTTGACAGTAAGAGCGCTTTTACACTTAGGCCCACTTACGCACCATGATTTAACCCAGGATTACGCTAATCGTAAATAAATCATCATTCGTCTCTGTCGGTTTATTTGACGTTGACAGAGACAAAATGATGAATTAATCCAGGGTTAGCGTAATCCTGGGTTAAGTCTTCATGCGCAAGTGGGCCTTCAATTTCACACATAAATGACAGCAGTAAACCCTTCACATTTAGAGCGACGCGCTGCTGTCGCTCTAATGTGAAGGCACACTTAAACACGGAAGTTTTGAACGGATTAGAATTTTTATAGTGACTGATTTTGTTGCGCAGCCTCTTCTCAGCACTAGCCCACAATTGTCCCGAAGCGAAGCTGTGGTAGGGTCTATATTGGGACGTGTATAAGTCCCCCCCCCCCCCCAGTAGTTCTTTACGAACATTTCAACGACTTTTAAGACTTTTTCACAACATGTGAAATATAAATACTTTTAGAGCGCTTTCACATTTCGGCGACTTTAGCAGCGCGGCAGCAGCGCGACTTACGCGCGACAGTCACGCTGCCGATAATTTCATACTTTACACGGTACCGCGGCAGCGGCACCGCAGCGGCGCGTAAGTCGCGCGGGTCCGTATAGTATTTCTGCATGATATCATTTCAAATACTAATTGTTACCCAAACTTCAAAGTAAACCTTATAATAAGATGTGTACATGCTTAGCAAATGACTCCAAAATGTACAATCATGTCATCAAAATACTTGCTGATTATCGCATCATTGCTACTTTTATGACTTCCAACTCCAATAGCTTCCGATGTAAGTAGGTATTGACACAAACCAAAGTCCTAACTAACACAAACCCGTCTTGATATCAGCTGTATGTTTTGCACTAACGCGGCCAACGTTTCCGTGTTAGTAAATATGCGACGGAACCACCAAGCAGCTTGCAAAAAGGCTCTACTTTGAATAGAGGGAATCGCTTGGTTATAACCTCCATTTTATGGAGTCGGTTTAAAACTTGACTTGTAGCAAATTTAATTAGCTTTTATTTTGTAGAAGGTCTTATTTCGCTAAAACGCGTAATTCCCGATTATATATGCGAAAAAACAAAAAATTATACATTCAATACCCGGCTTAAGAGCTACGGGCTGAAACTTTTGGATATGTTAACCTCTTAACCTCGAACAAAGTTACGAAGTTAATAATCTTCCCGGGTTCCTTGAAATTCCCTCTTTAACACGTTCCGGGACACTACTCCAGACACAATAGATGTTTTATTATTTTCACGCCTGTAGACGTTCACTGTCCCGGAACGTGTTAAGCTTTATAGACGCTTTACTCGTACTAACTACCTTAGAGGTGGACAGCTATATACCTATATTCGAAAGTAATCGAAACCAACATGGGTCTTAAAGTATAGGATCTGTGTGCTGACTCGCGGTGAAACGCGAATTTCTATAGAGCATATGAGATGAATCTAGAATGTTCGCGAAACAAAACAACATCGTTAGGTTAGAATATTATTTTAAATCTGTCTTTGGAGTGCGCAAAACCTGTAGAGTAGGATTTAGTTTTAGTAACAGTAATAGTAAAAGGTGGTTTAAGGTTTCCTGTGGCAGTTATTCTATGTTTATGTATGGGAATAGTTTATGAACACTTTAAGCTGTGTATTTCCTTTCCAGTCGTTTTATTTAACGACCAAATGAAACCGATAGGCCACGGAATAGATAAAGAAGGTTAGAATGGTAAAACAACCACAAATCTTTCTATGATCTCAGACCCCTATATACATTTTGTCAATGTCCATCTTCAGGAGCTCTATTTTTTAATCACTCGCTTAAGGATATGGCGAGTGATTTTCGTTCGAAAACGAATGAAAAATCCACGAAAACCACGTAAAATATAGACGTGACTACTCACAAAATTGAGCAATGATTTTTCAAACCAGTTGATTTTTCAAATCCTTTCTGTGTAGATTACAACTGGTTTTCATTCCAAAATTCGACTTTATTCAATGAATATCACACGCCATCTTGACGCTAGTGATTCAAAAATAGAGCTCCTGCATCGCGACTGCATCGATACTAACGCGCGTTAGCATCGCGACTGTATCGATGCTTAAAGTAGAGCAGTGTGTAAAGGGTCTAAGTTGGCGACAGTTCTATCAGTTCATGTTTATAAAATTGAATATAGTAGCGCGAGTGACTGCAATAATTATTTGTGTCGTTTGCTTTTATTTTATTAGATTAGTCAGTTTCGTGACGTCAAATTAATTTGTGTTTAGATAAAATTGCTTCCAACAAATAAATTGTGTTGGGAACACTCCTTAGCATAGGATCATTATGATCATTTTAGCTTTACCTAAATAATTAGTGGTTTACCATATGAAAAGCAATAAAAATGTTACAATGTTAGTTAGTTACATCTCAAGAAGAAATCAGCATACACTGTACTGTTAAACGGCAGGGTGACGATTACGTAAATTGATAGAGATAGCGATGCAATCGAGGCTGGAATGGCCGAAAAGTAATAAGTTAACTATCAAATCCTAATGAGAGCATAGTACTTCGGACCTTTCAAAATTAACTATCCTAATTTAAAAACAAAAGGCCGCTAAATGGCAAGAAATACGTTATTTTTTTTTTATAAATTTTCCTTTAGTTTTCTTGTTTTTGGCCGACCTTATTCCCAAAAAGCGATTTTTTTCGCAATCATTCCACAATTTTTGCTACCATCAGATATACTCTTTCGCCCTGCGGAACGGGTTTGCGTTTTTCATACATACTTGTAAATTGTGAGCAGATGTTGCAGTATCTGTGCAGACACAGGAAAGAGGGTCAAATAAGTTCAACGCGCAAGGCAGGCCGCAGGTGTCACCTCTTTGCATATAAGTAGTACCAATGTGTGTTTAGAAACTGGTATCTGTTTGCTAAAAGACATTAGTTATTATAATCCTTTGCCACATAGATGAAGGCAAAATAAAATTTTCAAAGCCAACAATACAAGTCTCAACACAGTTTTATCTGTCTTACAGACCCGATTGAGAATAATTTTATAATTGAGCTTAAAAATTAAAAATATTATCTACGATTTATTAAAGCGAAATATTTAAAAATTGAACTTATCTACGCGAAATGTCAAAAATTTGACATTTCTTTTGCTTCAGACTGTGGCCGCTGCTGGTCGAAAGAGTTAACTCAAATGCCGAACAGTTAAGGCCGTCATCTTGATAAAAAAAATTATTGTAAAACTAAATGCAGGCGTGTAGATGTTTTTCTTCTCCTTTGTATCATGACCCCAAGAACGAACCTTGTGAAGGACACCCTGCATATTTTGGCGAAGATAACGTAGTGTTAAAAGAGAGCAAATATTGGGATTGTGTCATTTGCATGTCATGTTTAGCTTTATCGTGTCACCATTCTACGACAAGGCCGCATTTTTAATTGCATTTTTCTACTACTTATTCTTATTCATCCTGTTAAAAAATGTTGATGGTAGTTAATTTCGATAATATTCTATGCAAGTCTAGTCGTCACATAATATTGATTCATAGAGCTGTCGTTGATCAAAGGAAACTTTTTGGTACTATGTAAATACGCGATGCATCGTGCTTACCGTCCGCGCTTTATGAGTTTGCTCCCTCCCGTCGCAAAGTGATGTTTAATACTACCATGAGTTCTATTTTTGAACCACTCGCTTCAAGATGGCGAGTGGTTTTGGTTCGAAGATGAATTAAAAGTCAAAACTCGTTTTCGAACGAAAATCGAAATATTGACGCTAGTGAATCAAAAATAGAGGCCAAAACGGTGACAAACGACATAAGCGGTAAAGTAAAAGGACCGCAACTCATTCACATACTAGTAGCTCATTAAAATGCAGGACATGCACACGTGATGCAACATCCTAAACGTGAGACGTGTCGGTTACAACACCGTCTTCTTCACTTTCAACAAACTACTAAAAACAGAATCCCAAGAGCTCTAAAAGTGTTTCAACCGGACACCGACATCATAATGTTCACATTTCACACAAGAAAGAAAGAAAAATCTTTTATTGGTTAACATTACAAACACAGACATACACAATATTACAGATACAAATTACAAAAATATACAAAGATTGAAAGAAAAATAATCATATACACAATAGGAAAAAAAAAACACCGTCCCTTTTACACCGTACACCAGACCAGGCCAGTGAATGTGAGAGTGTGTGTGTGTGTGTGTGTGTGTGTGTGACGCATAAGCATAAGCCAGGTCCCCTGGAGAACCTGACGCTGACCTGGATATATTGCGTAGTGCACGGCTTATGGTCTGTTTACGAAAAAACCGGTTAAGTGCGTGTCGGACCCGCGCACTGAGGGTTCCGTGCCACCCTTAACTGAATTCAGGGTCCACTTACTTTCACTTAACGAAAACATCACAATATATTGCGACAGCAAAAATAACTTTGTTTTTCACAGTGTTTGTATGAAAGACAAAGTTATATTTGCGGTTGATAAAAATGTGCAATATCTCAAAAACTACTGGTTCGATCTCCTTCAAACCAATTTTCGTTGCAAGTTTTTGTTGAGGTCTACAGCATATATTTTTTTCAAAATTTTCACTTTCTTAGTTCAAAAGTTAGATGGGGGGGGACGCCCATTTTACCACTTTGGAAGCGTCTATATCAAAAACCTTACACTTTTAGAAAAAATGGTTTTAGAAACCTCAACATCATTTTAAAAGACCTATCTATAGACACCCCACATGCATAGGTTTGAGTAAAAAAAAATTTTTAGGTTTTAGTTTCATGTATGGGAGCCCCTTAAATACTATTTTTTCTTACTTTTTGTATCTGAATCGGAAAGCGGTGAACAAAATACACCTACCTACCAAGTTTCAGCTATGTGATGCTTATAGTTTCAGAATAAAGTGGCTGTGACATACGGACGGACAGACAGACAGACAGACAGACAGACAGACAGACAGACAGACAGACAGACAGACTTGACGAAACTATAAGGGTTCCGTTTTTTGCCATTCGGCTACGGAACCCTAAAAAGGAATGAATTTGGACGTGTTTCTTAGAGTAAAACACCTGTTAGTACTAATAGTAGATTTTTAGGGTTCCGTAGCCGAATGGCAAAAACGGAACCCATAGAGTTTCGTCAAGTTTGTCTGTCTGTCTGTCCGTCAGTATGTCACTTTATTCTAAACCTATTAGCATCACACAGCTGAAATTTTTTTAATATATTTAAGGGGGGGCCTCCCATACATGAAACTAAAACCTAAAAAAAATTTTTTACCCATACCTATACGTGTGGGGTGTCTATGGATAGGTCTTTCAAAATGAAGTTGAGGTTTCTACAACCATTTTTTCTAAAAGTCTAACGTTTGAGATATAGACGCTTCCAAAGTGGTAAAATGGGCGTCACCCCCCCATCTAACTTTTGAACTAAGGAAGTGAAAATTTTGGAAAAAATATATAATATTGATCTCAATAAAAACTTTCAACGAAAATTGGTTTGAGCGAAATCGAACTAGTAGATTTTGAGATATAGCTCATTTTTATTAACCGCAAATATAACTTTGTCTCTCATACAAATACTATGAAAAACAAAGTTATGTTTGCGGTCAACAAAATATTGTGGTATTTTGGCTAAGTGGAAGTAAGAATCCCTAATTGAGTTAAAGTTGGCACGTAACCCTCAGTGCGCGAGTCCGACTCGCACTTGGCCGGTTTTTTATTTAAAAAGTCTGAAAAAAAATTCACTTTGACTGTCAATATATCAGTAACACGTCATTTCCCAGGTATGGTTTCTTCGAGAGAAATGATCGTAGGAATGGGGGGAGTAACTGATTTTCGGCTTCGTCAAGCCTTTTGTTACACCCTGTAACTGTATAATATTTACATTTTCTTGCTATGAGCCAGAATTTTGCTTCGTGATGATGATGAATAGACTACAGGCTTTTGAGATGTGGTTATTGCGTAAAATGTTTAAAATTCCTTGGACCCGCTTTACCTCAAACATCAAAGTACTGCAACGTGCCAAGTGTAAACGTGAACCGATGTCAACTATAATGAAGAGGAAGGTTGCCTTCTTTGGACATACGCATAGAGGTTCTCAATATGAGTTTTTAAGGCTGATCCTCGAAGGCAAGATTCCTGGCAAGAGATCACCAGGCCGACCCAGAAGAAAATGGATAGATGACATCAAAGACTGGACCAAACTTCGTTTTTATGACCAGCTAAAAAGAGCGGCTCAAGACGCATCTGTTTCTACATGCTGACCTCCAAACTTCAATTTGAAGGGCACCCCATGATGATGATGATGATCAGAATGTACCTATGTAACCTAAGATATCTGATTTCTGTTACTGGTACTTCAATGTAACCAGGCTAAGCGCCAATTCAAGACGAGCATGAAAAATTGGTGGTTTCCAATTAACCGTATCAGTCTGCCAAAAAAGACGACTTCTTTGAATACAACCATATTCATTCATCTCATCATAGATAGAAATTGTAAATCCGTCAGTCAGCAGCCAAGCGTAAAGATTGCTTCCACCTGGATTTTGAATGGCGTTTGGCTTTCCGCATATAACCTATTTCCTTATTTGGACTTACTTGTACTCAAACTCTTGTAACTCAATAAAACGCACTTCGCTAGTTAGAAAACCAAATCACAACATGTGAACATAAAACGCGATAAGCAACTTTTCAAACAAACGAGCGAAGCCAATCGCAAATTAATCGCTAGTTGTAAATTCGGCGCTTATCAGTATTCTTGGGGCGAGGTGTGCGTGCTTCCATTGTCTGGCTGTTTATTTACGACCACAACTATTTATTATTAGGATCTAGCGAAGCTACAAAATAGGTTCGGCTTTATTTATTGCTGACAGTTGAAAAATGGTTGGCGTTTAAGTAAATAAAAACCGGTCAAGTGCTAATTCGACTCGCGCATCGAGGGTTTTGTACAAACCTATATGGTAAAAGTAGGCAGTAAAGGACACGGTCGTAAATTGCCCCAGAGTCGTTTAATGTTTGGTTAAAGAAAAGCATTAAGAGACTTGACAATATCATTTTGCAAAAAATATATTGAATTTTAAATACAATATTGTTAATTTACTTTGCTTTTATCTAGCGGCATATAAATCTACAAAAAAAATAGGACAACGATTGAACACAATTTCCTGTCCCCAACAATTGTTGTGTTTGGCAGAAAATAGCGGTTTCGAGCACTTATAAGCAAACTGGCGACCGCTTAACGAAATGGCATATTGTGTCATACAATGTCATATAACTGGCAGTTAATTAAATAAGTAAGCGCTCGCAATCGCTATTTTAAGAAGGAAGATGACGTTTGCCTCCCATAGGTACTAACCTTTAAACCTACCAACCTCTTCCTAAAACTTGAAAAAAAAACTGTGACAAGAAACTTCTTTTCGTTGGCTATTGTTTGCGTCATCGTAATTTTCACGCGTTACGCACCCTAGCGGGGCAGTTTTCTATGTTTTAGTTTTGGTGGCCTAGATGGCGGTTTTTCGACACAGATGGCGCTATGATCTAGAAAGACCTGTTCTAGATAGTGTGCAAGAGATTGACCCCACACATTTTATTTCGTTTTATGTGAAAACCCCGCTATTTACGGCTTATATTACTTTATATTATTTTAAAAGGCGAAGAAACGAACCCATAAAATTAGTTTTGGTCGTGACGCATGGATTTTTACTTTTGGGGCAAGCAATGTATGGCGCGTCGACCGTGTCCTTTCAATTTTAATTGGGTTTTATTAACATTTCCTTTAAGGCGCTATTTCTTGAAAAAAATCTTAAACTGGTCATTGGGAAATACCTTACTATTTATTACTTACTTATAATTGGTTTTGATTCCTAACACTTCTTACAGAATTAGTTAAAAAAAAAACTACGTTTTTAGTGGTCATATTAGTAAAAAAAAATCAACGTTTTTAGTGGTACTCCGATTAATTGTTTTTCTCTACTCGTTTTTTAAATTAACGGACGTTGATAGACAGATGGACAGTCAGACGGAGAAGTGATTCTTTTTATTTATATTTATTATAAGGGTTCCGTGATGTTTAATGTATTGAAAAATCGTGTGATTATGGATAAACACTCCACAGTTCATTGAGCAGCTTGTTTTAATAGCATTAGAATACAATGGAATAACTCAAGGCCATTATTATCTATTGCAATGCGATCTGCCGTCGTTCATCGACGAGATAATTGTTGCTACTATTTGATAAATCGTGCTCTGAATCTGTTCTCACAGCTGAGATTTCTTTATTAAGAATTATATTATTGCTATCACAATTGATCAGCCCAAAGCTAATCGCCCCGAGCGCGTTATGGGCGTACACGCGCCGTTTCAATTTCCCATACAAAGTTCATAATAATAACGGACAAAATCCGACGTTTACCGAGTCATTGAGCAGTTTGGAATCGAAATAATATGAATGAAAAAACCTTATTTTAGCTGTTTTTTGTTTAGATTTGTGTTGGAAAAGATATGATTGTATACGATATACCTTTATTTTTCCTTCGAAAGCATTGTTAATTTGGAAAACTGCAACTTTAGATGTAAAGTTGCAGTTTTCCAAATTAACAATGCTGTGTGGTGTGTGGTGGGTGGGTGCTTTTTCTTGTAAATTCCACTTTGGTCAATGACTCATATCTTCCATTTCGAAAAGAAATTGAAAAAAAACTCAATAACTTCATTAGTTTAGGACATGATTATTTACTTACATTTTATTGTTTCTAAAACAAGCTAGTGAAACAAAATGAGGCTCCAAAGTAGGCACTGTTAGAGAAATCTATAAAACAGCTGGTCGCTTAGTTGTTTCAACTCACTAAAAATAAGATAATTTGTGAATGTTTTAAATAACGTACTTACTCGAAAGAATTTCCTACAATTACTAGCAATTAAATTTTTTGTGGAATGCGTTTTTGCAGAGTTGTCAAGCTTGGAAAAAGCGCTTTTATACGCAATCGCAACACGAATTTATTGATCCGTTTAAAAACTGGCAAAGAAAGCATCATCACAATATGATAGCTGTGCTGATGTACTCAAAAATTATGAAACTTTATTAGTGTTGTACCTAAGTAAGTTTGTATAGCATCACTATCGCTTTTCAATATAATTACTATGCTAGGCCCCACTTCAAAGTAGGCCCAAAGGTAGCCATTTTTTTTCACAGTCGTAACCATAACCTTTCTTTCGCAGTCACAATACCAGTATTAAACTTCGGCATGCTGCTCGGCTGGCAGTCGCCGATGACTCCACTGCTCCAGGACCCAGAGGGGCCAGCACCAGAGCCGATATCAGACGAGACGTTATCATGGATGGCGGCGCTCACCTTCCTGCCGCCTATCTTCTGCGGTTTCCACATGGGAGGCCTCATCGACCGTTGGGGGAGGAAGAACTTCACAATTCTAACCTCATTATTTCTAGCTGTGAGTACTCCTTTTTCGTTCTCGTTTTTGCTCTATCTGCATCTTTCTGGTAATTAGATGTTTGCCACCCTATCCTCATAAGTATTTGTCTCTAGCCGTATGTATACCTTTCTTTATTTTGTCACTATCTCTCTCCGTATTTTTATATCTTCA
Organism: Pyrausta aurata; assembly: GCA_963584085.1. Classification (NCBI taxonomy): domain Eukaryota; kingdom Metazoa; phylum Arthropoda; class Insecta; order Lepidoptera; family Crambidae; genus Pyrausta; species Pyrausta aurata. The sequence goes on from OY757274.1 coordinate 7,648,074, forward strand.
ACACTCTTTGATTGTTTTATTTCTCAATCTCTCTTCATCTATCTCACTCATATCCGCCTTTTAGTTGCAAGAAGTACGAAAATAAATCTTCTTTTCTCCTTTTTTGTAAGCTTCCGACTATAGGCCTGACTGAAAAGAATGCAATCATACCACGATACTCTTTCTCTGGGGCGTATTGCGATCTTTCTTTAATCCATTCAAGACACACGTGTGTCCAGTTAACGAAACTTTAAAATATTATCACTTAATATTTCGTCATCTGGACAAACCAAGTCTTTTACGAGTATACTACAGTATATATAGAGCAAGTTAAATTAATTTCTCTCTGTGTGGACACGCGTAAGTAAACATCTTGCCTTTTCCAGATAATGCAATAATAATTGGTAATATCTTTAACTTTCACCAACTGGACACACGTGTGTCCAGTCTCTTGTGTCCAGTTGGTGAATAACCCACAGTAGTGAAGTTATCGTTATTAATTTTGATTTTTTAATTACCTATGATAGTTTTTTTTAAATGCTACACTTCCTTTTAAAACTAAAAGCGACAGACACAAAACACATTGTTTGTAATTAGTATTACTGTCTGTGTTTTTCTTCTGAAATAATAGGTAATGCAAAAAAACTTGAGCAAATATTGAAACTGTATCATTGGATTACGTACGACTGCAAAAATTCTATATACCGACCGCAGTTAAACTAACAAAAAACATCTTTGTTCGATATTTTTTCTAGTAAAAGATGTCTAGGAATAACAAATTAATGCAAATTAACTGTCTAATGGTCGAACCCAACAATGATTATTCGATTTACGATGCTTTTGCATGTTAACTTCGATTTATTGTTTAGAGTCGATATTTTGAAATAAATATATTTTTATCCAGCCTTTGTTATTCGAAACATATTTTTTTTTTATCAACAACCATTTTCTCTGGTTATGCTTCCATTTAGAGGATAATTAAAATTATTGTGTAAAATGAGATATTATTGAATCTAATCACGTTATCAATAATCAAACGCCAGTAAATTAGATAGATTTTTCACGTTTTCATTTTTCACATTGGCAATTGCACCCTACATTACAATTAGCTTGACCGATCCGATGATAAATTTTATGACTAGTATGTCTATAGAATAGACTCTATACCACTAGAACATTACAAAGTTGTGACTTGCGAAGAATCATTCAATGTACTGGTTTAGCCATTATACTGACGTTAGCCGCTACAAACCTGTGCGTCTGGGTCTATGGCAGTTTCTGCCACCGTCTTAATTGTCTCAACTGTTGTATTGTAATTGTTTATCGTTTATAACAACTAGAACACTGTTACATTCATATACACCAACGTTCGTAGAATATCAATTTTTTTGTTATCGTTCAGAAATGGGAGCAAAATCTTTAATCATGTAAGTAGAATAAGTAAGTACTAAGTAAGTTCTAGTTCAACGTATTTTAAGAACATAAAGTTTGAGTACAACTTTTGCCTGTTTATCGAAACCATCATAATGGTCAGTGGCTCTTTGCTACTGATGGGTTACAGTTCCAGGTTCGAGTGCCGGGTTAGGCTGAAGTTTCGGGGTTTGTTTTGTCTTGAACTTACTCTTACGATTTCGGAGACAGGACTTTAGTTACCTATTAAATTCCTTATTGCACGAACAAAAGAAAGTACAAATGGCGGACTTAATGCTCAAAGCATGCAGTCATGTGTTGCTTTGGGGTATGGTGATATCCCGTTTACCGTTAAGCAGTTACTCATGCTAAAGAACACCGTATGCGCGAGTCGCGACCTAATGTGAAAGAGCTATAACTATACCTACTGGTTGTATCCATCCTTCTGCGCAGGATTGTAGGTCTAAAGTATGTTGCAGCTATCACTATACTTGTCACCTATGAAAGTTTATGTAACCCAGCATGCAAGAATAAATGATTAAATGATTTAAGATCATATTTCTTTTGCCCAACAGATAAGTTGGTCCATCACCCTGGTCTCCTTGCGGCCGTGGGCGCTTATCGCGTCCCGTGTGGTGGCAGGGTTTGCGTGCGCAACCTGCTACGTCGTCACACCCCTGTACCTGAAAGAAGTAAGTAAAATGAGACAAAAAACTAATACTTATGCTGGATTATATGTATCTGAACAGTGGTCAATCATCATCGTCAAAAAGAGCTAGGCCTTGTCTGGGAGACCCCTAAGTCATAATCGTTGCCTGGTACTTCGTTCACAAGGAAGAAAATTCCTTACATCGAAACTAGACAGTTGGTGTCTTGTGTGGCACATAATTATTTTATTTATGGATCCGTTGCTTACATTTAAATTACTGTAACTAAACAAAAACGTTACAGTTGGTAGTGTTGGGGAAGTTTGATTGAACTTCTTACATCTTAGAAAGAACTGATTAAGACATTTCCTAAGAAACGTGCTGGCCTGAAAAAGTATCAATTCATGAACAAAGCGGAAACATTTCGCACAACAGCGTTTGAACAAGTGCTTGTTTGTTCAACATCAAATCAACTTTTTGCAAGGATGGCTCAATTGTTCGATTAATTCGATAAGGAAATCGAGATATAAGCTTGATCATTCCATTGGCTTTTGCTCCTAGTAATTAAAATTGCTATATGAGGTTCATAGTACTTGAGTATCAGAATCGATTAGCTGGTAAGGGTTCAAGGCTCCATATGTTACCTCAAAATTGATCGTTTTGTTTATGTAAGAAGCGATCATTCGTTTTGTGGTTCCGCCGTCAGCTTTTACTGTGCACTTACTTTTGAATTGCCCTTTTTAGAATTCCGTACCCAAAGGGTAAAAATAGGAAAACTTTCTGTCAAATTCCAATAGATACCTAATTGGCCTCCTTTGCTACTGTACGTCTATGGTTTTAAATAGAATTATCATTCTTTAGAGTTTTCTTCTTTTTACAAGCTACACCACAAGCTACACGTAGGACGATGAAATAGCCGTTCCATTCTAAAATTATAGAATCAGGTAGATTACGTAGAGTACGCTCCTGAAACTAATTCCTTTTATCATCTTCAGATTGCCTCAGACAACGTGCGTGGCGCGCTGGGCTCGCTCTTCATACTAGCTCAGAACCTGGGCTACCTGCTCATCTACGTGTGCGGTGACCTGCTGCCCTTCGCGTCCGTCATGTGGATGTGCACTGCAGTGCCGGTGCTGCATGTGCTGGCCTTCCTGGCCATGCCGGAGACACCTGTGTTCCTCATCAAGCAAGGGAAAGTTCAGGTCAGTCTAGATGCCCTGCCTTTTGAGATATTGAGATACCTGCCTCTTAGTATAAGACCCGAAAAGTTCTACTTACTGTAGGTCCTGCAGTTGTGAGCATCGGAACTGCCTGTAGATCCTGCATTCGGATTCAGATACGGAGTAAGCTGATAAGCCAGACAGCATTCGTCAGACAAATAATGACCCTTAATCGCAGATATAGCTACACCACAAAAAAGTTACTGCAGGAACGAGTTTATTTAACTCGAAACTAACTAGGAATCTGAAGTTTTGCGGAGAAACAGTTGACTACTGCTGCATCCGACAAAAGAAGATCTCAACCTGGGATCCCATCATCACAAAAGTGTACTCGAGATACGCTCGCCTAGTTACTTCACGATTGAGAGCCATTGATTTTGAATACAGAGTAACTAAATATTGTATGATCCTACTTCTCATGTCAAAAAACGGACTTAAATAAAGTGCATTGCACAGCATTTTGAGGGTTTAACGGCGTTTTAATTAGCTCACGCTTAAAAATAACCGCATCAATTAATTAAATCTTAATTTACGTTTTTTGCTTCTTCGCTTCAAAATGCGTGTTTTAATAATATAAACTTCCACAATGCCCATGGTAATATGGCATACATGACCTTTGTCTTCTGTTAACGAAGTAACGTCCGTAACGTTACAATAATGAAAAGTTTTCCCAATGACTATAAAAGAATTGCTTCTCATAATTACGCACTCGGCCTACCTAATAGGTTTCTGATGATTGCTGAGAAGCACTGGGAACTTGCAACGTTGGAGTCTACTACCTAAGTGCACTTACACAATGATGTAGCATCTAGCAGTCAGTCTACATATATTCTTTTGCTTTTGCTACAAAAAGCTTATAATAGGGTAGGCACTTCGTAAAATTCTGTTGTCAAAATTCTTTTCCCATTAATTAAGTAGTTAGCATGGTTTGCGGCTAGGTGTAATTGGTTGAGTAGGCATTATTTTTGTGGATAAACAATACTTATTTTTAGACAAGACAATGCTTCTAAAATCACTTGTATGTTAAATTTAAGAATAGGCCATTATCTAGTTTTGAAATGTAATTTATGTTTATAATTAAGACAATAGCATAGATCCTCTTCTACGCATGTCGAGGAATATAATAATATGTATTTATGATTTACAATGTTATTTACGATTTACTAACACTTTGAGGATATTCCTAGATTGAGTTCTTTATGGTGGTACTTGAAGAATCAGCTTATAAATTTCTTCCTATTTTCAAAGACGATTTTATTTCTCCTCGTGCTTAGAACAATTTCGAACGTTGTAGCTAAATATAAAACCTCCGTCTTCTAGGAAGCCAGGGTAGCACTGGCGTGGCTGCGGAACACCACGACAGATGACAAGAACCTTGAAGAAACCGTCCAGGAGTTGGAAAGAGAAGAGCAGTATACTCAGTCCATGGCACAAGCCAGCTTTAAAAGCCTTGGTGAGTAAATAACTTAAGAATTAAAAGGTGTTTAAACGCTCAGGGATCGATAAGACGCCGGCGGTCACATGAAAAAAAAAATAACAAAAGAATGTTGATAAACACATTCGTGAGGGTTGCTCTTGTAGTTAATGATAAGGCAGCCTTCTGGGGTACGTCAATACCGAATTTTTAAAATAGCGATTTTCATAAGCCCTACGAACGAAAGTTCTAAATACCGAGTTTGAAATACCGAAAATTCAAAATGCATGCTTTTACATGCATGCCTGTTTGATTGCTAACGTCGGCGGTCGCTTAAAAAAATAACAAAAGAATGTTGAAAAACAGATCCGTGGGATGTGTTCAGTGAAGTACAAGATCTTATTTTACTAAGGTCTGCTGTGCTCCTTATTTTCCTAAGTAATTATTTGAGAGAATTCTACATACCTAGGATATCAATATTTATCTTTAAGAACTGTCTGTTCAATCTTTGTTATGTCCCAACGTACGAGTAACAGTATCCTGTACAGTCAACTTATCATTTAAGCAAAATAAACACAAACCCACAATCGAGATTTCTCTTCGCGGAACCCGTTTGCATGTTATTTTAATTGGTCGTATCTGTCATTCGATATTTGCAGAGGTGGAATAAAGAATGACAGGATACTTAATTTCTGGAGGCAACTTTCTTGATGCAATATTTCATACTTTCGTACGGCCAAGTCTTGACACATTTACAAAAGCGAAGAATTTTTCAATAAACCTTAAAAAAATATATTTTTACGATTTCTTTAAGATGTACTTAGCTTCTACATAATCAGAAAATTGAACTTATCGGGGCAAAATGACCGTTCTTGTGCTTCTAAACTTCTAACTACTTCTTTATAACAATAATAATCGCTTTGGACAAATTAGGACATAGTCATGTCATAACCGTTCTGTGGCTTGGACGAATAAACCACCACAATTTTGAATGAAGCTTCCATTCTAAGGTCTGTCTATACAGGAATATTGGTTGAAGTACTTTTGTAACACTTGAATAGTTCTTCCATAGTCATCATCATCATACCCTGTTCTGAAATTGGTATAACTACTAGTAAAACTCTAGCAAATCTTTGCTTACCTATAGTTTGAAACGGGGCTGTATTTGTAATATTTTTCATCTTTGCGTTTTTTTTTTATTAGGAAAACAATACAGGTAACATTCAAAACAATAACAAAAAAAAGCGAGTAACTAATCTAACTAGAATGATACCCTAAAATAGTTTTCACAACATGATTTGCATGCAGTTGTAGTTTTAGTAATTAAATGTAAGAAGCAATTACACCTTAAATATAAGACAGCTTTTTAAAGTTTTTTAGATGAAATGTAAAGTAATTTTAGTCCAGTAAAGCTTTTGTAAGAATATCTTTAACACGCTTTCGAAACAGTGGTATCCTGTGTGTATTTAAATTTGTCCTTTTAGAAAAGAGTAATAATTACTTAGGTAGTAGGTTAGTAATCATTTGGAATCGGGCCTTCCCCATACACCCACTCCACCAAACCACTTTTTATCGATTTCATTCCGAGCACCTCGTCTCATTTAAAATTAACGTATTGAAATTCCTACCACAAAAACCTACGTCATTAAAAACTAGTTTCGATACTAAGCAGGTCTGCAGGATGAAAAAGTGGTTTCTACTATGTTTCGAACTTAAAAATAGTTAAGATGGTTTGACAAACCAGTTTTTTAAATTATAATATTGTAAAATGTGTCTTTGGTATTAAATGATTGTGTGTGTTTGATTCCTTGGCTTTTTTAGGACTTAACAACCAGTTATGGCATAACCAAAGGTTTACGCAATAAGTACGTAGGTACTGACACAGCTAGACGCTATAAATAGAAGTTATGGCCTTTCGATTCGTGCCTTACATAATCTGGTATTCAGTTTTATGTACTAAAAGTACATTAGAAATGTGTCTTAACTGTAGTAGATCATGTAAATATGTTAGAATTACTTCCTTGAAAGTTCTGCAGCCTACGAGTATCTGTTACTGTTTACATTTAGTTTGGTTTAATTTACCTTTTGTAAAACGGCTCGCAAAACAATCCGGACCTAACCAAACCTGTATCGTTTTTTCACTGTGGTATGATTATTTCCCTCGTAATAGATAACGATATCTTCATTAGACTAATTTATTTAGAAGAGTAGATGTGGCTAGTACTAGGTATATCTCGAATGAAAACTTAAGTACAAACCTATCTCACTCACTTAATTAATCGCTGATGGATTTGGTACCGCAAATACCCGTTCGGCCTTCATCGTCCACACCTATCATCATGACAGCCTTTTTAGGGTTCCGTAGCCGAATGGCAAAAAACGGAACCCTTATAGTTTCGTCAAGTCTGTCTGTCTGTCTGTCTGTCTGTCTGTCTGTCTGTCCGTCCGTATGTCACAGCCACTTTATTCTGAAACTATAAGCATCACATAGCTGAAACTTGGTAAGTAGGTGTATTTTGTTCACCGCTTTCCGATTCAGATACAAAAAGTAAGAAAAAATAATATTTAAGGGGGGGCTCCCATACATGAAACTACAACCTAAAAATTTTTTTTTACTCAAACCTATGCGTGTGGGGTGTCTATGGATAGGTCTTTTAAAATGATGTTGAGGTTTCTAAAACCATTTTTCCTAAAAGTGTAAGGTTTGAGATATAGACGCTTCCAAAGTGGTAAAATGGGCGTCCCCCCCCATCTAACTTTTGAACTAAGAAAGTGAAAATTTTGAAAAAAATATATGATGTAGATCTCAACAAAAACTTGCAACGAAAATTGGTTTGAAGGAGATCGAACCAGTAGTTTTTGAGATATTGCACATTTTTATCAACCGCAAATATAACTTTGTCTTTCATACAAACACAATGAAAAACAAAGTTATTTTTGTTGTCGCAATATATTGTGATGTTTTCGTTAAGTGAAAGTAAGTGGACCCTGAATTCAGTTAAGGATGGCACGGAACCCTCAGTGCGCGGGTCCGACACGCACTTAACCGGTTTTTTACGTTGGAAAACGCATTACGCATACTCGCCGCCCGTGGGAGACGGCGAGTTATGGGTCCATCAGGTGGTTATAACGCCGTCATCTCCGCCCCGTTTGTCGCCTTCGGATCGGGGCGGCTAGAGGATCCTTCCGCACCCTCTCCGCTGCCTACTTCTGTGATATAACGTCCTCGCAGAAGGATGTGACGGCATTCTAGGCTCTGTCACCCCCGAGCATGGCCTCCACCACGCTGGGGAGGGAGAGATCCAGGCCGTCTATCATCATCACCTAACCTAACCTAACCCATCTCCATTTGTTACAGTCTCAGACAAGACCCGCTTCAAAGCGTTCCGGATAGCAGTCAACGTGATGCTATCGCAAGAGACGTGCGGCTACCTGGTGGTACTCACGTACGCAGGATCTATCTTCGAAAAGGCAGCCGAGACCACCAGCCTTAACCTCAGCCCCAACAAGCAGACGATCGTGGTGGGGGCGTTGCAGCTCATGGGGTCCATTGTGGCCAGTTGTATTGTGGAACAGACTGGGAGGAAGGTAAGACATATACTTCATTGGCTTATGCAGAAAAAAGGACATTATTCCTCCTTCTTTGATAATCAGATGAGATGGGTAACATCCATAATTGGCGCGTCCTGCTGTTCAGTTGATTATAGTAGAGTGGACTACTAACTTTTTAGATCTTAGCGATGTTCAGCTATTTGCACTTCACTTTCATGTCTATTCCAAACGTTTTCTGTGTCTATTATAGGCCATGATATTATTTACTGAATCAGAGCCAATGCTTGACCTATCATCAAAGTACGCAAGGTGTTCAAATCATTGATCCATTCCTTTAAATTTATTTGTATTGAACATCGATGATTCACTTGCTCGTTATTCGTAAGTATGCATGGAATTTTGAACGCCATTTGACACAGAATCAAAAACCTAGATGCTTAATTCCAAATACATTCAAGCACACCTTTTCAAATAACCGTAACCGTGTTCAATGAACGCAGACCGCCACATACACAGACAAATTGAGAATACACCTGCTTTTCTGATTTCAAAAGTTCACGTAAAAATAAACATATTTATCTTTTCCAGTGGCTGCTAGCCTGCACATCGTTCGTGACGGGGATCTCCATGCTGACCCTGGGCCTGTGGTTCTTTCTCACATCTGTCTCCGTGGCCCTACCAGGCTGGGTGCCCGTGCTAGCCATGTGTATGTGCATCTTCGCTGATGCATCAGGTTATCAGCCTGTGCCTTACGTCATTATGTCCGAGCTGTTCTCTTTTCAAGTGAGTACTTATTTTAAATGTATCTTCCTACTTTTTTACTTTTCTGCAAAGGAGCGTGACCAAATGGATAAGACAAACCTTTAAATCAGCTAGCTCCTATTGGAGGTTTTAGTGGTAATTATCTTGATTTTGAATATGATACTGTGACTATGCATTAAATAACATGTATAATTAAGTATGAAAAAGAGGTATCACATGAAGCCTTGTTTGAATAAACCACAGCACAGCACATCACAGCCTATTAAAATTCTTGCCTATCAAACATTTGCAAGAAAACTCAGTAAAAAAAAAACTAACAACGAAAATATCTTCTTTTCCAGTACCGAGGAACAGCAACCTCTCTCATCATATCAGGAACAGCTCTCAGCGACTTCCTCCAAACGAAAGCCTACGATCCGCTCCTCAAGCTCTTTGGAATCCATTGGGTCTTCATCATGTTCTCAGCAGTATGCTTCCTGGGGACATTGTATACTATCCTGTGGGTACCTGAGACAAAAGGAAAGACCGTTGGAGAGATTTACGAACTTCTAGAAGGAAAGAAGAAGGATAATGAGACGGGGAAAGAAGTTAGCAGGTTATGATTGTAAAATTTGTAAAATAAGGAACGGTTTTATTAGATGACACGTTTTTGCTTGGCTTGACAGATACTGTACTATAAGAGTGGTTCGTATATTCTAATTCTGCGACGGAATTTCAATATCATTTACTTGTCGAACACCAAATGGCGTTCGAAAAACGCTGATTTCGTGTTTAACCCGTCAAGTGATTCCTGGACACACCTTTGTCTTTGAGCGAAAAGAGCTCGACGCGTTTTACGGACAAACGTCTGTCCGTAACTAAATTCGTTATCTTTGGCGCCTACCTTCACTCAGTTTCTGTGGTTGGCCGGGCGTATAAATTTGCACAACCAATCAGAGAATACTTCTGAACATATTTCTAGTACTGACCAATTGGCAACAAGCAACAACATTTCTGCAAGATAATATTTTTTTCGTCCTGGCCTCAGTGTCCGCCATTACTGTTGTTGTTACGCAATTGTTCCGTGAGTGCTAAAGGTAAAACTGTCTCAAGCAGTTAAACGGGATGTGTATATTACGATAATTATGGATGAAATTACTAAGAAAGAAGTGTAGAATATGTTTTAAGCATTGGTTTCAGCAATTTTAGTAAATAAGTTGGTGAAAAAAGGGCCAAACTTTTCTATCGGAACGGTCAGTCCGCCATTACGATTTCGCGGTCGGTGTCGCTGCGTAAATAATTATAATTTGGGTAGTCATTTGTCTTATTTCTTGTGAACTTTGTTGTGAAAATTAATGGCAAGTAGTTAATCTATAGAATAGAGTAGTGTATAAGTGTCAATACTATCACAAATTTGTGTTTCAAAGTGTTGTTTACAGTGACGAAAGTTTACAAAAACAAAGTGGAGATTTTAACCAATGGATTAAATATTATGTAAGTTATAAAACTCTATTACACATTTTTCAGTGTATAGGTTATTTCCTATACTTTATAATGGTATATGATTTATAAGGTATAATTATAACCACAATGTGATATTTTGATAAATCCTGATGAAGGTCATCAAAAATTTAGGTACATAAATTACCCTGAGCACTACTGCCATCGTCCGTTTCGAAAAGCTCGACGCGTGACGGGTTAATTATTTAATAATTGACAAGATTTTTTTCATAAAAATTTCATATTAAAGATATACAAGGTGTTACAAAACAACGAGTAAAGAATGAAGGGAGTTACTCAGGGTCAGTATCTGAAAAACTTTCTCCTAGAAACATGGGTCGAAATATCGCCGCTTCGCTAAAAAAGTGTACAATCTCAAAAATACCAAACTTTACAGGAGAGCGTTTTGAAAGTTTAACAATTAATAAAAGCGTCATTTATAAAGTTAAGAAGTAGATTTTTTTATCAAAAAATAATTCAATCCTTTATCTTTCAAAATAATATTTTATTGGATAATATTAAAAAAAGCGTATATATGAAAAAAAATCTTTAAAAATACTTGTTTTGACTTTAGCTACTTTTTGAGAAAATATCTGCTCATAAAAAGCAACAATGTAACATAACATTTAACATTAAACCTGTAAATTTTATTAAAATCTTCTACAAAATAAAGAATTAAACATTATTACTAGGTATGACTAAAACTTTTGGACGTTTAACATCACGGCACACCATTATGCTTTTAATAAAACAACCATTTTTAAGTTTTTCCGAGTAATAAAAATATTATAATCTCTGAGATTTTTACTTTCTTCTTGACAGAAAGTATCTATCAAAAGATTAAAACAGAGCTACGACCTGCTGGGACTTTTGAGCTGCTATAACATAGCAGCTAAGATCACTTTACATACTGGATAGGACGAACCAAGTCCAGAAGATCTCGTCATGGAATCCAAGGGCTGGATCACAAGTCTAAAATAGATTAAAAACTGCGGCTTTCTCGATGCTAAAACGTGGGAATAGAAGTGCAACGTTGCGAGATACATCTTCTGCGACGCGAGGGAAGAACCCTACGCGACGGTTGCACATTGGAGGTTCACCTACAGCAACAAGGAAGTAGAAGAAGTACTGGTGGCATCACGCGCGAAGGTCCCAGATTGGAGCTACAAGCAGCATTGATTGAAACAAGGTTTGCGAAGGCCATCGAGCAAAAACACTGACTTCTCATCAATGACACTGTCTACTGGAGTGACTTGCAGACAGTTTTACTTATGTTGGCTGAGAAACGGAAGTCGACGCTACACGACCCTAGTAGCACACCGGCTCGGCGAGACCACCCAAGAAGCGAGCTTAACAGACGTGGCAGTGGGTTCCTGCAACTCACCAGAACTTAACTGATGTGGCAACACGAGCCGGCTACGTGCCAACGTCAAAATAAGATCCATGGATTGGAGTCATTTCTAGAGATGCCTAGGCGAGACTGGCCACGCCCAGAAGAAAGCAGCGGTGACATCGCAACCGAACTACTATACGTTATCACTGAAGAACAGAAAAAAGGGGATGCAGCACAGCCTGATATCAGCCGATTAGATCCAGGGCAAGAGTACTGCAGTTCGTGGACTGTTGCCGCAAGAAGAACACTGCGCTCAGCCACGACCATATCGAGAAGGCAACGAATCTCGGGCTGCGACAAGGACAACAAGACTCGTTTCCTCAAGAAATAGACTGCACGAAGAAAGGCATTCTTCATCGCTTCGACCTATTGTTGGACTACTACTATACTTCAAAAGCTCAATGGACGCGCGAATCAGGCAAAAGTGCCTAAAACAACTAGGCGACCCATACTACTGAACGGTCGTATACAGTATACAGTGGTTGGGTTATAAAAGTGCTCAACAATAAATCCATAGTAACAGTGAGTAAATTAAATCAGTGCAGTTTCATTGGGACCTCCTCAGTGCTTAGCAACAAGTACTTAAGATCATTCTACAGACCATTCGCTCTGGGCCAGGATGTGATCTACTCCTTCTCCATGGCCTAACTCCAATGGAAGTAATTTTGAAATAGTCTTATTAGATTTGTCATCTTTACCATTTTTAAACTATACAATTTAAAAAAGTATCTTCTATTTCCAGAATTTTATTTCGTCAAAACTAAACAATTCATAAATAATACAGTTTATTAGTTCAGTATTTTATCGTAAAAACTGCATAATTTTTAGTATGTATTGTCTTTCTGAAAAGATTTGGCTAAATGTGAGGCCACTTTTATCACAAATACCATTCAAATACGATATAATATAGTATTAAAGAGAATTATAACTTACCTTTAGGTTGTAATTTCGTTATTTTTTACTTTTTATGAGAAAATACTACGTTGATTCCACGGATTCTTTGTCTAAACTGAAAAATGATTTCTTTTTGTGCGAAAAAGATGCAAAATCGCGCCAATTCAAAACTAAACATTAGATCCCCTAGCGGCGATTTTGCGAAGTAGCCTTTTTAGTCACTATTGAACAGAAACATTAGGTGATCCTGAGTATTTCTGTATATATAACTCGATTTCGCAAAAATTTCGTTTTTGTATACTTTTTGTGAGAAGCGGCGATATGCCAAAAATTTATTGACTCTCCATAGAAATCAGACGGGTCACATGACCGATTTAGTAGTCAAATTATTATTGGCGATATTCGATCTATGTTTCTACGAGAAAGATGTTCAGTTACTGATTCTGAGTAGGTCTCTTCATTCTTTACTCGTTGTTTTGAAACAACTTGTATAGGACAATCAAGAAAACACGAATTTTGCCACAGCGTTTTCTTATCGCTATCTGGTGTTCGATAGGTATACTCGTACCTACGCTGTCGAGCCTTCCATCACTGCTGTTCTTATCATAAATATTTGAAATCTAATTGGCTAGAGCAGTAGCAGAAAATACTATGAATTTCTTATAGAATACGGCCTCAAGAAACAGTCGATGTAAACAATTGGTTGTATAACCTTTCATTGTAGTTCATTATTGTATTATGTAACAGATACGTAAACTTGCTCTCTAGCAGGATATAAGAAAACCTCGAAATGCCAAGCACAAGTACATAATGTTTATAATATTGTTTTATACATTTATCTAAAGTTTGTGCCAGCTAAGTAAGTATTATGGATAAATTATAGTACGGAACCTTTGATGTACCTTAATGTGGCACATACAAATTAAATAAAATAGCTTGCTAAGACCATTTCAGATATTACAATGAATATTAATGAAGCAGAATAATTGTTTGATCGTGTTTTGTCGAGCTTAATTTTGTGCACCTAATTGGAAAAATCCTAATGTCATACTCGTACTATGTAATTTAAATTAAATGTGTCCGCATGTTTCCCAAATACATGCTTAAATTATGTAACTATGAGTATTTTTTGCCATCGTACTTGTTTGTATAATCAAATTAAGGGTAGTGGCTACAGCTTTCAAACGGGTCGAGGCAATGTCAAGCATGAAAAATATCCTGTGTATTAATTAGATAACTTGAATTTGATGGTCCAAAACAATTCATAGGTTAAATAATAGTCTTAAGTTGAAAATGCCGGCAGCTGTAAGAGAAAAAGCCTCGGCTTTACCAAACTTTTCTATTGTAATAATAAATTACATACATTAAGAATCACACACAGAAATCAAAAGACTTGTATGAAAGGACGGAAGTACTTAAAGGGTATCGAGCAATTCATAATTTTTTCACAATAATAAGTATGAGAGTCCGAATTTAGAACATTGAATGTAAGGAAAATATCTACCTATTTTGTCTATGTAATATAATTATATTTATATAAGAATAAGATAAGAAAATAATTATATTTATAGTCAAATAAAATATAATTTGATTACTTAAGAAATTAATTTTAGTTAATTTGATTTATTGTTATTTACTTTTCAATAAAATAAATTGAATCTAATTCAATGACAGTAATGTATATTTTGACTTTTATATATTATGTGATAAAGCTTGATATTGTTTACATTAATGTGATGAAAAAGTGCCTTTTCATTCCCAATGTGATATTATAAAAAGAAATGACGAATTAGTCTAAGATAGTTAATGAATTATTAAAATAATTTATTTCAAAGAGTGAACATTTGATTTTTATTTACCTACTCACTAAATACCTATGATACAAAATCAATACGTAAAAAAAACTGCTTCATATAGGGAATTTGGCCAACAAGTACTGACTTATAAACACATAAATACAAGTAATATTTTCATTGTACCTAGCTAACAACTATTTCGCAGAGAACATTGAATTTTCAGGAGACCTACTCTATTTCACGATAACATTTTTATGTCACCTACACAACTTTATAGTGTGAACTGAAAAACACTAAAATATGCTTCGATAAGAAATCAATATTGTCCACACGAGATTTACACCGTTAGTGCTCAAAAATGTTTTTAAAATATGTATCTGTGGGACTTTTGGCAGGATCAATAGTATTTTCTGAAGCACAATACGGAGGAAATGTGGGTATGTGAATGTGAAGGATCTAGTGACGCAATTGGTATTGGTGCTTAGGCCCAGTTTTTTCATATATAGTAATGATAAAGTTACGCTACCAGCGGTTGAATATTTACGATTGTCTGTGTTTTGAGGAAGAAAAATGACAGAATGGCTATTTTAATCGTAAATATTCAACAGCTGGTATATCGTAACTTTACCATTAACCAGTATTAATTCAATCAATCGTTACATATTGTAACCAGTGATTGAATATTATTAAAGAAAAGTTACAATATTAATTATTGGGGGGTTTCCTAAAGGGGGTGCCAAATTTCGTTATTTTTGGGCTAGGTAGGACCCACCGTTACGGAGATATGAAGACTTTTCTCAGTTGAAATGTTTTTATTGACGACTTTCCCGAAAGGTTTTGATCCGGGAGAGGACAGTAGAATGGCAATATTGAGTTCAAAAAATGATCGAATTTGACCTTTAGAGGTCAGATAATTGAAGACCTCGACAAGTTATGGGGGATTTCCTACAGGGGGTGCCAAATTTCGATATTTTTGGGCTAGGACCCAACGTTATGGAGATATGAAGACTTTTCTTAGTTGAAATGCGTATATCGACGACTTTCCCGAAAGGTTTTGATCCGGGAAAGGACAGTAGAATGGCAATATTGAGTTCAAAAAATGATCGAATTTGACCTTTAGAGGTCAGATTATTGAAGACCTCGACAAGTTATGGGGGGTTTCCTACAGGGGGTGCCAAATTTCGATATTTTTGGGCTAGGACCCACCGTTACGGAGATATGAAGACTTTTCTCAGTCGAAATGCGTATATCGACGACTTTCCCGAAAGGTCTTGATCCGGGAGAGGACAGTAGAATGGCAATATTGAGTTCAAAAAATCAAAAAATGATCGAATTTGACCTTTAGAGGTCAGATTATTGAAGACCTTGACAAGTTATGGGGGGTTCCTAAAGGGGGTGCCAAATTTCGTTATTTTTGGGCTAGGACCCACCGTTACGGAGATATGAAGACTTTTCTCAGTTGAAATGTTTATATTGACGACTTTCCCTAAAGGGCTTGATAAAAGTGAAGATAAACAGCTCTCTTTGCTTTTAGTTTTGTTTACTTATCATAGCCGTGATAATTTTTTTTCGAAATTAATTATTATGTGCAACTGACGTGATTTTTTTCACGTATTGACGCAATGTATGCATCAACTTCCTATCGATTTATTTAGCTGCGGGAGGTTAAGAACACAGCATTCTACCAAAAAAATAGCTTTTAAAACTGAATGTTACCGAAACTTTTCGCTTTAAAAATGATGCCAACACACTTATAATCCTTTTTAGGGTTCCGTAGCGTAAAAAAATATATTTAAGGGACTCCCACGCATGGATGTAACTAGACGGTGGCACGGAACCCTCTGTGCGCGGGTCTGACTCCCACTTGACCGGTTTTTTAAAGACCTATTCAACGATACCTTACAAATTAAGGGTTAGGCAAGAGAAAAACAAACATTCTTTCTTTACGTAGAATAGGGACCCCATAAAAAATATTTGTCAAAAATTGAACTTTACGACTTTATCGGGGAGATTAGAATACATACCCACCTATGTCAAATTACAATTTTCTTATACTAAGGTCAGACGGACAAACGGACAAACGGTTTCTTTTTAGGATTACGGATCGCTAAAAATTATGCAAATAAAAGACATTCTAAATGAATATGTATTTATTGATTTCATTTCATACATTTCATATTAGTCAGTAAAAGTAGTCTCTATTATTGTCTCTAATAAAGTGAAATAATTACATTTTCGATAACAAGTTAAGTAGTAGCTAAATAAAGTAGCATTAACAGCGCTGTTAGTTACTGAATATATTCTGTGGTACTGAGATGTAACGTAACGAAAATTTAAGTTTATTTTTTAAACTTTACTAACGGAAAACATTTGCGAATGCATTTATAACTGCAGATTTTAAACCTATAAAGGGCAGTGTCCAATATATCCCCACCATATTTTGAACTTTATTCTATTGTATTTGGTTCTGAAGTTTACGCGAATACTCATTACTTAATAAAACACACTTTTACGGATTGATTTCGCGAACGTTTATTTTTATTCTATTGACTTAGGAACTTAATCCAATGATTTTTTAAGAGTTCTGCCCGTTTTTGGGTTTAACACGTTCCGGGACACTACTCCAGACACAATAGATGTTTTATTGTTTTCACGCCTGTAGGCGGGCACTGTCCCGGAACGTGTTAAGCTCTTAAGTTCGAAAATGGATGGTATAAGTATGTTACAGGTATACTGTGATTTTGTAAGCAGGTTATGTTCTCCTAGTTGACTAACCAAAACCTTTCAATTAAAGTCGATTTCGACATAAACATCGTGAACGCAGAGCCCCCATCGGTGAGCGGACGACGGCATGGCAAGCAAAGCCTGCGTATCCGAAACGACTACGCCATGGTGGTAGACAACAAGGGCTCGCTGCGGATCCGCGGCGGGAACGTGACGGACACGAGGAACTACCCGTACATGGCGGCCATCATCATCAACGGTCGGTTGTGGTGCGCCGGCGCAATTGTTGACGAGAACTGGGTCGTCACCGCCGCGCACTGCCTCAATTAGTTAGTAACAGTTATGTTGTCTATGGTAGCTCTTGGTTTGACAGCAGACTTGACAGATATGATGCCGCCCGGATGTGTGGGGCCACCGCACTCTCGGGACATGTTTGGAACCAGCTTATGGACTTCTAGTACCATTCTTGGTCATTTTCTGCTTCTGCTAATCTTTAATTATACTATAAGCTACCACTGCTCTTTCTAGTCATATTATCACTAGTGCAATTATCGTTTCTCGAATCCGTTTTTTCTTGTATGGAATTATTACAACATATTTTTTTATATAAACAAGTAACATCACTCATAATTTGTTAGTTAAAAAGGGTTTAACCTATGTTAGTAATTCATCAATCATTATTGACTACGAAACGCTTCGGATCCTCCAAACGATTATCGTATTGACGAATTTCGTTTTTCGTAGTAGGCCTGCAGTTCTCTACATGACCTTTTATTTCCAACCAGTGTCCTTCACGTCTCCCCCCTGAAGTCGCTGGGCCAGTACGTGAAGGTGCGCGTGGGCAGCCCCAGAGCCCACGAGGGGGGGAGTCTGGTAGACGTGGTGGGGGCTGTGCGACACCCCAAGTTTGAGGAGGAGCCCGTTCCTCATGCCGATGTGGCGCTGTTGAAGTTAGCTGAAAACCTTGGTGAGTGCATGGTAATTTTATTGTGTAGAGGATCTTGATACCTTTACAAATTGATACCCTATTAACAAGAATTGTCTGCCCAAGACAGTGAATTGTTATCTACGTATAAAGAAGCTATGCCAAGCAAAAAAAAACCGGTTAAGTGCGTGTCGGACCCGCGCACTGAGGGTTCCGTGCCACCCTTAACTGAATTCAGGGTCCACTTACTTTCACTTAACGAAAACATCACATTAAATTGCGACAGCAAAAATAACTTTGTCTTTCATACAAACATAACTTTGTTTTTCATAGTGTTTGTATGAAAGACAAAGTTATATTTGCGGTTGATAAAAACGTGCAATATCTCAAAAACTACTGGTTCGATCTCGTTCAAACCAATTTTCGTTGCAAGTTTTTGTTGAGATCTACATCAAATATTTTTTTCAAAATTTTCACTTTCTTAGTTCAAAAGTTAGATGGGGGGGGACGCCCATTTTACCACTTTGGAAGCGTCTATACCTCAAACCTTACACTTTCAGAAAAAATGGTTTTAAAAACCTCAACATCATTTTAAAAGACCTATCCATAGACACCCTACACGCATAGTTTTGAGTAAAAAAAAATGTATGGGAGCCTCCCCTTAATTATTATTTTTTTTACTTTTTGTATCTGAATCGGAAAGCGGTGAACAAAATACACCTACCTACCAAGTTTCAGCTATGTGATGCTTATAGTTTCAGAATAAAGTGGCTGTGACATACGGACGGACAGACAGACAGACAGACTTGACGAAACTATAAGGGTTCCGTTTTTTGCCATTCGGCTACGGAACCCTAAAATGTGTCGCAAATACGACGAAAAGCTTATGATGTATCCCTTGAAATTTGAATATGAAACCATTTGTATGAGTTGATGACAAGTGGCGTCAATTCATGGCGCACGAGATTTGTTCGTGGTGTCAGTTAGTAAGAATAGATAATTATCAATTCAGTGGTAAAAGTAGTTCAGTGGCCCAAGAGGAGGTTTTCTAATTCTAGATATAAGTGTTGAATACATTCACTATTAAGGTACGCAATAACGGGTACCCACTCTACACTTCTAACTCATAAAGTGAACTTCTCAAGTTAATAGCCCTAAAAAACATAATAGTCAGGGTGCACCGTATGACTTGGTACTGTCCCAGATAATATAATACTACTTGGTACTGTGTATGCTTATTCTATGACTTTTGCACAACAGAATTCGACGACCATGTCAACCTTATCAAAATTTACGACGGCACAATCGAACCTTACGCGCAAAGCTTCATCGTCGTCAGTGGTTGGGGAGCTGTCAGGGTAAGCCTCACAATGAAGTACCTATTCATTCATCAGAAGGTCATCATTATTTATATCTTGGTAAACCCTCTTTAAAGATTGTCACGTTCAGTTCTCAAGTTATAATGGCAGCCAGAAATCGTTCAAGTGAAATTTAACAAAAAGAGACCATGGAGACGGATTGTTTTGATTCTGGAAATGTTACTCTAGAAGCGTTCATAAGATATAAGATAACTCATACACTCAACACATACATTTTTAACAAATTCGTTTAGAGGAAATGTATAATTTAGGTTGTCTTATCGATATAAGCGATCTCTTCCAGCCAATCTTAGAAAATTTGTGTGGAAATTTTGATATTTGCTCTAGCGGAGCGTCGGAGAACACAATTAGAATACCCATTAGTGTCATATTACTGTGATATGGACTTTGGGTCCACGCGCTATCACACATGCAACGGGGATTCATAGGAAAAAATGCACGTGGGTTGAAGTCTACAAGGCTTACTACTACGCAAAACGAAATCCTTCAATACGATTTGCGGCTTCGAAGCATTTCGTAGTAAGGACTGCATACTGAAAATGCTTCGGATCCGAACGTTGATCGTATTGACGGATTTCGTTTTTCGTAGTAGGCCCTCTACATCACGGGAAGAGTACATATTTATGGTAGGGTAACTTCTCCAGGGTACAGACACGGCATTCCGTGACCACACACCGGACTTGCTGACGGCGCGTCTGAAGGTGCGCACGCAGCATTACTGTGCCGACGCATACCAGCTCGTCAACGGCTTCCAGTTTACGGCAGACTTCTTCTGTGCTTCGTTGAGAAACGGCACCAGGGATGCTTGCCTCGTAAGTGTTGTGCTAACTATGAAACTAGATATTAGAAAGGTGGCCTCCAGGCTACCTTTTAATGCAACGCGTATCAGATCGATCAATAGCTTAGCTCCTTCTAGTTTCTAGCAGACTCTTCTCTGCAACGTTGAGGAACGGCACTAGAGGCGCTTGCCCTATAAGTGACCTACGACGTAAGAAATAAGACTTTTACTTCAAGCTAGGTATCTATATTGCTGAGAGCAATCTAACCTCAACAACGTCGTAACACTAGCGTAAGCACGTAGCAGACACAGCAAACTTTCTTACCCCATATTCCGATTTCCAAATACCAAGGTAACCTAATTTTCAAGACATAATTTATCAATTCTTAACCTATTTAATGGAACCTTAGTGTTGACGAAGATCTCGTATCCAAAAGATTAATCTGAAGTAAATATTTATAAACTCTTACAAACTTAAATATAAACTTCAATCAGGAAAGGTAATTTTCAAGACGCAAGTTCATCAAGAAATAATTATAGCAAATTCATCTTATCAAGTATTCTTCCTTCTAGTTCGATGCAGGCGCTCCGGCAGTGCAGCAGAACCGTCTCGTGGGCATCATGAGCTTCGGGCCGGAGCGTTGCGGGCACGAGTATCAGCCGGCTGTCTTCGTTAAAGCTTTCTACTTCAGGTCGGTAGACGACATTCGAGTAGGTACTTGGTTGTATCCAGGGTCTTCTAATAAGTATTTTCCATCACTGCAGCTGCGTATCCGAGTCCGTAGTGGTAAGTAGAGTTCCTTATATCCATTATATCTGTGGTTTTACCCTACTAGAGATAGAAATAGTTATCTGAAGTCTGTTTTTCTTTGCTAGTCGAATATTGTAAACAATCTTGTTATTATTATTTTAAGATAAATACAAAACTCTAATCCTACATAGGCAATTAATCGAAAAACTCTGAGATCTTTTTTAATTAAGAAAATTCTTTTTATTTACTTAATATTATAATTAAGTTATGAAAAGATTGTTAACAATATTTACTGACGGACTGGATGAGAAAAACGGGTTTTACCTTTATATTTTTTGTCCCTATCAAACTTTTGGTAGTAGGAAACCCTACCTCCGGTCGTGGATAGCTATCCACCTTTGACTATAGTTTGCATATAGGGAACCGTAAATCGACACTCTCAACGTGAATTATTATAAAAATATAAGACAAAAAATAATGATGATCGTCATGGCGTTTAGATTTTTAGTGTTTGAAAGAAATATCCTCACAGTACCATATTACCTTACAATTCGCTCCCAGAAAGTCTGTCAATGCAAATTATACGCATTGCGTACACTTTTGATTTTAACTCGAGAGTCAAATACAAACCACAGTTTCATAGCACGGAGGTATAGGTAGACACTAGGCAATCTAGGCAGAGGTAGAGTCTGGTGCCTAACCAACCAACCAACCAACGAACGATAAGCGATTGGCGTCATGTTAAACCAAAGTCGACGCGAGGTTTTCGCGATTTTGGGTCATCATAAGGTGACTATGTGGCAGTGACCTCGATAATAGTCCCCCTAGCCGATTTCGACTACCGAGGCCTCTCGGCCAGTCACAACGACTAACCAACTGCGCGGGACATATTATAGTGCACAATTGTGTGCGCAAAAACAGGTGCACTCTCTATTCCTTTCACTCTCATAACCCGATGGGACAGCAATCTGACACGACCGGAGAGAGATCAGGCGCAGGACCATCGGCTTTACGTGCTTTCCGAGCCACGAGGGTGAAACACCGCCAACTTCCAAACGGGCTTCCCTGAGAATTTCTGTATAGAAAAACCCAGGTACATATTTTTAGCCCGACCCGGGAATCGAACCCGGGCCCTCTGGCGTAGCCATCGCTTTAAAATGCGACCCTCTAACCGCTGCGCTACCGAGGCAGGCGAGTGACCTCGATGGTAATCTACCCTATCACAATGCCCTGAATTTGGTTCCTAATTGCAGAGACTTCGTGAAGGCAACGATAGCGTCGTACAAGACCACAGCCGACCTGATAGAGGCGATGGCGGAGGCCGACCCGATGGTGAAGCCATGGTACTCGCCGCCGCCGCCGGAATCGGTGAGGGGCTACCAGCCGCAGGCCGTCGAGGACGTTACCAAGCCCGACGACAGACACGATTAAAACCTTTTTCATTAGACGATTTGTTCCTTTATTTCCATATAATTTACCTAAATTTATTAAAATTCTTCACGAAGCACTCATCTTAAAAGTCTACGTCGAAATTATATTGAAACGACACTTGCAGACAGAAACACATAATTAAGTATATTCAACTATCCAGATAGTTGGATGACTACTTATGTACCTTTGTATGGTTGGTACGTTGGTTACTGCTTGCGTAGGGTCGTGTTAAAGCAGGCGACAGCGTACTGAGCAAACATCCCCGAAGCACTGCTGTGCCGGAGCAGCACCAACAACATCTTTAACGCATTATTATGCTGTAGTGTATACGACGGTACAAGAAACCATCGCCAGTCAACTTTTGGGCATATGCTACTGCTTTAGACTGTTCGATTTCTTTAGAAGTGACTCCACACTCCACACAGCCGACGGCTTGACAGTCAGACTTGACATAGGTACCTACTATGAAACTGATGCCGCCGGCCTGCCAGCCGGCTTTGGGAATGTGTGTGGATGGTCTGTGTGGAGCTATCATCAGAACGCAACAATACAGGGTGTAAAAAATACGAGACATGTTGAAGATGAGTGGTTTCAAGACGTCATCAATCTAAGTGAACATAGCAATCTTTATGGTCCCCATTCCTTCTTATTTCGAGTAAAAGCTTTTTTTTGTATATTATGAAATGATGATACATTTTCAAAATTTTGTTTCGCAATATCTTCATTATTTCACTAACTACGATACGAACTTTCTTCCAATCATTCATACGTCGTGATGCAATCATAATGACAGGTACACTATTACAATAGTAGTTTAGCGGCTCTACATACTGACTTAAAACTTCTTAGAAATAAAATATTTCTTGTAAAACCCATCAATTCGTTGATAAATCCACAACACCATGTTGAGTTCACCGTTATCAAAACATTTAATGTCCACTTAACACCAGCTATACCTAAGGTTGAAATTCTTGTGAAACATCATATCTACGGCGTGCGACGACCTTGGTTAACATTTGTGTGACAAAAATAACATTGCAACCCAACAATTAAAGAGCCGTACAATTATCGACTGTTCTGCATTCAAAATACGATATTTAAAGTTGAAGCGAACCGAAACAGATAATTTTGTAAGCATACGTAACTGTTTGAAGAAGTATGAAGTTAGTACACACGTTGTAGGTACTAACTCGATTTGGTGTCAGTTGTTACCCGACTGTGGTAACGTAGTGATTCGTCTCTCAATTTACAAGTGTTTATATAAAAAGTCGTAAACCATGACATAAAGCGTCTGTAAAACTTAGCATTACATAATGTAGGTGCAGAAAAATTGATTTCAAGTCCAATTGTGAAGTGTTGACATAAAAAATAACCTCAAAGTTTGAGTTTTTTTTCTTATTTTGTATTTGCATCACGCACGGTTTTAATTTTATTCAGCCAATTTTAGTGTTGCGTGACCAAAATGGAACCATTGAACACTAAAAGGAAAGGCATAGGCAATGCCCGGAAACAAATTCTTACTGCATTATTGGGTGAGTCTAACAAAATAGTTGGTTGTTCAACATCTAAAGTATAATATGGCTATAGCTACCTTACAAATTTACATAAATTAATAATAATTGGCAGAACGGAACTCGCATCACACTAATTACAGTGTTTTGCGATTAAATTTTGTGATTAATTTGGAAGTACACCCGTTATTTTCTGTAATTTATGTTCAACAACACGTATTAAGTAAAGTAGACAAGTCCTCAACTACCAAAACTAAATTGCAAAACGACTCTTACTGACAAACGTTACGTTTTCGAAAGTTTGAGCATCACAAAGTTACTAAACTTGAAACCATCATCGAAATTTTTTACATTTTTTTTTACTTTTGTAACCACAAAGGTTTACTTTTTAAAGTTTTGACAACCTCCGTTGTGTAGTGGCTAAGCACGCTGGGTTTCAAGGCGTCGCCGCTCCGAGGTCCCGGGTTCGATTCCCGGTTGGGTCAATGTAGATATTGTTGCGGGTTGGGGTGTTGTGGTACCACCGTTGTGTCTGTCCATAACACAAGTGGATTAGCTACTTACATTGGAGTCAGAGCAATGTATGTGATTGGTGACCAATATTTATATTTATATTTATTTTGCTGTACGAAAACAAACAGCCGAAGTGCTATTTAATGTTAAAATCAGGATTAAAGTAGACATTTTTTTAAAAATCCTTTAAAAAGGTAACACAGAAGTCGCTATCACCCGTTTTCGGCATCATGATCAGTATTTACAAGACACCCTGTATTAACAGTCTTTATGAAGATTCTTTTTCAACATCAATTTTAATCAAATTATAGCATGGGTTATAGTATACTCGGTAGTGCTGGCTACTGTACAAGTACAACACATTACAATAAATGTGCTCAGTGCATACAAATGAACTGAAATGCCGTCAGCTTCCAGGAAATGTAAGAACAAAGTAACTAAATACTATATTTTAAGACCTCTGATCACGCTCTTTAGAAGTTTGAAACTACATTAATTACCTTAAGTATACAGGGAAGCCGAAGTATAATATCGAAAAGGGATATCTAGAAGGATTTAGCCATCATGTGTGAAGTAGCTATTAAAATGATACATCATTTCTAAGGGTCTAACTACATTAGGGCGATACATATTGTTTCGAATTATAACATGCTAAATTTCGAGACCACCATCTATAGAATAGAAGTAAGGGCTAGAAGGGTCATACATACTACGTTTATATGAAAACTAGCGGTCCATGCCCTCCCGTCCGTCGCAGCGTGATGTTTTAGCTTAAAGCCTTCCCCGATAAATAAGCTATTCAACACAAAAACATTATTTTTAATCGGCCCCGTAGCTCCTGAGGTTAGCGCGTTCAAACAAACAAATAAAAAAACTCTTCAGCTTTATTACCTAAGTATTGAAAGAAAGAAAAAACGTTTATTCAGTACCAACTTGATATGAAAATCAAATGTGACACGTGGGAAAAACTGTCCAGTCTCCCTAAACGCAACAGCTAACAACACATCGAATATATACCGGAACAAAATGGCTCTGCTGTGCTTTGTATGTAGTTCACGCATGTTAAGATAATATTTTCTAATTACATTCTTGCCAATATGACGGTGGCCGAGTGGTATAGGCATGCGCCTGGATAGAGTAAAACACGGGGTTCGACTCCTCATTCTTCACAGTTGCTTTTTACAAGTGCAATTTACTTATAATGCTTTCTGTATACCTATACCTGCCGCATTGACAGTCTTCCTGTAATTACTTCATCGCTAATAAGTACCACGTACCTCCTACAGCAACGGTCCCGACCTTCACATACGGCATCCAGATCGGCTGGCTCTCCCCCATGGGTCCTCTGCTCAAGTCCGCCTCATCGCCTGCACAGACGCCGCTCACGGACAGCGCCATCTCTTGGATGGCGGCCGCACTTCCGCTGGCGGCGATCTGCGGGATTCCATTCTTCAGCTATGGATCGGACAGATTTGGGAGGAAGATCTGTGTGATTGCTGTTTCTTTGCTGTCTTGTGTAAGTTTTAATATTCCTACACTTGGATTTACATTACTTAACTACCTATTTTACATTTATCTTTGAAATTTTCGGAAAGACAAAATTTACCCTAACATGTTCATTAAAAGTAGGATTTGTTTTCACATCAGAGAAATTACAATACGATGCACACTCTTACTGTATCAAATACCTTATAGTATATTGTTTACATCCATTTATCTATTATTTAAATAATTAATTTACATTGCAACTCATTGTTAACAAAAAAATAATATATTAATATCTTTTTTATAATTATAATTTGTAATAACATTGAAATTTTTTCAAAAATAATAATATTGAGATGACTATTTTTATTAATTAACTCTACAATTCTACAACGAAAACAACTGCTCACCTCACCATTCGTCTTCAGATATCCTGGATCCTCAAGTTCTCAAAGGTGACCGTCCCATCGCTCATAGCAGCCCGCATCATTGCCGGCTTAGCCGCCGGCGGCTGCTTCGTAGTCGTTCCAGTTTACGTCAAAGAGATATCCGAGGATTCCTGGAGAGGAGCCCTAGGGTCTCTTACCATGACGGTCTGCAAACTAGGAGTCATCTTCGTGTATGCTGTGGGCATGCTGCTGTCTTACACCGCGAACCAAGCGGTGTATTTGGCGCTGGCTGCGACACATGTGGTCGTGTTTTGTTTCATGCCAGAATCGCCAAATTATTTGCTCAAGATTGGCAGAGATGAGGTGAGATAAGTCGAGATTTTTCTCACTAAAGTCCCATTTTTATTTTTCTTTGCTAGTCGAATACTGTAAACAATATTTATGTAACTTATAAAATAATATCAATGAATAAAATTAAGAAACTATCCGATTTCAAATGAGCTAAGTCTTGATTTTTGAGTTTATATTTTAAAATCGTATCGTTAAAAAGGAATGTGAAGATTGTTTACAATGTTCGACAAGCCACTTCACGGACTACATATTTTTTTCGGACTCTTTACCCGCATCGCATCAGTGTTTCTAATGGAATTCTCTGTTCAAGCCAAGTCTGACGTCGTCTAGCCTGGAGACGAAGAGCGAAAGAAAATTTACTTTAGTTTTTCCTTCACATCAATCGTCAACCATTTCCGCGAATACTTATGTGCACGAACTATCACGTGGTTGGCAACAATGCACACCTTGTTATCTCTTGTAAATCTGCAAAACAAACATTCTTTATAACTCTACTTAAGTAGTTTAACAGTTTAACAATGCTCTGTTTACATTTTGGCAAACAAAACAGCCTCACAACTCACAACAACAATCATTTACAGTAAGAAATAGATTACACTTTAAATTCGTCTTGTTACCGTCCTGCAATAAAATTCCTGAATTGTATACAAATGAAGAATAAGTAATTATTATTTGCATAACATTTCATTCTGTTAATGAACCATAAAACGTAGAATTGTGGAGATAATGCTGAGAATACGGTTTTCCAATTTTTTTCACAAGTGTTAAAAATATAAACAAGTCTTTCGATATACCCTTTGTTGTAGCATCTTGCTGGCCAACTTCGTGCGCGATAGGTACTCCTTACGGAAGGATTAAAATTCATTAACTAGGTTTTTAAAACATTCCTACCTACATAGGTCAATATGGCAAAGGCAACTTTCTATGTAATGAACGAAATCATTTCATTTATAAATGCATACACAACGTAGGTACTTTCACGTCACGTCGTTGATTTTAAATTGATTTTCGAACGACAACGAAAATCACTCGTTACATTGCCGTGACTGATATTGCCTCTGTAATGGGTAAGGGTAATGGGCACCCTTTTAAAAATAGAGCTCCAGTTCTTAACGAGTCCATAATCTGTCTCTCTAATCCAGAAAGCAGCAAAGACGATCAGTTGGCTGCGAAGCGTGAACCGCAAGAGCAAAGTGGTCGTCGAGGAGCTGGCCAAGCTGAGGGAGGAGCAGAGACGGTACGAAGCCATGCCCAGGGTCACGCTGCGCAGTATTGGTAAAGTACGTCCATATCTTCATACACTTACTCCTTTCTATCTTGTAGTACGCTACTGGCACGGCCTAAGCATTTACCAGGCTTACCGTATTATAGATAGAGAATCTTTTCAATCAACAGAGTAGGCCCTTTGCACAGGCTATTATAGTTAACAAACTCGAGGTTTCAATGACAAAACGTCTTTTTCGAAATGAAAGAAACTGACAGCAACTGAACATAATGATGTTTAAATCCAGAGTCCCAGGTTAATTCAATGCCAAGCCATTCATTAGGATTTCATAAGGCCAGGGGCCCTATTTTTGAATCATTCGCTTCAAGATGGCGAGTGATTTTCGTTCGACGTAGTGTCAAAAGTCATAGAAAAAAAATCGTTTTCGAACGAAAATCACTCGCCATATCCAAGCGAGTGATTCAAAAATAGGGGCCCAGATTTGCTTACCTACGTATTACATTTGGGGTCTATATCCCATCTGCAAATAAACCTTAGTCACAAGATTACTTAGATCTTCGGTAATAAAACTTTAAAATATTTCTAGACTAGACAACACCTACAGTCAATTATTCCACACTCATGAAAGCACATGGGCTGATGGGCTACTAGGAATGCCCGATGATATCACCACTTTGATTCATCGCATTCGCGACTAAAAGTATCAGTAACAGGCCCCCTATTTTTGAATCACTCGCGTCAAGATAGCGAGTGATATTCAATGATTAAAGTCAAATTTTGGAATTAAAACCAGTTGTAATCTACACAAAAAGGATTTGAAAAATCATTGCTCAATTTTGACAGTACTCACGTCTAGATTTTAAGTGATTTCCGCTGATTTTTAATGTGTTTTCGAACGAAAATCACACACCATATCCAGGCGAGTGATTCAAAATACTTTTACAATTGGAATACTTTTAAACAAATATTTAACGGTAAGGCAAAATAAAAATCATAGAATGTGCGTTTCTAAATCACTGGGCGTTACGTAACTAATAAAAATCAAAAGGTACATAAGTAGAAAGCTTAGTTAGGAAGGTAAATAACTAAGTGGTATGTAGAATATTAATGATGGCAATGGAGACGAGTGTCCTGCTGATCTTTACTTTTCTTACATTGTTAAAGTAAGTTTATTTTATATTTGCTTTTATACAGACATCACGCTTTTAATTTTTAATTTCTCTCGTAATAGAAAATTACGAATAACAGTAATCGTGTGACTGAGGATGAGACAACATTAAATATTCGTTACACCTACGTACGGACAACAGCACGTCAAGCAATGTAAATACTGCGGCATCTTATGCAGTTGTAATAAGGGCTAGTTTGCAACAAAAGTGGGTAACCTGATGTGCTGGCGACTGTACAATCACCAAACTACCGAACTATGTATATAAACAAGTGAATGCAACAAGGTGATGACTGCCTTTATACGGCGTTTTACTGGCAAATTATTGCTCCAAAATAAAATAATAACATTTTGATTTGATTTGACTGATGTAGTAATACTGGTTTCGGTGATGGCAACAGTGATTCACCATCGCTTAATAAATCAAACTGGATCAATTGAATCATATAGGTCAAAAGGTAAACAGATGGAGATTTTCCATCACTGTTGTAGTGTAGATTTCGCGATGATGTAAAACATACAAAAATACAAATACAAAATACAAAAAATACGAAATATTTTATTACAGTAACTCAGTCTAATACAATTATAGTTAATTAATATATATATAGTTGTGGAAACTCCGTTTAAAACATGGCATGTGATGCTGGTCGTGTAGCCTGAGTTTTGAGTAGTATTAAACACATACTTCCTCTGCGAAAATAAAACATGGAACTGCGACGGCGCATTCTTATCTCTCTTTTACACTCACAGGCCTTATGGAGAGGCGTAGTGCTGCACAGCACACTGCACAGTTATCGATAAGCGCATGCGCGAACGGCTCACTCCCTAGGTGCCCTAGGTCATAAATGATTTATGGCCGCAGTCTGCAGAGGAAGCGAGTGTTTAATATTAGTCCCCCTAGCCGATTTCGACTACGGTGGTCAGTCACAACGACTAACCGACTGAGCGGGACATGTTATAGAGCACAAGTATGTGCGCAAACACAGGTGCACTCTCTATTCCTTTCACTCTCATAGCCCGATGGGACAGCAATCTGACACGACCGGAGAGAGATCAGGCGCAGGACCAACGGCTTTACGTGCTTTCCGAGGCACGGGGGTGAAACACCGCCAACTTCCAAACTCCGGGCTACCCTGAGAATTTCTGAACAGAAAAATCCAGGTATATATTTTTGGCCCGACCCGGTATCGAACCCGGGACCTCCGGCGCAGCCGTCGATTTAAAATGCGACCCTCTCACCGCTGCGCCACCGAGTGTTTAATACTACTATAATATTTCAACC
The DNA here is from genome assembly GCA_963584085.1 of Pyrausta aurata. Classification (NCBI taxonomy): domain Eukaryota; kingdom Metazoa; phylum Arthropoda; class Insecta; order Lepidoptera; family Crambidae; genus Pyrausta; species Pyrausta aurata. Next base: position 7,678,535 of record OY757274.1, read on the forward strand.
TCCCCTTTCTCCGCAGTGAAAGACAAGGCAACGTTCTCCGCGCTCCGGATGACACTTACGCTCATGGCGATGCAGACCCTATCAGGGTGCTTCGCCCTCATGAACTTCGCGGCGGATGTGTTCAGCCGCGCGGGAACGCACTGGAGCCCTAACACACTGGCCCTGTTCATGGGGTCGTTGCAGTTGGCTGGGTCCTTCTTTACAACCATGTCGATTGAGAAGTTTGGGAGGAAGGTAAGTTAATATTAGCGTAACCTAACGATTTAATCATACGTTTGTCTTTTATTTGCACTCGTAAATAGGTATTGCATAAAATTGTATGCGCGTACTTACTACTCGTATAGGGAGGTTCGACAAATGCCTATTTCAGCAATTTAAAGTTAAAGCACCATTATCCATGATTAATTAATTGACTATCATAGGTACAGCACAAAGCATTTGCAAAGTAAGTTAGGTTACTTCCGAAAACTTTTTAACTGCAGGCTTTAGATTTAATATTTTCCTCTATTGATTTATTAGAATCGTACACACTTTTCAAAAAATATCTATCCTTTCTATCAGTAAGAAGTATTTCTACGCAAGACCAAAATCATATGCCCAGCAATGTTCTTTTAAGCTAAATAACAAAATAGTCATACCTGGTTCGCCTTCCTTGCAGTACCCGCTAGCCTGCAGTTCTCTAGTCGTCTCCATCTGCATGGCGACCCTAGCCACAGGGTTCCTGGTAAACACCAAGGATGTTCCGTGGCTGCCCGTTGCGGCTGTGTGTGTTTGCATCCTTGCGTATGGCGCTGGGTTGGCGCCAGTACCTATGGTTATCATGGCTGAGGTGTTTACCTTTCAGGTAAGTAAATTTTTAGGGTGTTACTAAAACTTCGCTGTCTGTCTGTCCACCCGTCAGTCTGTCAGTCACCAGGCTGTATCTCAAGAGCCGCTATAGCAAGATAGACAGTTTTCACAACTTATGCATTTCTATGGCCGCTGTAACAAAAAATACTAAAAACAAAATAAAATAATTATATAAGGGGGGCTCCTATTACAACAAACGTGATTATTTTGCCCTTCTTTTGCTAGATATTAATTGTTTACCAAGTCAATGGCATGAAACCCTTCTTGCGCAAGTCCGACCCGCACTTAGCCGGTTTTATTATTATTTGATTTTGTATCTTCTTTCTGACACTGAATCGATACTACCGACTTTTTTTACAAGTTCGAAAGTGGGTAGGTATACCGATACTACCAGATACTACCGTACACACAAAAAAATATCGCGCTGCTGTTTTTAAAAATATGTAGACGATGTTGAAAAGCGGATGTTTTCGAATAAATATAAGCGGGTACATAATCATTTGCCTGAACTCCCTACGAAACCACTGTCGTTAGCATCTTTACAATCGCATTCATTTCTGAGTGCCAATACCGAGGTATCCAAATTAATTATACTTTATTCATTCATATTAGTTTCAATTCTCATAATAAATGTATAGACCAGACTAGAGATCCTTGTAACACACAAGACGTCGAAAGAGAATCTTTTTTCTTTGTATCTAAGACCGATATTAAGGTATAACTGGTATAGAATGCTATATGGCGTTAAATTCACCTATTGTACAAATTTTGGTTGTGCAATAAAGTTTACATAAATATTCTTTTCCACAGATGCGAGCACGAATGGCAGGCGCCTCCATGGCTTTCTCGTTCTTCTGCAGCTCCATGACAGTCCTGTTCTACACGCCAGTAGCGAATCAGTTCGGTGAATACGTTGTTTTCTATACATTCGCCGCTGTGACTCTGTTTGGTGTTGTGTACACCTTACTGTGGGTGCCAGAGACAAGAGGAAAGAGTTTGCAGCAGATACAGAGCTATTGGAAGGAACAAGAGCCCGAATTTGTTTAGTATTATAAGTTAGTATGTGAGATTGATAGAATTGTTTCAATGAGATTTTTTATACTCGTAAATCAATAAAATTCTAGAGTATAAAAGGTGGTGCTAATGAATGTATATCTACTCAATGTCGTCTGTACCTAATGTCATGTTTTACACTGTTATGTACATTTAGTTAGGCTAATTTATATTAAAACTTAGTGTGGAATAAACGGTTACTGTCTCCAAATATAATAGTAAAACAATATAGAAAAATCAGCACGTTGCATTTTCATATGCATTTTGTGATACGATTTATTATTATATTCTATATAACTATAAATTTTACTATAAATTTTAACTTTACTGATTGAACCGTCTGTCCTCATGTTCGAATCATAACTAAAGTGGATCTACATCACTTACTTTACTAAGGCGAATAAAAGAGCAAACGTATATTTATTGTTTTATTTAATACATAACTACAGAGAATCATCACTGCGCCGGGGGGCGCCCATACGTAACTCCAGACGTTTTTGGTAAACTTACAAAACAATTCAAATCGACAGTGTAATTTAACCAAAACTGCGTGAATATGAATATGAATTATAAATACGAGGACTTTAGTTGTATAACCAATTGTTTTGATCTGACAGCTCAAGCGGAATAAGCCCTAACTGATTTATAGTGCGATTCTTATTAACTACTTTTAAAACTAATCAAAAATGACAACTAAAAAGAAGCCCTGCGATTTTTATATAAATCAATTTATATTTCGGATGAAATCCTTTTGTCGACGATGCAGAGATTATATTAACGGTAAGAAAAAAAGAATCGCACAGTGAAACTTACTGAAGCTACTAACATTTTAAATTAATAGTCCTACATCACACAAACGAATTAACTTAACATAAATTTAATGGCATTATCAACTAAAATTGGTTTACTTGGGATCGGTTTCATACCAAAATTGCTTTAACATAAAAGACATGTTTAGTAATAATATTGTAATATACCACGTGAAAACGTTTCGATACGTCATTGTTGTTTTATTATTTTTCTTTTACAATTTTACCAGCAAGTCAATTTAACACAGTTGTAAAACTTGGATACGCCGTGTTTTAAGGCCCACTTGCGCACGATGATTTCACCCAGGATTACGCTAACCCTCATTTATTAAATCATCATTCTGTCTCTGTCAGTATATTTGACGTTGACAGAGACAGAATGATGATTTAATGCAGGGTTAGCGTAATCCTGGGTTAAGTCATCATACGCAAGTGGGCCTAAGTATACTTACTTTTGAACCATGCATGGCTAAACATACTATGGCCAATTTTAACAATCTTGGTAAGAAACAGCAAACAAACAGGGTGTAAGAGTGACGAATCTACCATTTCTATTAGGAAATGCCTTGGCGGCAAGGACCCAAAATTATACAGACAATACAAAATTACAAACGGATCGACCGGCCGAATTAAATTATAACTAAAACAACTTTCAAACAAACATTAAGATAGTAAAACTTATGATTTAAAAACTATAATACAGACTTCTATTCTATAGCTATAGATAGCGTAGTCATCCATTTAGTTCATTTTCTCGTACGACGGCCATCGTTTATATAAAAATATGACGTGTTTTGGGAGGGTTAGAGAATCCAAATAATTTGTATCAACTCCTAGATGGCGCTGACTCAAAAAAACACATTACGTTTCATCTGACATTATTTTCCTAACTGAACAAAAAATAGTAAATCCCTTCCCAAGCACGTCTTAAAATAAACTTTTATGAGGTCATCATGATAAAAAAGTATATTTCCAATGATTTCAAAGTTTTTTGATTTTATGACTACAGCGCGATTGAGATTTAGATATAATCTTAACGAAAACATAAAAAGAAAAAAAACATCGCCTTTATATTGTCACAATTAGAGGTTATGCTTTGTTTCATAAAGATTTATTAATTTGAACATAATCCAACAAAGAAAATAGGGAATCGAGTTTACATCTGACAAAGACCTCGTGTAATGTAAACCCTTGATTATCTGATAATCAAATAGTATATTTCTTTTTCCTATATGTTCATTTATACATGATAAAGACGTCGAAGTATCTAAATGCGCATTCTCTCAACCATTCCTTAAGAAGTAAGACTTATAGGTACATACAATAAAATGTGGTTACAAAGTAACCAGAGTCTCAAACGATTTTAATCTTTATTACAAAGATGGTAGCGTCAATGTTCAATGGGTTGATGTTTAAAGCTAGCACGATTGATTCGTGTTGAGACGTTATCGTATCGTATTGAGATTTGTAATAAAAGTAACGAGATTTATTTGTTTTGTGAGTTTAACAATCACTCCTTTGTCGCAAAAGTAAGGGGTCTACTGTGTACTTAAGTTTATGCCAATATTACAAATATTATGACAAATAATAACAGATGTTATAAATAATTTCTCATTACGATATCTCCAACGCCCCGTGCTACATGAACAGTCTTCGTAATGATAAGCGTATTGATACCTTGGGTTGGTTTACACCCAACGAAACGGAGTGTCTGTCTGTCCGGTTGTGTCGAGCGACCTTGGATCGGCAATCAAATAGTTACGGTATTATACAAAAACAATAACAAATTTCCGTCACGGTATGCGATAACCCTTATTTTCAAGTAGATATGATGGACTTACCTAAATTTGCAAAACACAGAATGAATCAGTGTTGAATTCCAAAATAAGCGCCATTCATAGGTCATTTCGGGGTAGAGTTGGCCTGTGACTTACAGAGGTTTGATATTCAACGACTCATAAAGATTTTATAATATAATTACATTAGAAGCATTAGTTCAGCTGTTGTTTAATAATAATGGTTCTGCGTTTCGTATACTTTATTATTTAATCATTGATGGCCAGTACGGCGTTTTTCTGTTTTAAAGGGCAAAATAGAGTTATTACGATTTTGATTTAGCTTCATAATCAGGCTTGCGAGTCCAAAGATAATTGTAAGATTACCTATGTATCTGATACTACGCCTACATCCCTATTGAACACTTGTATAATAGCCGCGTTTTTAATCAACTATTCAATTGACGATTCCGGGTCGCGTCTTTTATACAAATCTATTGACAGCTGTCATCTACATCTGCCGTATGTCAAAATCAGGTAATATTGTCAATGCAGCTTATAAAATAACTGCGACTAGGTTTAGCCGCTAAGAGAATGCTATTTTGTCGATTTAAATTTTGTCACGAATTGTATTGAACGAATTTCTGTTTGCCATATTCTGTTAAAATTTAAAACCTCAAGGCATTCTCTGGTCGGCTAAATCATTGTATTCTTATTGTGTACCCAAAGACCAACATACAGTGGTCTTTTAATCAGCACAGTAGAGGCTATACACCTGTGACTGCTGTTTATTAAAACCATGTTTACATCAGTGTGTTTTTTCCTTTCTTGTTTGATGGGGTATCAGTGTCTCGTACGTTAATAAATATAATCTATCTATCGTATCTTTCGATTGGCGCGAACATAAGTTCACCGCCGTGGGCTCACTGTTTCGCTAATGGCACAAGTGCAGCATTTACACGGCCAAAAGACAAAGAAAACAACAGTTTGAAGATTTTTGAACGATATAAAACTAACTTTAAAAAAAATCGATACAATTTCGATAACATTGTGACGACTTTAAAGGTATCAACGTACGAGAACTGGGGCCTAACCGTATGACGATATCCATAATTTCGACTCTAGCTCGCTCGCTATTACAATAACGCTGTCAAATTACATATATTTAGTTACGACAGCAATTTGAAAAACCCAAAGTAACCACTAAGATTTAACAACGCTGACAAAAAATCAGCAGGCAGTTAATTTATGCTGCACTTGAACCAAGCCATAAGATTTCAATGGCATCGCCTACACTTGCTGGTTTCGCTATCACTATGAATTTGACATGATTTAGACAGCTAGAGTCGACTGGACATCGTCTTACCGTAGTCTGTACAGTACAGAACAACAGCACGTAAACACTGCAGTATCTTATGCAGTTACAATAAGGGCTAGTTTGCAACAAAAGTGGGTAGCCTGATATGCTGGCCACTGTACAATAAGGAATATCTTATCTGTTGTGTTTCATTCGGTTGGTATTCACTCGCTGATGGTACGCTTGGAGGGCGGCTCTTCTAAGTCTGTCTCTGGAGGCTGCTCTAGGCCCGGCAGTTGAATCTGCGTGTCCGCTGCTTCTGATGGCTGAAGGAGATAGAGAGAGTAAGTAATGTGGCTAGCAATCTGGTTTATGGGGGTCATATATCACTTAGACTCGAGTGACAGCCCGACTAAGCACGAATGCAAAATGGTTAATTAATTTCTAGCAGTTACAGGACCTGCTTTCTTGTTATATGTCAATTTAACGTCGAGCGCTATTCAAACGTCTGATAAAATCTATCAGACTGAATACGTATAAAACGACATATTTTAAAATGATATTTACATAAATGATCGTATTTTATTAGACGAATATTTCTATCTGACTTTTTATATTAATATTAAATCCAGCAAGAAAATAATGTTACGATGCGACGTAAGAGTAGTGCTATTGAGCAAAGACCATTAAAAAAACTTGATACTTTCTTAAACACAAGTGTTTCGTCATTACTTCTTATTCTTCTATTCACACAATCACAGACCTTCGTCGCATCGTAATGTTTACAATATTGCCGACCGCAAATAGTGAGGAACATATAACATAAACTAGCATAGAACAAAACGGATTCTATAGCAACATATGGACGTAAACAGGGATACAACGCAAGGTAGACATGACCAACTCAAATTTCGCCAAAAATAATCATAAGAAGCTTTATTTTTTGTTATCAATCGTAAATAATATAGACTGTAGCCCCTTCTTGCATTTTTTATATTGACTAACGACTGACATTACAAACAACTTTCTACACACTTTTGTATGGCAGACTGTGTAAAGTAATTAAGACAAATTTTGTATGACAGCTTATAACTTTTAAATAAATCATAGTTACCTCAATTCTATAAAATCAAATACTATGTATTTTTACAAGTTTTGTTTTGATAACTTATGATACTTTTTTTACTTTTTATACGCATCTAGACAGATGTAAAGCTTAACATCTCAACCAAGAGATAAATACCGGTCATTTTGAGTTTCCAATAATTAATTATTTCGGGCACTAATTACCAAGTGTATTACGTGGGCAATATTTATATAGTTTACCCTTAATCTAGACAAGAAGGGGCAACAACTACGAATGTCTAGTACGAGTAACGTTTACCTTAGCATCGATACTCCCTGAGCGTCCAGAGGCAAGCTTGGAACAACATCACCGGGGTAAGGGCGAGGCGGTAGCACGATCAACATTTACATTCTCTATGGTCGTAGGTTTATGGTAATTGGTCAGCGGTTTGAGTGAAGTGAGGTGGGTAACGAAAAAAATATATAATAACGAAGCCTAGTTAAGATTTATTGAGCTTAGAAATATGCGTGCGACTTGTCTTGTGTGACTGTCAAATGCGGAAAATCGCATGAGCCAGTGATCGTCGTAAGGTATAAAAACTGCCTTATATTAATGCAGTAATTTCTTTTTTGTTTGTACCACTTCTCACTTATTACTGATATTCCGCCACTAATTAAACTCTCTGCATTACCAAGCGGTTGACTGGTAGAGAATGCCATAGGGTATATAGATAGTGCCATCCACGAAGGCGCGCCCCACTCTTTTTTTGATTGATGAAGGTGCGGGGGGTGACACGCGCGTCAGTTGCGAGCCGGCCGTCATTCAAATATTCAGACTCGTCACGAAAGTGGCTCTGCTTAATTTATTTTTAAAATGACAAGGAAAACCCAGTGTGTTGTACTAAAAAATAAACCTGGTATAATCTACTGTCATTATTAAATTTACTGAAAGAATTATAATGGTAATTTAAACACCATAAACAATTTTAAATAAAAAAAAACATGTGGTAACTTATAATATTACCGGAATGTACTTTATCGGGGAAGGCTATAAAACATTAAACTAGAACCTACGTGTACGAAGAAAAAACAATTCACGCGTATGAAGTCCCGGTGGACCGATGGTTCTCTTATAAAGAAAGTTTTTAATTATTTTTTTAAATGTTATAAAACGTTCTTACGTATTTCGTTTACGTCAATAGTAAAAATGATGCTTGTGCAGTTTAAAAATAATATATTACTTTTCTAGTAACTAACCATACCTACTTAAAACCATATCCAAGTAGAGCATCTTTCCCTTTGAGTGTATTTTTTGAAGTGTGCTTGTCATTCATTAGTCATTATGATGTTCCAAATTCAATTGAAAAACTTGCACACATGTACTTTAAACGATTTGGACGAGTGGTGGGGCGCGCCTTCGTGGATGGCACTATCTATAGTCTGCCAATTGTACAATTTTCAGTGCAATAAAGTTCAGGCTTCGCTATTATTTATTTAATGATACAAACGTGTAGTGAGTGGGCTTCGAGCTTGGGTATAACATCCCATACAGATTTAACAGAAAATTATCAAGGCGTGGTGAAGTGTTGTTTTTTATTAAAATGCGTTTTTTAGATTGTTCTGTTATACGCCGTGATTATCCAAGGCCATAAAAGTGTGAATTATTGACGTTTTAGTGTTGGTAATTTAAAACATACTCGCAATAAATCGGACAAACATTAATAGAAAGTTTCAATTTTTAAAGACTGCTCCGAGCTGATAAATGATGATAATTATAGATTTCATTAAAAAAACAATAATCAGCAAAGTAAACAAAGCATATTATAACACAATAACACATCACCACGCCCATTATAATTATAAGGTGGACGCGGGGAGGCGAGAGCGGTGTGCCCCGCAGGCGAGGTCTCAATGAAGCGGTCTACCTACACACAAACCCATATATTCTTAATAACGCAAACAGTCTAATAAACCTGTCTTTACTATTTTTTATTTTAATTTAATAGGTCTATACTACAGTTGACAATCGGAGAAATTTCTATTTCTATTATTACTATTATTATTACACTGTTCTTCTTCGTCTTCTTCTCTTTTATGGCTAATCTGTGCTGTCACATTCGCCAATGTCACGTGAGTATAGTTTTATACACTGTTTGTAGGGAATGAGTCACTGTAATTCTGTGTTACTTGTTAATTTCTAAACTATTACACTGTTTTGTCTCATTCTTTCATGGCGCTGTCATCATTTGACAGAAAGTGTCAAAACAGTGTAAAGCTGCCTCTTGACTGTGGGATATAGTATATTAATATATATTACGTAATATTTAATATCCCGAGATATATCTTTCACCCGTTCACACTATGGGATATATATTTTCTAAGTTTTGTACGGGATTGTTCACGACCGCGGGGGGCGGAGGGGCGTGCGGGGGGCGGAAAATATATATTTCTCCAAAACATATCATAGCTCGGGATATAAAATATAATATTTCTCAGCG
>OY757274.1:7688080-7748190 GCA_963584085.1 Pyrausta aurata
ACCTTGTTAATAAGGGAATACACTCGCCTATTGAACTAACAAATCATGATAAGAATGAAGTTGGCTATTATAAAAAAAATCTAAAATAAAATAAAAATCTGACTTTGCAGTGCATCTATAATTCGTTAGTTATACACAAAAGACTCAAAACTAATGTTAATGTGTTCTGATTTAATTCAATATAATCTAATTCAATCAGAACTATAAATTCAATTTTGGGACAATGGAAATGTGTATACCTATCAAATACAAAAAAACCAGCCAAGCGCAAGTCGGACCCGCGCACTGAGGATTCCGTACCACCCTTAAACTGAATTCGGGGTCCACTTACTTCCACCTAGCGAATATATCACACTATTTTTTGACAGCAACAATAACTTTGTTTTTCATAGTGTTTGTATGAAAGATAAAGTTATATTTGCGGTTGATGAAAATATGCAATATCTCAAAAACTACTAATTCGATATCATTCAAACCAATTTTCGTTGCAAGTTTTTGTTGATGCTTATAGTTTCAGAATAAAGTGGCTGTGACATACGGACGGACAGACAGACAGACTTGACGAAACTATAAGAGTTCCGTTTTTGCCATTCGGCTACGGAACCCTAAAAAGTTTAATATGGCGTGAAACGCGATCAGGAAGGAAATGGTATGGTATATGTTTTGAGAAGGAAGAAAAGCAACCGAACTAAAATAGGCAAATTGCAAAAAAGATTTATGCTTTGTCTTGGTAGGTTGAATGTGACATCTATAAAAGTCGCGTCCACGCGCCTCGCGATCGCTCGAAAAACGAAATCCGTCAATACGATTATCGTTTTTCGGATCCGAAACATTTTTAGTACAGAATGCTTACTACGAAATGCTTTGAATTCGCAAAACGATCATCGTTTCGACGGATTTCGTTTTTCTTAGTAAACCTTCAGATCAGAACGCGATGTGGTATGCTAAAATGGTGTATCACGGATGTGCCAATCAAAATAATAATACACATACACATCCTTCTCTTCACGCGACCGCCGGCGGCCACTCAATCCCTGATCGTCGAAGCTCAAATGCACCCACCTGCAGCTCTGGCGGCAGGAACACGCGCGTGTTGACGAAGTACTCGGACTGCGGCGCGAAGTACATGGTGGGGATGCGCGCGTCGGACAGGAAGTCGCCCAGCTCGAAGCTGGACGAGCGGCTCCATATCACCGACATGGCCAGGTCGCACGTCGCCCATAGTTTCTGTAGTTACATTTTGAGGTTAGAATACAGAAATAATAGTTTATTTTTGTTTTTATAGTGTTTTGTCACCATACAAACTTAGTAATATAAATTGCACTTGTAAATAATTCAATTATACGGGGTGACTTTAAAAACGTTGGCAATATTTACAGTCCCTTCCACATATTAAAATAAAAATCCATTTATTTGATTAACTGCGAAAAATTATAAAGTATTACTCTTATTTTTAATATCCATTTAGGCGGAGTAATTTTAGATACTTAAATATTATTTGTAAATTTTAGAAAATCTTAAACTGTAATTTTTTTGTTTATTTTGAAGCAATGATCATTGTCAAGTGTTTAATATGTTTTTTCTCGGTTCCATCAAATAATATTTTATAACAATTGATTTCCACTTTATTATGTGGATAGGACTATAAATCATGAGTAGGTTATTAGTTTAAAATATTGCAAATGTTTTCAAAGTCACCCTGTATAGATAGACAGTGATTCTTAAACCAGAATTCAAATCTAATCCGGTAATGCTAAGACTCCCAAATAGTACCAATAAAAAATGATACGCTACCTATGGGATGGGCAAGGTAGAACGATTAAATAATCAGTCGACCATATAACTCATGCATTAGCAACTTTAAACGACAAGGCAATCCGCCAATTACTGGGCACAGCAAATTGATATTTATTTTGTAAAACAATATTTTTATTTATCTATACCAATAAAATGCTTTGTCCTGAACCACACCCCGGACACTCGGAAGAAACTTTTCATTTTGGCCATACATTGACAGACGGCGTGTTGCACAGACGCTGCGTTTGTGTGCGTGCTATAAGGGTTGACAAAGTCTGTTTATCTGTTACACCGGTCATAGCTATTTTCACTTAAATAACAGATACCTAAACAACGTAATTTACTTTAATTTAGTATACCACGTAACAAGTACTCATTTTTGTAATGTCATATTCACGTGGTATCGTGGAGAAATAAAAATATATTATCTACCTTAGCAACACCCAATTTCACTGATCACATAAATATTACAATTATAATTTCTTAACTACACATAATTCTAAAGAATGTTACCTTTACCTAACGTTTTTAAAGTTTTTCACTGTAACTGAATAGTTAGAATAGGTTAGTTACGGTTGCATATTTTGTATGAAGTTACTTACTGTCTCTCATCTTTTGGGAAACAAAAAAAGCTTCTATCGGAGTCATTTCTCCAGGAAGAAAGACACCCGTACACTGCACAGTGACAGTACTTAGGCATCTCTCGTACACAAAACTTTGTACTTCCGTTAACGTCGCAAACATGCGCGTGCCATGCGAGCTAGGCGGTCCCCTAATGAGAACCCTAATTCCGGCGCGATAGTGAGGTAAGTCAGACTAGGGAGGGGAGGTGAGTGTCCGTTCTGTATGTAGTACTATTATATATTCTGTGCCTGAACGACTGACTGACTGACTGACTGATGGATCAACGCACAGCCTAAACCGCTGATCGTAGAAACCTGAAACTGGGAGGGTGTGTTCTTTGTATGACGTAGGGATCCGATAAGAAAGGATTTTTCGAGATTCTACCCCTAAGGGGGTCAAAAAGGGGTGCAAAGTTTGTATGGAACAATGTGATCCCTTGGTCCAATCTACTTCAAATTTTGCATACACATTCTTTTACAGAATTGACGGAAGATTTATTTTATATTTTATTTCAATTAATCTCCTAAGGGGGTAAAAAGGGTGACCAAATTATTCTGGGGGTAATTTTCTTCGAAGTTGATATCAAAACTCTTTAGTGCTAATGATAAAAATATTTTGTATATCATTTTTGACAATCATTTGACATGTCTGAGACACAATGTTTTGACACATGTTTGTTATTGATGTTGCTCTTGAGAAAATGCTCGAGAAGAGATTTTATTCCTTAAACAGTAAATAATATTTTTTGTGTTTAAACAGGGTAGGTATCAAGCGGTCTGTGTACAGTGTAGATTGCAGGTCGTCTGTTCATATTGTCGGTGGACATTCAACGCTGTTTCTGTGGTCGAAGGGTGTCCAATCTTTTTTTTTGCAAACTTTTCGTGGGGGCCTATGTTTAGCAGTGGACGGCTTTTGGGTATTGATGATGATGATGATGGGGTAGATCCCTACATAGAATTAACTCTTTGAATTCACGATTTGAATTCGAGAAAGTAGAGTATTCGCTATGACTATAAACAAAGCTCAAGTTCAAACTCTTAAGGTAGCGGGAGAAGACTTAAAAGAATTTGCTTCTCCCAAAGCCTGTATGTGGCGTGATGCTGTGTAAGCGCACGGAGTATAGCCTGGTTTTTTCATTAGCTCTCGAAAGAAATATACGATTGACGATAGGCGTAGTAAGTATTTCCATTTCGTTGTAAAATAAAAAGATATTATCCCCGTGTAAGTTTGTCCAGATTAAAAACCGGGCTGCGTGTTGTGTGTTTATAAAATATAACATTTATCTTTACGCATTTTTACGTATATATTTAAAAACTGGATGTTTTTGTTTGTTTGTTTGAACGCGCTAATAACAGGAACTATTGGTCCGGTTATAAAATATGTTAGCTACATTGTTAGACAGCTAATTTATGAGGGAAGGCTATAGAAGCAGTTTAATGCGTATAGGCTTATAAATATTTTCGCTACGATCTATCTATGGGAACCAAACGGAGTAAAACTATTACGCGCGTACGAAGTCGCTGGCGGGCCGCTAGTTCATTTATACTTTATTACACAAGCAAAAATTGTACAAATGGTGGACTTAACGCTTTAAAGAATTCCCTACCAGTCATACCTTGGGCTTAGCAGAAATATTTATATTTGAATATTTTCATTCTTGGAATGTAGTATATATCAGCAATTATTACAAAATAAATGTCAGCCTGATATCTAAAGCGTTCCTGAGAAAAAGGGTAGGGACAGACATCCGGACGGACAAGGAAGTGTAGGATTTTAAACTTTCGCGTTGCATTGCAATTACTATTAGACATAACGGGTCTGTGTTGACTCGTGACCACGGCAGTTGCAATACCGCCGAAACGTCGAGCAGTGAGTGATAGCAACTCATAAGTTTTTATTCGCGTTTAGACCCGTCATGTCTAATAGTTAAGGAAAAGGAAGTGATCCTATAAGGGTTCTGGTTTTTACCTTTCCGAGGCACAGAACCCTAAAAATTGACTAAAGTTGGTTAGTACCATAAAATTAATATTCCTATCGGAAGAGAAGAACAAGTAAGAGCTGTCAAACAAACCCGATTTCAGATGACAGTAAATAACTTAAGAAAGTAACATTTGTAATTTAAAATGAGATAACCTTTCGTTCAGGTGATTTAAACCAACCTTCCTAAGTTTAACATATTAGTTTACTGTATGATAAATAGTCAACACAAAATATCGGACATGCAGCCCTAGTGTAAAACGAAAAATGATTTCTTGAGACAAATATTCGTAGATATGCATTACCTACCTGTAACGTGTTATTCTGTCTTTACTTTTTACGTAAATTAACGTCCATAGATAGAATAATCAAACTGCGTACTTTAAATTTGAAGCGCATTGGTAAATATAAATCGTATTATAAGAGGCTTCGATTTGAACTAATCTACCTGTTAAATGAATACTTGTTGGGGTTATTTCGTTATAATGAACAACAATCAATCACCAATCAAGTCACCATGTTTCAGGATAACTTTTTCTAAAAAATATACACATATTCACTTGAATAAAAAAACACATGAAAGAAATTTTCAGCGAGCCTCCATGGGCCTCTAAACTGACTGACAGTCGCCAAAAACGGTTCTGCTACATCGCATCTCGCATCTCTTTTTATCACAGAGTTTGCTGCTAGTGACATCTCGCTCTTGTCGTCCTATTCCAAAGGGATAGTAATTTTATGGTTAGTAGTACTCACATAGTTGACGGCGTCGTCTGTCTCGTTGACCGCGTCCTTGTGGTTCTTCATCCGCTCCACGAGGCTCTTGTAGAAGCCGTAGCAGTAGAAGTCGTTGCGCGTGATCAGCGGCTCCAGGATGAACCAGAGGCATTGCTTCACCACCTATTAAATATAAGAGGATTTACCCCCTTATTCATAATAACTAAAACGGTCTTTTAAACCTATTTAAGATATAACACTGTTTGTCACTTTCTGTCAAATGATGACAGCGCCAAGAAAGAATGAGGCAAAACAGTGTAATAGCTAAAATGGGTTTAAAAGACCGTTTGAATTATAATGAATAAGTATTTTGTGCAATCGTATCAACCACAATTTCCTTTAGAACTAAGACAATTATAAACGGCAAACTTAAAAGCTATTTTTTAGTCTCGGCTATAATTGGAATTCACTGAGTAGAATAGTTCGGAAGGGATGTGAAATTAAGCTAAATAAAATATTGAACTTATTGATGGCTACGATCGATAGTCAAAACTTAAGTCGTGCGTTATTGCGGTTAATGCGTGACTTTGAACAGTGGATAAATGCAAAAAAACCGGGCAAGTGCGAGTCAGACTCGCGCACGAAGGGTACCATTGACGAGGTAAACAATTAATATCTAGCAAAAAAGGGCAAAAAGTCGCGTATGTTGATTAGAAATAAACATCATCATCATCATCATTATCAGCCGAAGGACGTCCACCGCTGAACAAGGGCCTCCCTACGGCTTTCCACAACCACCGGTTATGAGCGATCTGCATCCAGTGCGTGCATTTACAAGGTCGCCTATCCATATCCCATCTTGTCGGTGGACGTCCTACGCTGCGCCTTCGGTCGAAGGGTCCGCAGTCTGCGACATCTATGTAAGCCTCAGGGCGGGAGCTGCAGGGTACCTTGAGCTGCGCGACGTTGTCGGCGGCGGTGAAGGCGGGGTCGTGCGCGAGCACCGGCACGGCGAACACCAGCATGTAGTCCGGCAGGATGTGCGGCAGCTGCGACACCGCGCGCTCCACTGCGCACGGACAAACAGTTGCACTATAGGTAAAGCGCGAAACTGACACGTCTGTGACGTCACTTTTGATGTATTTTTCTCCCAAATAATGTAATCCATATTTTTTATTACGAATTAAATGTTCTTCTTCAAGGTACAAGAAAGATCGTTTAATTTATAACAATGATAAGGAATACATTAATTGGGAAGAAAATGAAAATAAAAGCGACAAAAGTGACGTCAGTAACGTCTCAGTTTTGCGGTAGACCTATAATATACTAACCCCCTTATTCATATTAATTCAAACAGTGTACTAAAACTATTTTAGCTATTACACTGTTTTGTCACTTTCTGTTAAATGATGACAGCGCTAAGAGAGAATGAGACAAAACAGTGTAATAGTTAAAACAGGTTTATTAGACTGTTTCCGTTTTTATGAATAAGAGGGTAAATAAATACAATAATAATAAAGTTTAACTGCCTCGGTGGCGCGGCGGTTAGAAGGTCGCATTTTAAACCGACGGCTGCGCCAGAGGTCCCGGGTTTGATTCTCGGGTCAGGCCAAAAATATGAACCTGGGTTTTTCTGTTCAGAAATTCTCAGGGAAGCCCGGAGTTTGGGAGTTGGCGGTGTTTCACCCCCGTGCCTCGGAAAGCACGTAAAGCCGTCGGTCCTGCGCCTGATCTCTCTCCGGTCGTGTCAGATTGCTGTCCCATCAGGCTTTAAGAGTGAAAGGAATAGAGAGGGCAACTTTGTTTGCGCACACACTTGTGCACTATAATATGTCCCGCGCAGTCGGTTAGTCGTTGTGACTAGCCACCGTAGTCGAAATCGGCTAGAGGGACTATTATTACAATAAATAAATATAAATATGCGCCAGACAACATACCCATTGTCTGGTTTCGTGGTAAGGAATTTTGTTCCTTGTGTTACGAAGTGCCAGACAACGATTATGACGGGGGCGTCTCCCATTAATACTTAAATACATATAACATCCATAACTTAGGTACTAATGTTCGAGCTCATCACACAAACATTTGCCCCATGCGGGATTCGATCCCGCGTCGGCCAGCGTAACGGTCAGGAGCGCTAACCACTACACCAAACACGTCGTCAAGTGAACTACACTGATATTTGGTAACAGGGCAGAATAATACAAGTGTTGGGCCTCGATCGACACATTTTTTGCAAAGCTTCTCTATACGTAATAACAATACAAGCCAGGTGTGTTGTGTTTACCGGTGCACAACGGACTCATGGGCTGAATAAAAAAACTGAAAGAGTAATGTATGGTTCGCACCCTTGGTGCCGACGGTGATGTTGCGGATGTACTCGCGGCGGCGCACGACGTCGGCCAGCATGTACTGGCGCACGGTGTTGCGCAGGCGCCGCTCCGGCTCGCGCCCCGCCAGCGCGTACATGCCCATGAAGTCCAGCGGCAGGCACTTGTTGGGGATGCCCTGAGGGCAAAGCATATATAAATTGCTAATCGAAGAACTTTGAGCGTAAAAATCCACAAGAAATAGGCCTAAATTATCAAAGAGCTTAATCAGCGTAAGAATTGAGTGCGTTACTTGAATGATATTTTGACATAAGTATTTATATTTTAAATGTATTCTACTAATTTAATTATTTATTATTGTAATATGAATGGATAATAATTGATATTGACTATTATTGTATTGTATTGTATTGTACTGAAATATTGTATGTCTGATAAGACAGGTCACAGTGAGACGTCATTTTTATGAAGAACTTATGTACCTGTGTTCCACAATAAATTGATTTGATTTGATTTGAACTCACGGCGCGGTTTTCACCAGCGCCGTGAACTTTGTTTTTACTTTTTACATACAAATCTGCATTCTAAAGAGGCGAGAGGAGAGAGTATTTAATTATTCGTTGGTTGTTGCTTATGTTCGATGGTGAAGCAGGCCCTAAGTCTCGTATTACGACTGCAATATTACCTTTGAAAGTCCTTTGTGTAGCTTTGCTGCAAAACCTTCTCTGACTTGTGGTACGTCATCCTGAAAGAGCACAAGATAATAGTTTATAGCACTTGTTGATCGCAATATATGTACCTTTTATTTCATATTCCTAGTAGATATGTCACCGTAATATTATAAAAACCGCGTGATTACAATCTAACGATTTTAAATCCGTAAGATTGAAATCTGTCGATTTATTGTAAACAAACTCGCCAAGGTTTAGAATTTATGCTTTTTTTGGTACTTACATGTCAACCTTACTTTACCTACCCTGACTGACCACTTTGCCCACTGATTCGTCATTTCAGTTTACGTTATAATGTATGAAGTTCGGTACAGTTGATAATAAATCGTCAGATTTCAATCTAACAGATTTAAAACAGTTAGGTTGTAATCACGCGGTAATATTGTGTAATATAAATATTGTTTACATTGTTGGACTAGCAAAGATGAATGGAGGTGGAGTATGGCTCATACTAGCTCATACTTGAGGTAAGCCCTTTGCCCAGCAGGGATGCTTACAGGCTAACTTAAAGTCCGTTTTTCTTTGCTTGTAGAATATTGTAAACAATCTTTGCTTTCCTTTTTTACGAAATGATTAATTTTAAAATTAAATAAACACAAAACTAACAACCTGAGAAATTTTAAATCATATCAGTAAATTAATTTAATTTACGTATTTTATTTTAAAAGTTTTGTTTACAAGTTTTGTTTTGTTTACAACGTTCGAGTAACAAAGAAAAACAGACTAACTTATTCATAATAACTCAAACGGTCTCTTAAACCTATTTTATCTATTACATGTTTTGTCTCGTTCTTTCTTGGCGCTGTCATCATTTGACAGAAAGTGTCAAAACAGTGTAATAGCTAAAATAGGTTTAAAAGGCCGTTTGAGTTATTATGAATAAGGGGGTTACTTTTGAACTTTTAATATAATTCACTATGTACCATAGAATTATTATCCCTTTCGGAATAGAACGAAAAAAGCGAGATGTCAGTAGGATAAAGCTGTGCGATAAAAAGAGATGCGAGATATGATGCAGCAGAACCATTTTTGGCGGCTGTCAAACAGTTAGGAGCCCCAAAGAGCCTCGCTGAAAATTTCTTTCGTGTGTTTTTTTTATAATTTCAAATGAAATTGTGTATATTGAAGAGAAATTGTGCTTCTGAAACATGGGGTCTTGATCGGTGATTGATTATTGTTAATTACAGCAAATTAACCCTTACAACTTCTGATTTAAGAGGTAAATTAATCCTAATCGAAGCCTCTCAATTTACGATTTATATTTGCCAATCCGGTTTAAATTCAAAGTACGAAGTTTGCTTATTCTTTTCTATAAACGTTAACGTTATGTAAAAAGTAAAGACAAAATAAAATAGGCTGCATATTCGATATTTTGTGTCGACTGTTTATCATGCGGTAAACTAATATATTTAACCCATTAACGCCCAAAATGAAACTGCGGTATATTCTTTCGAAATATTATTATGTATTACTTTAATTAGGATTAAATTAAAGGAATATAAAGATAAAAAATAAAAAAAAGTTATAGGTCTTAAGTTTTAAGGGTGTACACAGCTGTGTACAATGGGCGTATTTGGAGTGAAATTGTTTGAGACAACTTTACTCAATGCACAGCGTTTTCATACATATTTCGCAACGCCAGCGGATTCGCTGGTGACAAATAACACATCGCAGTGGGTTTTCAATGCGTTCTGGGTTATGACCGTTGTTGTTCCGCTCTCCAAGCACACCTGATGATGATGGGCGGGTCTTTATTTTTGTTGGACATAAGTAAACCCGTGCAATCATTCGTCTGAAAGATAGCTGGTTCATATAGGTACGTTACCTCTTCTTTAGCTTTACTGAGCATAACATGTAATCGCCAAGCCTTTGATATAGCCATATCTAGCAAGTATGTGACAATAACCCACCACCATTTCTTTATTTTTATGGATATGGGATAAAGGCTGATAGACTGATCTATTTGATCAACTCCACCCATCCAACTATGTCTTTTACTGAGGTCAGGGGATAATATTCATTTAACTTCTAAATGCATTTTAGCCAGCAAGGATTGCAACACTCTTGCACCAAGAGTATCAGCAGTAGCTTCTGCAGATTTTCCGCAATAAACGTCGAAGGAATAGCAATAACCATCTGAGCTTGTTGCAGCCCAATTTCGATAGCCAAATCGTACCGGTTTTCCTTTTGTAAATTGTTTTGATGGAGACGCCCAATGTATTTGATCATAGTTTCGTCAACAGACAAGCTCTCGTGGAAAAACTCCCCACTGACAACAATTTCGCTGAATCGAATTGCATAACAATCTGACGAACATCTGAACGTCTCGTGGCAAACTTGAAGATGCCAAGTCATCTTCATTACCCTCCTCCTCGTCACTCATGATGGCGGGATCCGGTGGAACTAATACCATTTCATACTCCATATCATTACTGTTTGCAGCTAAAATTGACTCTAAAGCTTCTTCGAGTCTTTGATAGTTAGTAAAGGCATGCCTAATTGCCATTGTAACGTAAACGTAAGTCTGAAATCAAAATATAATTTTTGTATCAATCTGCCCATTGTACCTGTCTGTGTACAGTGAAAGAAAAAAGTCATGGTTTACAAGTTTTGTAGTAAATCTCCACTTTTATTTTTTTGTAGCTAACACAAATATTCACTTTTTCAAAATAAATACAAAAATGTTACAATTTATCACTATTTCTAATAAAAAACAATATAGTTATATTACCTTTAACGACGTATTCGGATTCAGCATTATAAAACAAAGTAAATGACTTTTGTTTTCGCGCTACCGCCAATATTTTTTTATTATTTGAAAGCTGGTGTCATCCTGTTTCGAAATATGTAACTTCATCCACACTTACCATAAACAATATGTATTTTTTTATTGATTATATGGCTGTACCTGAGCAGGTACAGAGGGCGTTGATGGGTTAACCTAGAAAGATAAGTATAAATCACCTGGACGAAAGGTTAACTCATTTTAAGTTACTAATGTAACTTACTAAAATTGGTTATTGTCATCCGAAATCGGTTTCGTTTGACAGCTCTTACTTGTTCTTCTATTCCGATACGAATATTAATTTTATGCTGTGTACTCACGATCATGAGATGCGAGAGGTTGTAGAACTGCTCGGCGGTGAACTGGTCCCCGACGCCCTTCTGCTCGCAGATCTTGAGCATCGCCGCGCCCGCCGCCAGCCGCAGGTGCGCCATCTCCGCCGCGGACAGCTGGTTTTGCTGTCGAAGATAAAGGATTTAACTATTTCGTTGTTTGTCACACGGATACGTGACGTTTAGACGTGATAAAAAGTATTCAATGGTTGTTTTTGTTTTGTTTCAACAAAATGAAATTATAGTTTATTTTTGTTTTTATAGTGTTTTGTCACCATACAAACTTACGTTATCCATATCAATAGGCACACGCCAGGATTGCGTAAGACACGGGGTTCAATTCCTCGTCTGTCACAGGTTCACAGTTGTCTTTTTACAAGTGCAATTTATATTATTAAGTTTGTATGGTGACAAAACACTATAAAAACAAAAATAAACTATGTACTGTACACATGTTTAAGTAAATAAATATATCTCATCTTATCTTTTTTCTGTTTTGTATTATGTAAATTCGTCATGTGATTGTGTATCTTATTATATTGTGAACTCGTTCAAACGTGTGTGTGTGTTTGTGATGTCCTAAATTAATAAATTCAATTTCTTTCTTTCTGTCTTTCAATTCGACAATAATAAAGTAAGGGGTATCAAATGAACGAGATAATAACTCTTTATGGAAAATCATAGATTAGTTACAAATTCGTATAAAGGAAATCTAAAATTTATTCGATAATCGAGATTAGTTAATTAATAATTAATATCAAGATTTTGTAATACAAATAAAAATAATAATATCAAACAACCGCTTCTTCAGCGACAATAAAACCTGGGACTGCGACAGTTGGCGAAAAACTATAGATAGATTCTAAAGCTACCACAACGCCATCTAGTGTACGCTAAAAAATGATGGGAGAAAACTGCTTATTGGATGAGACTATTCGATATGGAGAGCGGGGTACAGTACTGACCTGCAGCAGGTCACCCTTGTGCACGATGAAGCTAGTCCCGCTTGCGGCCGAGCAGCCAGCGCGCCATGCACTTGAGCCCCTCGAGCTTGCAGCGGGTCTCTTATACTGTCTGCTGCGGCTCTAGTATACAGTATAGTACAGTACTGACCTGCAGCAGGTCGCCCTTGTGCACGATGAAGCTAGTCCCGCTTGAGGCCGAGCAGCCAGCGCGCCATGCACTTGAGCCCCTCGAGCTTGCAGCGGGTCTCTTATACTGTCTGCTGCGGCTCTAGTATACAGTATAGTACAGTACTGACCTGCAGCAGGTCGCCCTTGTGCACGATGAAGGCGTTGAGCATGCGGAAGGTCTTCTGCGCGGAGAGCTCGTCCCGCTTGAGGCCGAGCAGCCAGCGCGCCATGCACTTGAGCCCCTCGAGCTTGCAGCGGGTCTCTTATACTGTCTGCTGCGGCTCTAGTATACAGTATAGTACAGTACTGACCTGCAGCAGGTCGCCCTTGTGCACGATGAAGGCGTTGAGCATGCGGAAGGTCTTCTGCGCGGAGAGCTCGTCCCGCTTGAGGCCGAGCAGCCAGCGCGCCATGCACTTGAGCCCCTCGAGCTTGCAGCGGGTCTCTTATACTGTCTGCTGCGGCTCTAGTATACAGTATAGTACAGTACTGACCTGCAGCAGGTCGCCCTTGTGCACGATGAAGGCGTTGAGCATGCGGAAGGTCTTCTGCGCGGAGAGCTCGTCCCGCTTGAGGCCGAGCAGCCAGCGCGCCATGCACTTGAGCCCCTCGAGCTTGCAGCGGGTCTCTTATACTGTCTGCTGCGGCTCTAGTATACAGTATAGTACAGTACTGACCTGCAGCAGGTCGCCCTTGTGCACGATGAAGGCGTTGAGCATGCGGAAGGTCTTCTGCGCGGAGAGCTCGTCCCGCTTGAGGCCGAGCAGCCAGCGCGCCATGCACTTGAGCCCCTCGAGCTTGCAGCGGGTCTCTTATACTGTCTGCTGCGGCTCTAGTATACAGTATAGTACAGTACTGACCTGCAGCAGGTCGCCCTTGTGCACGATGAAGGCGTTGAGCATGCGGAAGGTCTTCTGCGCGGAGAGCTCGTCCCGCTTGAGGCCGAGCAGCCAGCGCGCCATGCACTTGAGCCCCTCGAGCTTGCAGCGCGTCTCCTCGGGCAGCTCGTGCTCGGCGCACCACTCGCCCGAGGGCGCGTTGGGCCCGCCCCCGCCCTCGCGGACGAGCAGCTCTTTTACTATCTGCAATCAAGTAAACAAACGTCGGTCAGCACTCATAGTAAAGATAAAGAATAAATCGCATTTCCTAAGGCAAAAGTCACGCTACTGCCGCGTAAGAGCGGTGCCACGATTGCAACGCAAGGGCGCTACTAAGATATCGTCACTCAGCACGCGTACATTTTGACGGTCGGCACAACGAGTAAGTTAGATAATTACTATTTTTTTATTACTATTAATTTCTGTTGTATTTTTTATTCAATGATAAGTTGTGCCAATAAATGGTTTTTATTTTATGTAAAGGAAACGAAGCGGGGGTCAAGTTTGAAATCATTGCGTTAGAATCGGCAACGCTCGTATAGTATCGCTGTCACATACGCACTGTTTTCGCACACGCAACAATGTAATGTTGTGGTTTATAAAGACACTTGGCGTAGCACGGTATAGATAGTGCCATCCACGAAGGCGCGCCCCACTCTTTTTTTGATTGATGAAGGTGCGGGGTGCGGGGGGAGATACGCGCGTCAGTTGCGAGCCGGCCGTCATTCAAATATTCAGACTCGTCACGAAAGTGGCTCTGCTTAATTTATTTTTAAAATGTCAAGGAAAACCCAGTGTGTTGTACTAAAAAATAAACCTGGATAATCTACTGTCATTATTAAATTTACTGAAAGAATTATAATGGTAACTTAAACACCATAAACAATTTTAAATAAAAAAAAACCATGTGGTAACTTATAATATTACCGGAATGTACTTTATCGGGGAAGGCTATAAAACATTACGCTAGGACCTACGTGTACGAAGAAAAAACAATTCACGCGTATGAATGAAGTCCCGGTGGACCGATGGTTCTCTTATAAAGAAAGTTTTTAAACATTTTTTTAAATGTTATAAAACGTTCTTACGTATTTCGTTTACGTCAATAGTAAAAATGATGCTTGAGCAGTTTGAAAATAATATATTACTTTTCTAGTAACTAACCCTACCTACTTAAAACCATATCCAAGTGGAGCATCTTTCCCTTTGAGTGTATTTTTTGAAGTGTGCTTGTCATTCATTAGTCATTATGATGTTCCAAATTCAATTCAAAAGCTTGCACACATGTACTATAAACGATTTGGACGAGTGGTGGGGCGCGCCTTCGTGGATGGCACTATCTATAGCGCAGAGTTAATAAGAAAGTATTCCGAATATCTTTTATTTCATTTTAGAAAATTATCTGTATCATAAATATATCCTACCTTCCTGGAGACAATGTTCTTGATGTGCACAGGGAAGTTGTCGGGCAGGTTGTGAGCGATGTGGCCGAGAGTGACGATGGCCGTGCGGTAGTGTTCCGAGTGTGGGCTGAGGGTAGCTTTTAATGTTTCCAGGATCTCTGTGAAGATCTGGGTGCGCTGTTCTGGTACGTTGACGAATAGGCATCTGGAAACAAACAATAAAAAATATATAATTTTTAGAATAAAAATCAAAATTACAGAAAAAAAGCAGGTCTTTGATACATGTCTCCTGATTGCAAAAAAAAATTAAGACTTTAATCCGTATATCATCATTGATAGCTACCAAATAGCACTCTGTTCAGTGTCCATATAGGTAGTTATGTTTGTGAAACTATAAAGTAACCATAATAATAGAAAACTTATGAGTGAGTTACATTCCTGAAAAACTCACTAGCTGACTCTCATCGTTCATGTCGGAGCCGTCTCACCGAATTAATGAGAGTGAAGGAACAGAGAGTGCACTTGTGTATTTCGCACACATCTAGGCTATAACATCTCTTGCGTACCTGGCCGATAGGTCATATCTCTTGAGAGGTGCCGCCATTACCGAAAATCGTTAGGACAATACTACATACAAACTTGTGAGCGTGATACATACCTGACAGCATTCTTCGCCTGCTTAGGGGTTCCGACTTCCGCGTACGCTTTGCATAACGTGATCAGCTTGGGGAACAGCGCTGGACAGGCTTCACCTGCAAATGACAAAAATATGAGTACGGTTCATTAAAGAATACTACATAAGTAGGCAGCATAATAGGTTTACAATGCTTATCAATACAAGCATTATTTTTTAATGAGCAGGATGGTACGACGTCGATAATACAGACATAGTGTTAACAGCGGAATGATGATTTCTGTACATCTATGGATCAAATATATTTTTTCGTCTGACGTGCTCCTAGCCCGGTCATGGTATGCTACGGAGTAGCAGATACCTTTAAGCGCGGTTGCATAAACAAGCATTCGCGAGATCACGATAAAGTTTGAATCTATTGCTGCATTCAGTGTACACTCAGTATCTCACACACTGCCCTGCTTCGCTTCTGACTTGTGTTTGGTTCGCTTGTGTCTGTTTACTCACTGAGCGGTCTGTATTTCCCGAGGAAGGTGAGCGCGGCCAGTATGTGCCCAGTATGTGCAAGCTGCAGTAGAGAAGTGAGTCGGTTCAGCACGTCTTTGCGAAGAAAGTGCGCCGGGAACTCGACGGACAACATCACGAGCACCTTGAGAGCACACTCTGCACATTTATTTGAATCTATAGCTTAGTTCACCATACTCACTGAGCGGTCTGTATTTCCCGAGGAAGGTGAGCGCGGCCAGTATGTGCGGCGCGACGCCCTCGTCGTCGAGCTCCAGGAGGGAGGTGAGTCGGTTCAGCACGTCTTCGTGGAGGAAGTGCGCCGGGAACACGAAGGACAACATCACGAGCAGCTTGAGACCGCGCTCTGCGCATTTTTCTGCGTCTATGCCTGTGGGAAACAAATTTGGTATTTATTTTTACGTTACAATACTGAGGGAGAACTTAATTGTATTAAAAGTGTTATCTTTTGGGCCCTATTAACGCTACAGAAAATTCAGCAAGCGCTGTTAAGAAGCGCTCAGGAACGAACTCAAGTCACCATTAGATAAATCAGTTTCTTTTTTGCTGACTGGAATATTCACAGATCATTTTGTTAGCCTATGTTCAGCAACGGATGTCTTTTGGCTGATAATGATGATGATGATATTTTTGAGATAGTAAAATATCTCTTAGAAATTATGATATTTCAAAAGTGAACACTACGAACCTCTGTAAGGTTACATAATGAATGATAGTCTAGAAGTCACATGTATGAGCAATTCAACCCAAAAGAAGAGCCAGCATTTTGTTATGCCCATTACAACTCGAATATTATAAAATCAGAGTGGAAAGGATTCTTTAATTCGAACTATCATCAACTTGTCTCTTCGTTACACTCCCAGACAAGTATTAAGATTTTTTTTTAAAGATAAATTATAAAAACCGCCTTCTTTGTAATTTTTTATTGCATGTTTGTTATTTTTTCTTTCGCATTGTCTATTTGACTTACATGTAAACTCTGCAGTGGAAACGCTTAATGCAAGTGTGCTATTATTATTAACCCTACATGAACTATTTTAAAGCTCACAGCTGTTGTTTTATTGGTTTCTATCCTTTAATAAATGATATATTTTAGTACGAAAGGAATAAATATTTGATATAATTAAATTTTAAGAATTTTATTAAAAAAAATATATAGAATTAAAGCTATTTAGGCAGAAAAGTGTAAAGAAAATAAAATACAGTATTTACTCACCACACTCCTCCACAATGGACTGGTCGGTCCCCTTGACAGCGCTCTCCACGTACCCCACGAGAATCAGCAAAGATTCGTGGTCGATCATGACCGAGCTCACTCGCTCCAGAAGCATCTTCACTGTGTTGTAGTATAGATTCGTCATCACCGGTTGGCCTAGCTTTTTGAGGACACTCGACTGGAAAAAGGATTGATTTCCATTTATCAAAAGTAAGAATCAAAATTTATACTAATATTATAAAACTGTAGTTTGTTTGTTTGAACGCGCTAATTGAATTGGCTGAATTCTGGGCTGCTACGTTGTAATTTCTCCATTGTAATTCCTCTATATGGGTTTCCATCGACACGCTAAGAAGAAGAACGCGCTAATCTCAGGAACTCCTGGACCGTTTTAAAAAATAAAATGTGTTGAAAATCTCATTTATCGGGGAATGCTTTAGGCTATGAAACATCACGCTGCGACGGGAGGGGAGGGAGCAAACTAAAAACGCGCGGACGCATTCGCGGGGGGAACGCTTGAAAGACATAACGTGCTTTGAAAAGACCAAAGATTTACTGTTCCTGTATAATCTTATTAGTATTTATTAGTAATACCAGAAAAATGGTAATTGATGAATTGAAAAAGATGATCTATACGAAAAATAGATACTCCAGCTAGCTAGTTGTTAGGTTAAACAGCTATTCTATGTGTGATAGATTGATGACAGATGGTATCATACATGATGGATAATAGGTATAGGTGAGAGAAATAACCACTTTCTGCTTTACTGTAGGTATGTTACTGTAATTTTTTCTAGCCTTTTCATAGGCATTTCATTAAGAAATGGAGCAATATTAACATGCAAACTAAATGAATCAAATACTCACAGTAGTACGAACGCACACCTCGCAGCTAACATTAGGGTTCAGAATAGTCTCCATTCCTTGCAGCAATTCAGGCGCCTGCTTCATATGCAGCGAGAACTTGTTCAGAAACTCCTGCGCCTTCACAGACTCGGGCAGAAATTTGGAGCTTATGTGCAGCACTTTAGCTATCATTTCCTTTTGGACGGCCGGCGTGGGCGGTTTCCTGTGCAGTTCTATCCACTCAGCCACCGTGCGTCGAACGGCTAACTGATGTTTTTGGAGCTCAATGAACGCTTTGGTCGCGTTGTCGTCGACATTTGACATTAGGTAATACAGTTTCTTCATTCGGATCGTTGCCGGCAATGTATACGGTACTAGAGATGTGTTCAATAATCGCTCGACTAGGAGTCGATCTTCTAATGCGGCCATGTAGTAGCCGTGGAGGATTTTGTCTTTGATCCATTGCACTGCCTTTTCTGTGGCAGGAGGAACGCTTTCCTCGGTTAAAAACTTTTTATAAATCATAGCGAGACCGGACATGGCCTCTTTTCGAATTTTGAATTTCTTGTCCAGCGTTCGTTCTCTGACGAAGTGTAGTAAGTCTTCTGATTCAGCGACCGCTTGGAAGTCTCGTTGAGCTGTCGCAATGATCGCCATGACGACTTCGTAGCGGACCTGCTCGTGCGCATCGTGCTGTCTCATCTTCAGCGTCTCCGTTATATCTTTCCTTAAATCCGGGTGGTGTACCAAAAAGTGCATGCAGTACTGCACGCATTTGATTCGTATGGGCACTGATATATCGTTAAATCGTCCCAGGAAAGCCCTCCATAGTCCTGGATATTGTTTGGCCAGTTCGGATCCTGGTTCAGAGAACATTCTAGCTAGTAAGGCGACGCCGCTCAGCCGTTCTTGGAACTGTGCGGACTTGAGTTTGCACTCCAGCTGGGGCAGTACAGCCAGGAGGAGGGTGGGACAGCACTGGTAGAGCTCGTAGATAAGCTCGTACACTTTGGAGAAGATAAGCAGGTTCTTCTCTTCTTTGCCTAGGATGAGGACGTGGTTGAAGAACTGTAACAAAGAGAAGAACCTAATTAGTGCATGATAAGACATAATGTACCACATACAATAACATAATACACACAATGACATAATGTACAGCCACGACCACTCTGTCAAGAGTGCCCGACTAAGAAGAAGAAGACATAATGTATCCGTTGATGCAAGGTATAAAATTAATTACATGTGTGGACTTGCCCTACTATCTAACTTTTTTTATCCAGTACGCTGATAAAATGACTTGAATCTTTTATCTTATTATGGAGTAACCTTTTTTTTTTTACTTTAGATTTAAATTTCAGATCAGATCAGATAATTTTGACAATTCGATAAATTATGCCTAAGAGATCTTATTACCATCATACGATCAGATATTACAAACTGAGTCATGGTGATTCCAGTATTATAACATCTCGAAACGTTATCAATGTTATATCACAATGATAAGCCGCTTCACATGAATGAATGATAAAAACGATTTGTACATAAAATTAAGTTAACGATTCCCCCTGAACTTTATAAATAAAGACTTTTTGTGATACTAGAATATAGTAATTTGCATTCTTTTTCTTTGATATAAAGTCGATAACGAATAAAAAAAAGTTACTCAGTTATAGTTTATGTTGTATGGATAATGCAATCTCAACAGGAAACTAATATCAACTTTTAACAAACTACAGAGCCATTCTGTGTCAAATGTTATACAAATAATTTAATGTGAGTAAACGATAAGCAGACATTGTTTACATTCTATGTACATTTATCGTGAAGATAAATAAGGATAGCCGAAATAATCGATCGCGTAATGAAATTATCATTTGCTGTAAAAATCATAAATTGTTGTATGTGTCCAAATATAAAACTGTAGGAAAAGGCGTCAGATTTTTTTACAATTCATTCAGGTGAATATGACTCACTATCCCCGTGCGCCGTGGTACTAAAGAATATTATGAACCTGTTTGTAAAGACTCCCTTATATTGTACTCGTGTAGAATATACTCTATTTCAAACAGATATTTTCCATATCTGCAGTAAACTACATACTAAACATCATCTTCCATGCGCGAAATACGATGCCTACAAAATGTCGCCACGCGCATATCATGTGTAAGTAGTTATGAAAACAAAAACGTTTTATCTTTCCCAATCTTTGCAACCTAAAACCATAATGCGATAAGCGACTTGTATAAAAATACGGTAATCAAGTCGACATTCGTGAACTGATTGAGTTACTGAATTCATGAACCAAAAGCACTAGTGCAAATCACCTATGTAGTAGATAGATATTATAAACAGATCTTACAGCCTTGTAATAAAATTCAATTTCGCCAAAAACCTGTATGTTTTGTGTTATTGTTATCAAAAGTCAATAAACAGGCTTCAGTGAGATACTATTAGCCCAATACAGATTCCAACATAAAAATAGTCAAAATGTCTCTTTATCTATTCGACAAGCATTTCGGCTTGGCGCTGGCTCAAGATGATTTACGGCTGTAGTGGCACCATCGCTCTCATCTGAGTACTACAGTATACAAGACCACGGAGAAAGCTGGCAGCCGCCGCTCGTGACATTGGTTCAAGCATTAGCTCTCATAATAGAATACTGAAGGCAGTCAATGAGGATATATAACCATAATTCCCATAATTTATTTACCCAAAGGTTATCTGGAAGAGATCGCTTATAGCGATAAGACCGCCTAAATTGTACATTTCCTTTAAACAAATTTGTAAATTCACTAATTTTGTGTGCAATAAAGAGTTATCTATCTATCTATCTATCTATCTATATATATGGGAATCCTATTTACAGGCATTGGCTTCAAATCCACCGGCAGGCGAATCGGCGGTAGGTAGGTAGGTAGGTAGGTAGAATGAGACGTGTTCCTGAGATAGACCTATCTGATCTGATATTATGACTCATTTGTATTTTTAAATGTCTGATGTGTTTTTATTTTTATATCTATTTATAATTTCATTTTACTTTACTTTTTAATTTAGCATTAAGCACCTGAAATAAAGAATTATATTTATTTTATTAAGGTTTCTGCCCACTACACAGTGTACCATACCATCATGACCGTACTAGGAACGTGTCAGACAAAAAATACTTGTATTGAAAACTATAACACAATTTTATTTATTTATTTTATTATTTACTAGCTTTTGCCAGCGACTTCGTCCGCGTGGAATAGTGACTTCTTTCTCCCGTTTTTTATACATTTACCACTATATCTTTGCTCCTATTGGTCGTAGCGTGATGCTAAATAGCCTATAGCCTTCCTCGATAACTGGACTATCCAACACAAAAAGAATTATTCAATTCGAACCAGTAGTTTCGGAGATTAGCGCGTTCAAACAAACAAACAAACAAACAAACAAACAAACAAACTCTTCAGCTTTATAATATTAGTATAGATATAGATTGCACCGACGAAAAAGTACAAATGGCGGACTTAATCCTTAAAGTATTATCTACCAGTCAACCATTGTCACCACTGTTTCCCCTAGACCGTTCCATCACCGACTAACACCGTCGCGTACCATACACGGAGCGGAGCGTCATTTCGCCGGTGATGGTACGCGACGTTGCTAAACCGGTGAACATACGAGTTGTGACCGCGTACGTTATGATGGCGTTACAAGCGCATTACCGTTACTTAGTCATTTGATGTCAGCTCACCGACATACGGGTTGCATACACTAGCATTATACAGGTTACATACTGGCATCATACGAGATTTATATGGGCACAGAACGCTGTCGATCCGTTCATTGGGCATAGTTGAGCGTATCATGTTGCTTTTTGTGTCTGATACGCTCCCAGCACGGTCATGGTATGATACGGTGCAGTGAGTCCAGACCTTTAGGCCCAAAAAACAAGTGTTAGTCTAAATCAACTTGGAAGTTCAACATTTCTCGCCTGAGGAGATCTCGGTGAAGACTGCGGACGGTTACAAAGCTGTGGAGGGCTAACACGAGGAGAAAGAAGACGAGCATGGGTTAATTGTCTTTAACACGTTCCGGGACACTACTCCAGACACAATAGATGTTTTATTGTTTTCACGCCTGTAGGCGGGCACTGTCCCGGAACGTGTTAAAAGCATTCGATTGCTGTTAATTTCTACCAACACCCGTTTTCCTAAAGGATAATGGTCGGCGAAAATAAATCGGTAAGGCCAAGTTCGCACTATGATTACCAGTTGCTACGCAAACTTGATAAATGAATAAAGAAAAGATATGTACCTAAATGAGATTGTGGTTGATCTTATTCAAAACGTAATTAATCTCTATTAGGTCTAATGAATAACTAATAAGAAACTTTGGGAACTATTTAACTGTCTTGATTTTAGGGAACGTAAATACTTCAGGGTAAATAATGGAATTTCGACCTTGTGAATACTTCAGGGTATTGAGTTATCACCCCAAGCAACGTGGCTATAAATAACATCGGATTTGGGGAAAAATACAAATAACAATAGAATAAGTTTTTTTTTTTCAAGTAACCGATGAAATATCGAAATGGTTTATATAAATTTATTGAGTGTACTAAAATATTGAATTAAATTCGAAAAGCTTCCTCAAGATAAGATTGATTTGTAATAAGAATATTATTCTTATCAATCTACATGCTAAATGCATGTCATTTGAAAATTTTATTTATGATTGATTTTAGACGTGCTTTTTTAAAATTTCACTGTTTGGCAAATTTAATCGGGAGAAAGTAATTAAAAAAGAAATACGAATTACTGGTCTTTATACTAGTACAAGCATGCTTTATGTACCAGAAATAGCTTTTGAATATGTAAGCATCCTAATACAGCCATAATATACTACGACCAAACAGGAGGAGTTTGATAGTAACAATTTAAAGTATTTATTAGTCAAAACCATCTTTTGAATAAAGAATCTATACTAATATTATAAAGCTGAAGAGTTTGTTTGTTTGTTTGAACGCGCTAATCTCCGAAACTACTGGTTCGAATTGAATAATTCTTTTTGTGTTGGATAGTCCAGTTATCGAGGAAGGCTATATAGGCTATATAACATCACGCTACGACCAATAGGAGCAAAGATAAAGTGGTAAATGTGTAAAAAACGGGAGAAATTATTTCATCTTTGAAGCCTTCCGTTGCGTGCGCCGTGAAAACGGTTCAAGATACACAAAAAATATGTATTAAAGAATAACCGGAAGTCACTATTCCACGCGGACGAAGTCGCGGGCAAAAGCTAGTATTATAATAAGTACCTACTGTACTTATTGAAGATGTCGCAAATATTTTAGAGGCCACGGTGACCTTGTCTGAAAATGTGTGGCGTAGTACACATGCATAAGAATTACTTTAATGGTAAGTACATTTTAAGATATTGTAAGTAAATAAATATCTGTACTGATATATTATAAAGCTGAAGAGTTAGTTTGTTTGAACACGCCAATCTCAGAAACTACCGGACCGATTTGGAAAATTATTTTTGTGTTGGATATCTTATTTATCGGGGAAGGCTTTAGGCTATAAAACATCACGCTGCGACGGGAGGGGAGGGAGCAAACTCAAAACGCGCAGACGCAGTCGCGGGGGACCGCTAGTCATACATTACCGATGACCATTAAGTAAATATTAAATTTTTGAATTATCATTCATCATCATAACTTTCAAGCTTGACGTATCCAATTCGATACTTCACGGTGAAATTACTCTATGGTTTTAACTGTTGACTTATTCTGAACTTTCTTTGATCAATATGGCTTCGAATTACAGTACCTACTAACTTAATAACTACTAAGTACTTCGCTTTAGTTGGCAGGTCGTTAATTGTACTTTTGTAATGGTAACATTGAACACCAGGGTCACCAGGTGTTAATAATTATGCAAGTTAAATGTGTGCACAGCCTTATATGACACAAAAGGTAGTAAGGATGAATAAAGGTTTGTGACAGCCAGTGCCCTGAAGATTGCCAGAAGATACCTTTTCGGCGGTCACGTTAACAAATTGATGTAAGAGGTTTAGAATGAGGCAGCGGCAATGCAGAATGATATAAGTTATAAAAAGTATTGGCTAGTGACTATAGGTAAACCGCTTGATTGAGACTTCACCTGAGGGGCACAGGGGCGCGGGGGGAGGCGATAGCGGGTCGCGCGAGGGGTGCGGGCGGCGCGGAAACACCCGCCCGCACCGCTCACTAACCGCGCTTTCGTCTCCCCCCGCACCCCGCCGCCCCGCAGGCGTGGTCTCAATTTCGTGGTTTACCTATAGCAATGTTTTTCTAGGTATCGGTGATCAGCACTATGATCTTGTCAGCGAGCGCATCATCGTACTTGTGCTCAAGCTTGTTCGTGAACAGACTAACCAGTGAGTTGTTATTACTACGTATAGAGAAGCTATGCCAAGCAAAAAATGTGTCGCATATAATGTCGACAGGATTGTGACGTACTCCTTGAAATTTAAATTTCGAATATGAAACCGTTTGAATGATGTTAATGCCAAGTGGCGTTAATTCATGGCGCGCGAGATTTGTTCGTAGTGTCAGTTCCATACGCTAGTAATAGTAGTTCAATACCACCAACAGACCACTCACCACATGTATATACGGCTCCAGCGTCTCGTTTATCTTCCCAATGAGCTCCTTGGCGAGCGCGAACGCGTGCTTGTTCGCCAACAGGTTCGCGAGCATCAAAATCACATACCGCTTGTATATACGGCTCCAGCGTCTCTTAGGTCTTTACAATGAGCTATACACGTGCTTGTTCGCCAACAAGTTCGCGAGCATTCGTTTATCACCACTTACCGCTTGTATATACGGCTCCAGCGTCTCATTTGTCTTCCCAATGAGCTCCTTGGCGAGCGCGAACGCGTGCTTGTTCGCCGACAGGTTCGCGAGCATCAAAATCACATACCGCTTGTATATACTGCTCCAGCGTCTCTTGGGTCTTTACAATGGGCTATACATGTGCTTGTTCGCCAACAAGTTCGCGAGCATTCGTTTATCATCACTCACCGCTTGTATATACGGCTCCAGCGTCTCTTAGGTCTTTACAATGAGCTATACACGTGCTTGTTCGCCAACAAGTTCGCGAGCATTCGTTTATCACCACTTACCGCTTGTATATACGGCTCCAGCGTCTCTTAGGTCTTTACAATGAGCTATACACGTGCTTGTTCGCCAACAAGTTCGCGAGCATTCGTTATCACCACTCACCGCTTGTATATACGGCTCCAGCGTCTCTTAGGTCTTTACAATGAGCAATACACGTGCTTGTTCGCCAACAAGTTCGCGAGCATTCGTTTATCACCACTTACCGCTTGTATATACGGCTCCAGCGTCTCTTAGGTCTTTACAATGAGCTATACACGTGCTTGTTCGCCAACAAGTTCGCGAGCATTCGTTTATCACCACTTACCGCTTGTATATACGGCTCCAGCGTCTCGTTTGTCTTCCCAATGAGCTCCTTGGCGAGCGCGTAAGCGTGCTTGTGCTCGCGCTTGTTCGGCTCGACCAGGTTTATCAGGATCACGTTGAGCAGCTCGTTGGAGACCACGTCCGACTCCGTGATGAGCGGGCACAGGACGTCCAGCATGAAGGACTTGACCTTTGTTGAGTGCTCCGTGCTGGGAAGAAGAAAAGTTTATGATAAGAAAACATATTAGATAAAACTAGCGGACTCAGCGAACTTTGTTTCGCCCCCAGCCCCGTCCTGCCCCGGCCCTGTCCCGTCCGGCCTCGTAATTCTAAAAGTTAAGCGGTTCCAGCGAAAATTGTTTCGCCCCGGCCCCTTCCCGCCCCAGTCCCGGCCCCGTCGAACAGGACAAATGTATCCTAGGGCCACCTGGTTCTAAGCTACCTCCCTACCCACCGTTTCGACCCGGCCCCGTCCCACCCCAGCCCCGGCCCCATCTAACAAGTATGAAAAAATTATGTTGGGCGATTCTCAGACCTACTCAATATGCTCACAAAATTTCATGAGAATCGGTCAAGCCGTTTCGGAGGAGTACGGGAACGTACATTGTGACACGAGAATTTTATATTGAGATGTCTTGAGGTTTGATGCACATAACAGATACTTGTACATTTGGCCCAGATTTTACTCATTGACCTACTGAGTTAAAGTTAATATCTTTAATGGCGATTTTAGGCCTGTTTCACCATCAACGAATAATTCAAATATGAAACGGCTTTTTGTATCAAGTATTAGACAGATAACGCTTACCAAAACGTTTATGGACATTGTTAATAGTATTAATATTATTATCCAAGGCCGTAAGTAAAATAATTGTATAATGTAAGACTAATAATAATTAACATTATTCATAGAACATTAACATTATGCACCTGTACGCAAATCACTTTGTTTTTATTTTTTCTTATTTAGTCACATAAGTGAATTTTTGTAATTCTTGTGAAAATAAATATCTTAAACCAGAACATAATGTTTAAATGTTTATGTAATTTTATTCTGATAAGGCAGATCCCCTTTATCAATGCTATATGGATGCTAAAGAAAATTTCACCTCAGTACATTTTATAATAACATATGATGACCGAAAGGAACAATAATTAATAACAAAAGTTAGAAATGTTAATTATGTATTTAGTATTATATTGCTTATGCAAACTTTAACCTTGTAAGAAATCCGTAAGTAGCTAATCGTTAAACAGCAAGACTCGTACGTATTTAAACAACAAATGATATTTTTGTATGGTTTCTTTTTGTCAACTAACTGAAAAATAACCTTCATGGTTTGGACATGAATAATCCTAAAAGCTTTTTACAGTTTTGTAAACTTATCGCAATAATTGAAGCAAGTTTCGAGTTACAATTATTTTGGCCTGAAATATTGGTGTTACTTTTATGAAAACATGGAAATTCTAATGATTTAAAAAGCTGCAAAAGTGCAAATTGAGCCTGAAATACAATACACATGACGTGCTCATCAATATTTAAGTTATTTTTTTGCTACGAGTACTCTTGACTTTCACATGGTATGCACTGAACAGCAGATATAATTTTTTCAGAATGCGATCATTGTAATTTCGAAATGTGACGCAAAAGTGTTTGTTTTGATGAGGTCAGTGTCATTCATCTTGGAACTATAAATAGCAAATTAATGTTCTTACGTTTCAAACACATTTTTCTCATATTGCTTGAGGCAATTTGCCACCATATGTTTAAGTGCTATTTGTTAGGAAGTAGCCAACTGGATGTCATAGCTGTTCAGTGCACCATAAAGATCTGTCACATGGTTAATGACCCCATGACTGCCGTGAGTCCGTGACCGACTTAGTTGTTGCAAAACTTTAAATGTTCTTAATGTGCGAATTCACATCATAAGAGCGTTATAAGTGAGTGAACAACGTGAGGAGTGGGGTAGCAATCGTGTTTCGTCTACTTCCCATTCTAATATAGTTAGTTCTCTAGTTCTAGCGACTGTACTGTGACGACAAATCGAATCAGGGAAAAGAGTTTAAATACATAATATGCATAAGCCCCATACAACACCATTGTTACAAAACTGATTGGCTATACACTGTAAAAAATACCCATTATTCCACCTCTAGCTATCCTGTTTACGTCCTTAGAAAAGTTATTTCCAGATTTTAGCTAAATAGGTCATTGCTTTTTCTGTTAATTGAAGACTACATTTTTCATGTCATCACATAACTAAATGGTAAAAAACGCTTCAATAGTAATATGAATGACAGTGACTAACCAGGATCTAAAATATAGATGGTATAAAGCTTTAACAAACAAAGTACAAAACTCACTTGACAATCCTGAACATGAGCGAAAATAGTGCGCAGAAGATCTCCTGACAGTCTTCCAGCTCGAAGCACATGTTGAACGACTTGACATAAGCCAGGTTCTCTAGCAGGTAGAAGTAGCGCTTGAACGCCGGGTCCTTCGGGTCGCGGAGACCTTGCAGCTGCTTGATCAGGAACAGGAATATTGTTTTCACCTGGTAAAGGAGATGTTGGTTAGAAAAGAGATTTTATTAAACGTTTCCTTAGGCCATACTTTTAAAAAGCACGTCTGTCTATCAGAAACAGACAAAGATTTGGTATGGCAACTATCAGCTCCGCTAAAGTCTAGAAGCCAATGGCACGGAAGAAAGCACGTCAAGATAAACACTGCAGTATCTTGCTGTAACCTGATGTGCCGGCGATTGTACAAATTTGGGCTATAAGGACTATTTAAGGCTACGCTAGAAAGAAGCAGCACAATGGCCAATTCTTTACCTGCTCATCGTGGAACAAATTGTTTTAAGATATTGCAAAGAACCCTTAGACTATGGCACAATTAACGGCTCAACTGTTCCTGATCCATATAAGGTGCCTCCGGAGCGTATACCCTGAGCAATTCAGCGATGCACCAGGCTAAAAGCAGCTGCACATGTATAGCTTTATATCAAGGTGCCTCCGGGGCATATCCATCCATCCATAGCAGTCTTTATTTACTCCTCTTAGGATATAGGCCTCCTCCATATTTATCCATGTTCGTCTCTCCCGTACCACTTTCATCCAGTTCCGTCCTGCGTGGCGCGGCGGATATCGTCCACCCAACGAAGTGGTGGGCGGCCTCTACCGCGCGTATTGGCCCACGCCACGCCACTCCGGGGCATATACCCTGAGCATATTAGCAATGCAGCAGGCTATGAGCAGTTTAACATCACGAACCAACTTTCTCACGACCTTAATCGGATTTCTTTAGACAGGATCCAAAGGGTGATAAGCTTACCTGTTCCTGATCCTTATAAGGTGCCTCAGGAGCGTATACCCTAAGCACATCAGCGATGCAGCAGGCTATCAGCAGCTGAACATCACGGGACTGGTGCGTTAGGAAGAACTCGTCGGCCAGGTGTAAAGCCAACGGGATGTACTGCTGGTACATGCCCTCATCCTGACCCAGACCTTGTAGGGTGTGGGCCAGTACCTGGGTAGAAAGAGTAAAGGTATTAATAACAATATTTTTAAGGGGTTTTTATAGGAGAGCTGCATCCTTGAACATTACATTGGACAAAATGACACACATATTGTGAAACTTTATTGTATTATTTATAGAAACCAGAAAAATCGGTGGTCTCAACCCTGGGACTGCAAAATTGGCGATAAGATGAAATTAGCAACATCATGAAAACTTGCTAGCAACCAACTGCGAAGTTGTCAAAAAGGCGATTAAAAGACAGTCTAAAATGGAAGATGCTTAGTTACAATTAAATGTCTTCCCATTGTTATCTATTTGTTTGTAGGCAAGGCAAGGCTTCTTAGAAAACCGTTTCCAAGAATAAAGGCGGGGATTCTTCAAACGTTTCGGGTATAAACATAATCGATAATCCTTGATAAATCTGCCACTATGGCCAAATTCGCACATTTTAGAGAGGCTACACAGTTAAAACGTCTAATGAGAACACGACAGCCTTATAGTAGACATGCATGAATACATAAATACGACAAATTCGCCCTTATCTTTTATTGTCAGCACAAGGTAACATCATTCCATCGATTAATTCTCAAGTTACGAACTTAAATCCTCGAGCAATCAGGGCGGAAGATGTTAAGGGGAAATTTGTCAAGAGATCAGAGTTTCTGGAACATTCACTACTTCCCGTTACCATTAAGATACGAATAACAACATCGATTTATGTGGAAACGAGAACATGTGCCAACAAAGATCGCAGCCTATGTAATAAACGTAGCAACTGCTGTTTAGTGAATTAATTATTTATTGAATGTAATGACCTGAAAAGTAAATGTTGGTTATTTAGTGTGATTCTATTACAACTTTATTCAAAGTTGTTTTTACTTAGCAATTATTTAAACTGACAATAGCTAAAGGACACATTTAAGTGACCCCCTGGTTAAGGCAAAAAACGCGTTTGTTGTATGAGCGCCTTAAATGTTTATTTTGTTTTATTTAAGTAGTTATTACAGCAGCAACAGAAATAGTTACATAATTTGAATTAATTTGTAGAAATTTCAACTGTCTAGCTATGCGGTTCTTGAGATACAGCCTGGTGACACACATACGGACGGACGGACGGACTAGTTTTAGTAATAGGGTCCCGTTTTTAACCTTTGGGTAGGACGGAACCCCAAAAACTACAATGCAATGAAGTTACCAACTTTCCATACTATATTCTCTACGATGAAAAGCAGTTTCACCGCAACGAACCACGACCTAACTAAACTGAGTAATGCCTCAAAATTCTGGCAGCTCATAATGTGAATTTGAACACAAATCTTATTTCACTGCTGAATAAATGCATCTAATCTAAATAGTGCGGTAGCCTGGCAGTAATGTAAGCGTCAAATTCTGTTGATTTTATTTATGGTGACAGAGTTTGTAGCGGCATCACTTCACACCATTTGCCTATATCTCTAACTATTAAGGGCTAGTAGGTCATAATAATTGTGGAAGTCTAGACATTATTTCCTTGTTGAATAAGATGGCGTTCGAAAAACGATACGACAAAACTTCGAGTATTTATTGATAGAGAATCAAAAAAAAACATTTTTTTCGATGATGCAGCAGAAAATCAGACGATTGATGCTAAATGTCAAAAATTTTACATTTTGATTGTTTCAGACTGTGGCCGGAGAACGTGAAAGACAACATAAAGGCAATGTTCTATTTTTCTTTTTTGTGGCAGTACGTCCGTCCGATGTGCTTACTCCGACCATACACAATTTGCAAACGCATCGTTATCGTTTAGTTACGTAATCGTCCTGCGGTTATTGTATAAAGCTGTACGTACATCTATTCCATAGTAACTAGACAACAACGTCGTATTATGTATACTTCCATAGATATCTCGTCTCCCTCCGAACAATATGGTGCACGATTGTTATGATTCAGGGCGCAAGAACACATCCGGTTACATCCTGGTAGCACCTGTTATATTGAATTAATGTTGCTTTACATAAAATTTGTTTATGCAGCGTAACTCTAGCTGGAAGACGATATAATTTCACCTACTTAGTATAAAACATTTTGAATCTTACGTCTCATGTACATATATGCTCGTATAACTATTATACTTCAGGAAAAATAGCCACAAGGTCTGGGCCCACTAAAACGTATCGTACTATGACCGCGCTAGGAGCGTATCAGACACGAAAAGCAACATGATACGCTCTACTATGCCCACTGAACGGATCTACAGCATTCTGTCTCACCGTTTTAAGGGGCGAAAGCAAGCGCGAGCGAGAGCGTGTTTTGCCGGTGCTGACATGCTACGTGCATGACACGCGACGGTGTGGGTCAGTGACGGAACGGTCTAGTGAGAAAGGTGTCATAGTTTTCGATACAAGATTTTTTTTTGCCTAACACGTTCGTAGCACGATCATGGTATGTAACATTGTAGTGGGCAGAAACCTTTATTCTTAAAGGTCAGCTAGTACGTCAAACATGTATTGTAGTGTTTATTCTTTGTTTTGTCTAACTCTGAATAGCAACATATTATAAATATGAAATATAATACATAAACGAAGGACATAGTCAAAAATTCTACATTTAACACACCTAGGATTCTTAGGCCCACTTGCGCATGATCAAATAAACTGTCAGAGACAGAATGATGACTTAATCCATAATTAGCGTAATCCTGGGCTAAATCATCATGCACTTCGGGCCTTAGACCCGTGCGCACGATGATTTAACCCAAGATTACGCTAACCCAGGATTAAATCATCATTCCGTCTCTGTCCATGTCAAATAAACTGACAGATACAGAATGATGACTTAATCCAAGTTTAGCGTAATCCTGGGTTATATCATCATGCACAAGTGTATGACCTTATAGTACTAATATATCTTCTGTGGTATATGTAAAATATTTTTTTATGACTTCTATGAAAAGATAATCATCTTTTGAAGTCTTACAAGAGTAAATTGGTGAACGTTTTATTCTTTGAACTTTCTAGGTATTCATTTCATTTTATGATTGATTTGTGGTAAAAGAGAAAAAACATTATGTAGGTATTCTTTTATCTTTTTTAATGATGCGACCAGAAACAATGATATGAATCCAAAAATTATCCTTATTAGGTATTTTAAATTAATCGCGTCTAATGAGATTTGGTGCGTTACAAATTACCTAGTCATTAAAACAATACTAAAAAGAAAGCTGAAATCATAACATTGCACACAACATGACTCATTCATTAGCTATTATCACAGCATGAAGCACCGTACAAAAAGTATGTACAATGTAGGTCACTCATCCGCGCACAAATATCATGTCAAGTTGTGTTCTTAATTTCGGAAAGTAAAACCGGCCAAGTGCGAGTCGGACTCGCGCACTGAGGGTTCCGTGCCAACTTTAACTGAATCAGGGATTCTTACTTCCACTTAGCCAAAATACCACAATATTTTGTTGACCGCAAATATAACTTTGTTTTTCATAGTGTTTGTATGACAGACAAAGTTATATTTGCGGTTGATAAAAATGTACTATATTTCAAAAACTGCTAGTTCGATTTCGCTCAAACCAATTTTCGTTGAAAGTTTATGTTGAGATCTACATCACATATTTTTTTCAAAATTTTCACTTTGTTAGTTCAAAAGTTAGATGGGGGGAGACGCCCATTTTACCACTTTGGAAGCGTCTATATCTTAAACGTTAGACTTTTAGAAAAAATGGTTTTAGGAACCTCAATGTCATTTTGAAAGACCTATCCATAGACACCCCACACGTATAGGTTTGAGTAAAAAAAAATTTTTTGGTTTAAGTTTCATGTATGGGAGCCCCCCCTATAATATCATTTTTTTCAAATTTTTTGTACCTGAATCGGAAAGCGGTAAAGAGGATACACCTACCTACCAAGTTTTAGCGGTGTGATGCTAATAGTTTCAGAATAAAGTGGCTGTGACATACGGACGGACAGACAGACAGACAGACAGACTTGACGAAACTATAAGGGTTCCGTTTTTTGCCATTCGGCTACGGAACCCTAAAAATAGTTTGGCACGGTCATCATCATTCACAAAAGTACGAGGGATATATATGTATTGTATACTGATATTGTGCAAAATGTGAAGTTTCGTAATCGTTCGAACTTGAGTACAAAGGCTGGGA
The DNA here is from genome assembly GCA_963584085.1 of Pyrausta aurata. Lineage (NCBI taxonomy): Eukaryota > Metazoa > Arthropoda > Insecta > Lepidoptera > Crambidae > Pyrausta > Pyrausta aurata. The sequence continues at coordinate 7,721,132 of OY757274.1, forward strand.
ATTCCGATATTCCCTTCTCTATATGACATGGCACGGGGACAGAAAGATTGGTGGAAATTTCTAGAATTCCGCAAATGTTTGACCACATGGATAGAATTCTAGAGATCTTTGTGGTCGTGTAGGAATATAGTAGACACCATAATTTGAGCACGGATGTGTTCATCAAGATTCTTTTGTTCAATCGATCCGTGAGGCTCTAAATGCTCGATTTAAGGTCGAAAATCAATAGGTACGCCTAAGTAAGCGAAAACTCATCATTCATAAATTTACCCTAACTATGGGAAAATTTATTTATTTATTTATTTAAACTTTATTGCACTGTATATTGTACAATTGGCGGACTTAATGCCTTAGGGCATTCTCTACCAGTCAACCGCTTGGGAATGCAAAAAATTATCAAGGATGAGTGACAGATTTATACAGGGTTGCACCACTACTTACGGGACACCCTGTATATGGCCATTTTTGTGAAATTTTGGACCTGTTGCGCTTGTCGGTTGGTGTAGGTCAAGTCCAGATTAGGATACGGAACAATGCCAAGGGCGATAATCTGCAGCTTCCTAATGGTTTCGTAGTGGGTTAAACCTTGTCTGCATTGTAAAGGGTGTACTATCAAGGTCACCGCCGCCACCAACCAACTAACCCACTTATGAGCCAAAATCGCTTGCACCTCGCGTCGTATAATGTTTGAAGTGACGCCCGTTTTAGTGTCGGTGTGTGCAAGCGATTATCGTTTGAAACCCGCCAATGACCTCGACCGTTCGATCCTTCATTAACGGAGGCGCCCCACTCCATAAAATGTGGTCTCCGAGACCGGTTAAAATAAATAAATAAATAATATTATACTATAAAATATTTCTACAAAGTGGTAAGGCGTCGGAGATCTCATCCATGAATGTTAAACTGTTATATTAGTGAAACTAAGCTGATACATACCTTGAGTCTTCGGACCAGCTCATCAGGTCCTAGGTCATCGGTGATTGGGCGGCAGCCTTGCGGGTACACTATTTCCGCCATGCTGCCAATCTGTAGGCGGGAGCAAAATTCATAAGTCTCATAAAACATATTTACACAAAATAAATAACCTATGTACTTAAACCTTCCTATAAACTCATATTTTTTTACCCAAAGGTTGTCTGTTGTCGCTTATAGCGATAAGACCGCCTAAATTGTAAATTTTCTTTAAACAAATTTGTAAATTCACAAATGTTGTGTGCAATAAAGAGTTATCTATCTATCTATTTTTTAATCATCATCATCATTATCAGCCAAAGGACGTCCACTGCTGAACATACGCCTCGGGACCATGGCTTTCCACAGCAACCAATCAATAGCGGTCTGCATCCAGTTTGATCCTGCAATCCTTACAAGGTCATCTGTCCATCTTGTTAGTGGATGTCTTACGCTGTGTCTTTAGTCAAAGGGTCTTCAATCCAGAACCTTTCTGCCCCAACCAAAATTTAAAAGGGAAAATTAATTCATGCTTCAGGGTTTACAAAATTAAAATAAACTCAGTTGGACTATCTTACTTCAATACTACTGAGACCTGTCAGCCGATCTGGCTGTGACAACAACAGATTGTTGGTAAACAAAAATAAGAGGGATGAAGCTAACTTTAGCTACCAACATGATTTTTGACTATGAAGTTTGACTGCTATTTGATGCCTGGTAACAAAAAGTGTATTTAAAAATAGAGTGTATTTTCTGATATGGAGAGAAGTAACTATTTGGAGTAAGTGAGTTTGGAGTGGCTGCAAAGTAGGTTCATAACTTTCTGTAATAACATTACTTATCAACACCAATGTTTTTTTTCCATTTCTAACAATCTTTTCTTAAGGTGAAGACAAAGAGTTGGGTAACCAGGACACAAACACCAGAATATTGTTCATCACAAGATTTAAATTAGGACTCAAGTCAGTAGACACTTTATAAAGAACTAGCTTTTGCCCGCGACTTCGTCCGCGTGGAATAGTGACTTCTTTCTCCCGTTTTTTACACATTTACCACTATATCTTTGCTCCTATTGGTCGTAGCGTGATGTTATATAGCCTATAGCCTTCCTCGATAACTGGACTATCCAACACAAAAAGAATTATTCAATTCGAACCAGTAGTTTAGGAGATTAGCGCGTTCAAACAAACAAACAAACAAACTCTTCAGCTTTATAATATTAGTATAGATTAAATTATTTCAATTCCAGTAAATAGCCAACACTGCACATCACTAGCTTGTCCAGGTTAGTTGGTACCAATAACCCGGCGCTTTGTCTTAACCCTTAATGACATTCAATAATAATGTAGGTTAGAAATGAATATAATGCCCTTAAGAATATAAATAACATTCAGGATGAACAGTTCACATGAAACCTTATAGTAAGCTTTTGTAGCAGTTTGTTGAGATGTGTATGAATTGAATTTAATGTAAAGAAGAGATTTAACTCTAGTTGGAATATTGGGTAACATACATTAATCACCAAGAATTCCAAACTTTTAATGCTTATGAGTAAGTTTAACATAAGTGCAGTGTCAATGTGCACAGGAGAAACAATTCAAATATGAACAAGTTTAAAATATTTCATTAATTATTTGAACACAGATTGAAAAATGATACAAAGTTAATTTTATGAGTTTGGCAAAGATCTTACTGCCATGTTATGGTATTGGGGATTAGAGAGATATTACCTACTTAATTTTTTTATATTGACACCATATCTATCATTAGAATACGGTAAGGTACTTCGGCATTTTGATTCTTAAAGCAGAATGAAACTGGGCCATAAAAAATATGTTTTTTCAACTATATTTTTCTGTACCACAAGAATTTGATCTTGTTGTCATTTGGTGCATTCACTTAGTCATCAGTCAGAAGACTTGCTTGATTCAAATAGGGCTAGAGTAACAATGAGTAACTGAGAGACAAAATGAGTAATGTTTGTCAACCCAATCACACAAGAACAACTGATACTTAGCATACCAGATTTCATCAGATATCAATAACCTGTTACATTTATAATGAAATTGATTGTTACTTCACTTGCAAGTAACATTTACTGACCAATAAACTACAACTGTTTATTGATTACGAAATAACCTCACAAATAAGAAAAAACGAGAGTTGTCAAACAAAATCAGGCATTAAATTTACTGCTGAATGCATTTTTATGATCACAAAAACATGTAATCACAAACTTGTCAATATTCGAATAAAAACATGCACTGAATCAATTATGTAGGTACATCACAATTACTGCAAGTGCACTGTAAAGATGAAGTGAACTGCATTCGTGGTTTTACAACAAACAGACCCAAATACGGGAGGCCCATCTTTTCTTGAAACGCAAACATCAAAATTTCGAGGTTAATCCTTGAAGAGTTGGGGTAATCTTACCGAATTTGAGGCGTATTTTGTCTCAATAACATGAAAATAACAAGCTTATACCGATAATGGCTAGGATACGTACAAGAAGTCATAGACGTGGGCCAATGTTCCTCCTGATGTTTACAAAAATCACCACAGCACACGGGAACAAACAAAACAATCACAGTAATAACATCGTCGTCTCATCAAAACTACACTGAAATATAAATCATATAAGTTCAAAATTGTCCTATTGATCTAAATACATAGAAATTTCTTGTAATAATTTTTCAATCTTGTGGACGCCAAACTGCGGGAAAAACTACACAGAAGTTAGCTGCGTTTGACGTGCAAATTCAAGGTCATTGCGCTGTCTATGGATCAAACACCAATCTTCAAACTCTATTGTCTATTATTTCTATAGAAATAATAAAATTGTGCATAGAAAACTAGCTTGTCGTGTTCCTTATTTCGATTTCTGCCTGTTCAATAGATAGTTCGTTTCCTTAATTTTTTTTAAGTGGTTTCAGAATTTCCGTTTCCGCTTTAAAAGTTTTAGTACTAAAGCGGGAAATTAAATTGGCTTGCGTCTTGCTACTATCTTTTTTGGTGGTCTTGTTGGTTTTGACTTTTCTAATATTTTTTTTTTGGATTATCGGCTATTGAATGGAAGCCCAATAAATTGAAATTTTAATTTTGTGAATAGAACGGAAGTTGTTTTGTTTTTTATTTAAGAAGTTTATAGCAATGGATACCAAATTCCTAACAAAAAAACGTTGTATGAACGGAACAGTGAATAAAACAATTAGCTATACTTATGGAGTACATTTTTACTATAGTAAGTTTACAGAAAATAGGAAGGCGATGTAAAAGTAATAAAGATTTCACATTAAATGTGTAAAATGTGTTCAAACCTATAAAAGTAGACATGTTTTGAAAACTTCATACGCAGCAGTCAGGTTGTCATGTCAAAAGAACCTTAAAATAAAATTACCAAATAAAATTTTTATTCATAATATTTTTTTACATGTGTCCCATTAGAACTGACGAAATAGTATATTCAACATATTTTACATTTTATAAATCGTATTGACTACAGTTTAAGACGCTTTTCTGAACATATATTAGCAGCAACGTCACGTCAGCAACACCGGCAGCGATAGAAATGAAGAATAAAAGATCTTAGCTGTAAAATAAGAACATCTTGTAAAAAATGTATCGGTAAGCGATGAAAAACAGTTCAAGAATGGTAACGTGACACCACCGACGGCTGCCACTAGCTCTCTAGTCACTTAAAATAGGTATTACAAGTTAACACACATTAAAATAACTCCTGCAAATATGGAAAAGTACAAAGGCAATTTTACTTTCAAAAGTCTTAGCTACAAACGAAAGCTTGAGATCTATAAATGTCATTGCGGAATGTATTTTATCCATCCCTTTTAGATTTACAGGTGATCAAAAATATAAATTATTTGAAGATGCACATTTCTTTCTAACACAGACTCGTATTCTTACAATCGAAATTATACTATCTTATTTTTATTTCAACACACTAATTTTACATCAGTAGGTTAGTAAAGTAGTTTTATCACTCAATTAAGGTTTACATTATTGAGACAAAATACAGGTCGTTTAGTCTAATTCAAGTTTTCTGAATGAACCAGCCGTTGAGTGGATGTCTTGAGTGAGGTCGTTCTTCCCCAAAGCATAGAGATCGACGCTCATTTCATCTAAAGCCAAGAGATCTTCTCGACGTTTCAGAAGATTCCTTTTTAACTCTTCAATCATATCCTTCAACGGGACGGTGCCTCCGTATTCTTTCGGTAATATCGATGGATCGACGTGTTTAGTCAGATCCTCACTTGTGCGGTGGAACTGAAAAAAAATATTAAGTTAGCTCAAAAATTTCTAGCATAAAAATGAGCTCATTTTAGTTAATGTGAATGCGCCCTATCATTTATTTTCGTCATGTTGGTAGAGTTGGTTACGTAATGCACGCTGATTGGTTAATTAGAGTAAAGGTGGTAAATTTAAAAGTTTGCTAAAGTTTTGTTTGAGTTTGGTTAGAGAAGTTTTGCAGCAAAGTTACATTTTGAAATCAGGTTTGTTTCAAGAGGTTCTTCAGATACTAATCGTGTAAACTTACCATCACACGGTCTTTTAGTTTGTCACTAAGCAAGGAAACTGCGAATTCGAAGAATCTGACTCCGTAGTGCGGTATGTTGACGAAGTGGGTCCGCTTGTGACGCATCGGTGTTGAATTCTGAAACGAACAACAACGTTTTATACTTAATTTAAAAATGCATTATTTGTATGTATTTGGGTCTGTGGTAAGGTATGGTGATATACAGCGCGTAGGGACACTTTACCAGGGGGATAAAGGGAAATCTCGATAGGAGGTGACAGTAGAGATGAAATGATAAACAGAAGATAAGATTTTTAATTATATTTGCTTCTCTTGGGATTGCATTTTATCCAGGGACACACTTTGGTTAGGTTTTTACGAAAGTATGAATCGAAACTAAATCAGAAATGGACACTTAGTTAAGAGTTCGGAAATAATTTCAGCCTGTCCGATTAAGCAATGTTAGACGACGGATCACTCTGTTGTAAGTTGTTATAGGATATAAATATCTTCCAATACTAAAGACATTTATTGCAACCAAGCACGATTCACGCCAAGTAGCAGTAATATGTTGGCAGACATGGCAGTAGCAGCAATACAGACCTGTATGCAGTTTAGCATGATGCGGACGTCACTGAGCGACCATAGACTGACGTGGGGCATCTGCATGCCGGCTTCGTCGTTGACGTGTGTATACCCGAGGAGCTGGGAGCGTGGTTCGTCGAGCAGAAGTTCCACAATCATGGAGTGGACTCGAGCCATCACGCAGCTGTCGTGAACGTGCGGGTCGAAGCGACCTGCGTAAGATTAGATGTTATGTTTATTTAAAACACTTCATGCACAAACAAAAGGTAACCTAAGGCGGACTTAATGCTATAAGCATTTTTTACCAGTCACTTTGGTTTGTTTTAAAGGACTTAGGTAATCAAAGAACGTGGACTGATTGCATTGACTCCTTTAACAAGGCAGCTTTTGGACTGCTATCTGTTATTTATGTGAGCGACACGCCATAGATCTGACCAGCAGATGTAGTTCAAAGCTGATGGCTAGTATGAACTGATTGAAGTCATAAACTCAACACATTTTTTTCTTGAGAAAGCTTAGGGCCTGCAACATTATTTTTGAATCACTCGTGTCAATATAACGTTTGATTTTTGTTTAAATATGAATTAAAAGTCAAAAAACTCGTTTTCGAACGAAAATCACTCGGAATATTGACACGAGTGATTCAAAAATAGAGCTCCTGGTCATCATCGACAAATAAGCACTAACTATCAAATAATTCAAATATGGAACGTCATTTCCTTATTATACAGATAACGCTAACCAACCAGAACTTATTAGAACATTGTGAAATATATTGTAAATGTTTCCCTCTCCCTCCCACTGTAACTATTCTAGATCAGATAACTTAAATATCCCATCATAGAGATTTATTTTTTAGTGTACCCCAATTAATTTTAGTCAACCAAAACTGAATCCCACTCACCCATGCAAGACAGCACCACTCGTCTGCCCTCAGCATCTCTCTTCGGCAGCGGCACCAGGTACCCTGCGTCAATAACAGCAGCTATCTTCGGGTCCAGCGGGTCCAGCTTCTGGAACCATTGAGGGTACATCTGGCGGATGGTAAGGTACCGCTCCAGCATGGAACAGGCTTGCGGGATGGAGTACTTCTTCGTGCGGAGGAAGCGGAGCAGGAATGGCGCGTCTGCAGAGAGAAATAAAGATTTTGAGTATGATTTTTTTACTACTTACGAGTATTAACGTCGGTGTATTTGAACTCAATTCAGAACGCAGAACGTTTCGAACACTTATACTTTTACCTTTTACTACGCGATTTATTTAAAAAGAGAAGATAAGTTTTGAACACTTTACCACACTTTACTTAACAGCGTCGCAGTGTTCGAAATAACATCTGTCTAGCAAAGCTTGCTTAAAAAATTGGCCTTCCTATAGCTAACCGATCAATTTAGCGGTCCATTCTACCAGTTTCTGCATTTAGTTAGACACAGTGCAACCTGCATTAAACATAACGTGATAGCACCGTCTCTACCTGTCCTATATCTAACTGACACTGTAAAACAATCGCCTTAACCGTACCACGTAAGTATTCTGAAGTGCAAGTGAGTGAAGCATGGTATTGAATCGCAATGACCTTAATGTCATGTGATTTGAATTAAAAGTCAGTTTCTATGGTAGACAACCATAGACGGTTTAAATGCTATGAAAGGAAAATAGCATTAGATAGCAAGTTATTCAAAAAGATTCCTACGTGGCGACGCACGTGCACTATAATCTTGATACACTTCAGTCTATTAACAAAGGTATAATTTCTTTAAAAGGTTTTTAGAAATGGCATTTTTCTAAAAACCTTTCAAAGAAATTACCAGACATTTTAGACAATGTTTTTTTTGGCACATATACTTTTCACGCAGGTACCTTTTAGAAGGTAAAACCTTGAAAAATGGAAGTAGGATTTTATTGCGTCACATTCAACAATCATCTTCAACTCTAGACCTATAAGTCTACCTCGGTATGTTTGGTGGTAGTGGTCTTACCAGTTCTACACTTCTTGATAGCCGGGTGCTTTTCTATAAAATGCCGCATCTGCGCCAGCGCATGCTCTCTTAGCGCCGTCTCCTCTCTCAGTTCCACTCTTGCTCGCTCCCTCAGCTCCGGTGGCAGGTCTCCTGTCTCTCTCTCCTTCCCTTCCAGGATGTGCAGCCGTTCGTCCTCCGTCAGCCGCGGTTCCAGGTCTGGTTTCGGCTCGTGTTTTCGGCATTGTTCGGGCTGGAGGACTGACGTCGCCATTTTGAGTTGTTCTGAAAATATAATAGAGAGGGTCATTTAATGGCGGTTTGTTTTTTGTCGAACAGTCGCCAGCAGCACATCAGGCTATATTTTTTTGTCGGAAACGAACGTTACCCATATTACAATTGCATAAGATAGGTACTGTAGTGTATACCTTGACGTGCTGTTGTCCGTACCTACGCACACTTGTGTAGATTTCTTATAATATTTGTGTTTAGTGAATATGGTAGCTCAATAAATGTTATTTTGAATAAAATAAAGTAGGTACTTAATGCGGAACTGCATTGGTAATGTGTTCCGCAATTTGAAACGGTTTATTTTTACATCTACAATCTACTTATGTAGTATCAGGGGCCCTATTTTTGAATCACTCGCGTCAATATTACGAGTGGTTTTCGTTCGAAAACGCTAAAAGCATCTTCGAACACTATTTAGACCCTAGCCTAAATATTCATTCAGCCGTGAAGATTAACGGCATGTTTGTTTAATAAAATTATGGTTAGCGATATCTGACAGTACCTACTCCGTACAAAATGACGTTCTCATAATGATTATTGAATTAGTAATCGTTGGTTATGCTTATTTGTCGATGATGAAGCAGCCATTAATGTTATCTAGTTGCGGCAAATAACTTGGTATTAGTTAAGTTTGACCAACTTTCAATAGATCACGTGACTTAAGTATTTATATTCAGCGCGTAGGTATCTCGTGTTCAGAACCACACGCAAGGCAAATCGTACCTAAGCTACCTTACGTGGTGTACCTACTATAGTTCTTTGGTCAGGGTGTGTATTGCGATCTTGCTTTAACAGTTAAGCTGCTCTGCTTTTGAATGGATTTGCAAATTTCATATTGCAATGTCAATTTCCATGTCTTAATTTCGGCCATATGAGAGAGTTACTTTTACAAATATGGCGACTCAGCTAACTGAGTGGGAATTGAACTGCCTGGAACTTGAGCGGATTATTAATATAATATTATTAACGTGTAATTGCCTAGGTACGTCTCAAGAAAAAGAACGTGTTGTGAGACTGAGTTGTCAGTTTCAGTAAAAGTAGTGGTAGTGTCATCAGTGTCATAATGAAATTAACACGTTCCGGGACAGTGAACGCCTACAGGCGTGATCTATTGTGTCTAAAATAGTGTCCCGGAACGTGTTAATAACTATCTATGACATTTTCTACGCAACTATTTATTACCCGTGGTTCCACATTGATTCCGTGTGACTTTGGGACCCATTCAACTTTAATAATTATAAACCGTACCGCACATTATTCTCATGCAAATTGTCTTCTTAGTTCGAGTTGCCATGACAAAAGAACCTCATAGTGTGCACAAACAGACAGGAACGCTTCATAAATATTTGACTATACACAGAACCACATGCTTCGTTTACTTTACAATCAATTAACGTAAGAATGTGTGATATTCACACCTAGTCAGGATTTACCAGATCCAAAGGTAGATTATATTTATAACTTATATTTACAACTTCCCAACACTGAGACATTTAAATTAATTTCTAAGTAGGTACTAGCTTTTGAGGAGTAAACCGAAGTTATCTAGTGTACGTGGTCATAACTTGATAAAGGAATCTGCTACACCCACATTTGGAGTTAAAAATTCTTCCATTATGCCTTTGGATTAGTATAAGAATAATAATAAAATATACTTTATTTAGGTGTAATAAATGTAGGTATTTAGTTTACATTGAACATTTATCTATACTTCTTTAAATCCCAAATGGCATTCATGAGACTATGGCCCTAATTGCAGTCCTCTTACTTTACAAAACATTTTGCAAGTTAACTTTTCCAAAGTGGAGATCAAAGATCGCGAAAACCGTCAACACTTGGTAAACCTATTGCCAAACTTAACGTTGCGTATTTTCTATCTACACAGTGTTGTCGTGACCTTCACGAGCACGACTTTCACTCGCGCTTTCAAATGTTTCGGCAATTGACGCACGATCGAGATTCGAAGTCCGAGTCTGGGCCCCTATTTTTGATTCATTCGTTTCAAGATGGCGAGTGATTTTCGTTCGACGTAGTGTCAAAAGTCATAGAAAAAAAATCGTTTGCGAATGAAAATCACTCGCCATATCCAAGCGAGTGATTCAAAAATAGGGGCCCTGAAGTGGCTGCAGACCTACTACGAAATTCGTCAATACGATAATATTGTTCTGCGATTCCGAAGAGTTTCGTAGTAATGATGGAATCGAAAATTGTTTCGGATCCGAAAAACGATAAATCACATTCACAGATTTAACTGCACTTAAAGTGCCATCCCGTTAATCATCTCTCGCATCTATTCTTATTCTTATATTTATTTATTACTATTGAACATAATTATAAATTGAATTCATTTCCAATTTCAGCCCGCAGAACTTAATTTTCTATTAAAAAAATATCACTTAAATTATTTCATATTTTTCCCCATTTGCTAAGGTAAACGCACCGATCATCGTCACCTACCCACTTATGGTTGTTGTTATTCTCAAAAGCTAGATCACAAAGCCAAACCATAAAGTTACGATCGCTGCCGGTCAAGTACTACTTTATATTCTATTGCCTGATCAATAGCCCATTCGGAGTCTACGCGTGTCATCGCTGTGTGTTTAGCGTCATTGTTTTGGTAGCAATGACGTTTGGACTGTATCCACGAGAAATAAGATGCAAAATGGTGCATTTTTGTGGAGGTGTTAAAAAGTTTCTTCGCCGTCTTAAGTGATATTTCGATGGGAACTTCTTGGCCTTTGTACCGAATAAAATGTTATTGTCAATTCTGTTAGAAGTCAAGTAAAAAATAGTAAAAACTAACCTATCTATGGCTAATGGTGGGTAGGTAGATCATAACATAATATGGCCTTTGCTATGACTTACTACATATTGCCTGTAAACTGTATCTTCTTTAGGATACGTTTTCTAGACGCACTTGTAACGTAGCTAATCTTATTCATAATTGAAAAACTTCTTCTCTTTTTATATCGTTCACGCACAGCTAAGAAATTCAGCCTATAAGTAAATCATGAAGAATCCACTCAACCAAAATAAAAATAAGATCACTTCACACTTGCAAAATTCAACCGACTTCCCAATGTGTCGGTGGCCGAGTGGTATAGGCATGCACCCGGATAGCGTAAGACACAGGGTTCGATTCCTTGTACGACACAGTTTCTTTTTACACGTACAATAAATAAAATAAAATCAGTTGAACTGAACACACTGCAGCCAATCGCACAGAGCATAGATAGGTAGTAGTACCCTAGGATCACTTACAGATCACATCTCCAGAATTCCAGATCCCGTCAGTTTCGGGAAGGCACGTCCGAACGGCGGACGCGGGCTGAGTCTCACTGAGGACACACTCAAACTCACTACCGACAAACCCGGTCGATGCACCCGTTCACCGTTAACTCCCAAAATATTGCGACACGAGAGCCCTCAAATTCAATGGGCATGGCCATGCGTTTACCTTTGCCTATCTGCCGTGAAATCTGGTAATTAAAAAGTTAGTCAGATAGTCATCTGTCTTCAGATGTTTGGGGAAGACCAAAACAAATGTTTGGACGATTACTCTTCTATTGAGTAATGGTGGTTATCGATAAATGTCTGGTCATTTCATTACTGGTCAGTGATCAATCATTAAATACCCTAGTTACTTTGAAATCGCCTAATGATATTCTGTAAATAATAAGGTAGTAGTACATAACGCATTCGTTTTTTCTCAGAGTTATACAGAGCAAACAGACCAACAAAACATTGCATTAGATGGTTGTGTAACTAGTATCAAATGTATGTTTGGTATACAATCAAAAATAGCTTCATGCAAAATTATAAATTGGAAGATAAATAAAATGTGAACTGAAGTCAATTCTTGCAGAGGTTGTTGTTTCAGTCACACTTCTAAAACTTCAATTCTTGGAGGCAGTTTTTGCAGTGTTGTTTCAGTCACTTGCAAGACTTCAATATCAACTTTAATTTAGTTCAAAGCCCCTTTTTCAAGGTTTGTAATAATGTTACGTCCATGATTGTACCTTCGTATATGACGCAGTACACACTTAACACATGCAAGAATAATAAAACCACAGTTACATGTATCAGCTGTATCGTTACATCACGAAAATTGCTGCATTTTGCAATGTGGTATTAAGAGCATTTTCAATAACGTATTGTGTGGTAAGTATAGTATATTGCAAGAGCGTTCGACACTGAAATATAGTGCAATAGGTAGACATTCCAATATAATGTCACGCTTGAATTATTTAGTCCAAAAATAAAGAATACTGGTAAGGTTTTGAGATTGATCGTGCTCAGTGATCCACAACGCAATTTTGTAATAGCTAAAGCCTGAATGAAAAATCTCAGGTCCTTGGATGCCTGCCTATCTAGCGGAAACACCTAAAGTCATTTTACTAGGCTACATCTTGTGTATGGACATCTAATTAGACCAAAGAATTCCTCCGGGCAAAATTATAAATCTTGGATGTGTTGGAGAATGCGTTGTAACAAGAGTGCCAGGTTAGGTAAATGAAAAATTTACAGCCTAAAGATCTCGTTGCTAACCGAAAAAGGCCCCACGAAAACCTACCACAGGTTGAAACGCGCAGCACAAAAGTTACAACTGTAAAATGTCAAGAAATCGTGGTCTGATTAAAAAAATGCAAGTCAACAGCGGTCGACGCTCCCGCGCACCGTTACTGCCGAATTGCAACATCCCGTGGGACTCTGCCCTGCTTGGCGAGTTTTTGGGGATCCATAATAAAACAGCCTCCAATAGTCTCAATGAATTTATAGTTCTTTTAATTGAATAATACAAGGTAGAGGCTAGGGCCTATATTTTTGAATCACTCGCTTGGATTTTCGTTCGAAAACTAATAAAAAATAAACGAAAACCACGCGAATTGTAGACGCGAGTACAAACAAAATTGAACAATGATTTTTCAAATCCTTTCTGTGTTACTTACAACTGGTTTTCATTCCAAAATTTGACTTTAATCAATGAACATCACACGCCATCTTGACGCGAGTGATTCAAAAATAGAGCTCCAGATGGTCCTATAGCAGTTTTAAAGTATAATGGTAACCGGTTAGGGGAGAGGCCTATGTTCAGCAGTGGACGTTCTTTGGCTGATAATGATGATGATTAAACAATTTTCAATTTTATCGAAATTTGGAAATATAAATGACAGACTGACATAAAAATTATCGATCATTGGATTTTTTTCATTGCTCTTGTTTTTTCCTCTCCTGCGTTTTTTACTGATTGGACCAAAATATGAATTCAATGAAACTAGTAAACAATGAAAGTAACTACATTATGTTCTCATAGTTTCCTTCAAGTATAGTTTAACGTTGCATTGCATTGCAGATGAAGAACCTTCACCCTAAATGTCTGTCCATCTTGACTCGAGCGATTTTTCCTTTATTTCTTTTTGTCGTGAACTCGTTTTGGTCACTTCCGCGATCGCCGATCCCAAACTGGACATATGGCCATGCTGCCCACTTAAGTACAGAATAATCGGACGACACCGACTGGTTTTCTCTTTAGTTTTATTGGTTGCGAGACACGTGTTTCAAAACTGCCTTCTAACTACATAGTTACACAGAAGATATTTTACAATAGTACCTAGTTAGTAACCTACTCAATCTGTAAGTTGATTATGTAGATTGAGTACTGGCTAGTAATAAAACTTAAATTACTGGCCTGGGGCCCTATTTTTGAATCATTCGCTTCAAGATGGCGAGTGATTTTCGTTCGACGTAGTGTCAAAAGTAATCATAATCATAATCATAATCATAAATCTTTATTGTGGAACACAGGTATACAACAAGGGTCTTATAAAATGTCATGCTTAGAACTAACCGTGTCCTGCCACAAAGGCGTACAATCGAACAATTTAAATATATTATTATTATTATTATCATCATTTAATATTACTATCTATTATAAGTCATAGAAAAAAAATCGTTTTCGAACGAAAATCACTCGCCATATCCAAGCGAGTGATTCAAAAATAGGGGCCCAGGAGCCCTATTTTTGAATCACTTGCGTCAAGATGGCGTGTGATACTCAATGTTTAAAGTCGAATTTTGGAATGAAAACCAGTTGTAAACTACATAAAAAAGGATTTGAAATATCATTGCTCAATTTTTTGAGTACTCACGTCTAGATTTTGAGTGATTTCCGTTGATTTTTAATGTGTTTTCGAACGAAAATCACACGCCATATCCAAGCGAGTGATTCAAAAATAGGGGCCCTGGCCTGTAACCTAATCGAATAGTAAAATACCGATATTTGATTAATGAGATTTTCAAACTGGCCATTTTCAAATAAAAGGGTAAACGTCCCGATGGTCGGTATCATTAAGCGTTCTACTTTTAAAAAAATATTAAAAATTAATTTTCATCAACAATTTTAGCAATGGCAATGTCTAGCACTTATTAAACCCTCACAGATGTGTTTATCAACATTCTTGTCTTTATTTTGTTTACGCGACTACCGACGGCCTATCGATCAGCGTTTAATTCCTAACTACTACATTTAAATGAGGCCCTTGGTATGTTAAAGTCAGTTGCGTCTTTAAATTATATGATGTCAGTGATTCAACAGACAGCAACCAAATGCAGTAGTACCCTAGGTCACACGAATGGAAACACATAAGTAGCCATATCAAGAAGCGATTACAAACAACAATGTGCAGTTAAGAAGTAGGAAAAGAGCTATAAAGATAATTGATGTTTTAGCAATAGGAATGGCGTAATGAGTATGAAGTTTATGCGTATTTAAACGCCTTGGCTCTTACTGTCAGTCTTATCGGCACTATATGTTTGTATGGGCTTTCGTTTTACACCTCCATTAAATTCCATAAATTATTTATCTAATAAAACAATAACACCCTTAAACTCGTAATTAATGTCTGTTTTTGTCTGTCCTATCTCTACCCTACTAACGTCAGTTCCCCTATATTCATTATATCTGTAGTTTTACCCTATTAGAGATAGGAATGGTTTTAGATATTATGTCCTTATAAAACTTCTGGCGTAGAGATCCTATCTGCGGCTGAGGAAATTCTATCATGGGTCGAGGATAGATAGACTGCCGTAAGTGCTAGTATTGTTAACTCGGAGATTAAGGACCTTTTGAATATCCGATAAAAATCAGTTTAAAAATTAAACCGTATAAGATTCGTCTCGAGCACCGCAGTGAAAGTCGGTAGTACTCAGCAGAGCAGAATGGGGGCAAGTGACTCAGCCCGGTAGATTCAAGTAGTAAAACGCGTTTCATTGTCATGAGAAATACGTTTGAACCAATTAATGATATAGGTAAAGATATTAGGAATCAAATGTGCAAATATGTGGGATCCACCACAAATTTTTTGCTCAGCTTACGGGGATATTTCAGGTACAAAATTGTACCTGAGTCAATTAACATTAACTTCAAAAAGTTTGTTGAAGATCAAATAGTTATTTCTTTGGAATCATTCCAACGATATTCAATATAATCTATGGAATCAGACTATAGCTATAAACTCATGATTTTAAGAATTAATTTTAAAATAAATTTGTGCTATTTACTGCGTTTATGCTTTCACTTCCATCCATGTTATTAAAAAAACTAGGCTCAATAACAAGTCATGTTATTTACTCCGTACTTGTTTACAAAAATTACCAAGCTAAATCATTGCTTCCACCCACAGTTTAAAGGTGTCTAGCATTGCGCCACTTCAAGGGATATTTTGTAACATTCCATGTACAAGAATTTTCTGGCTGGTTGACCAATCGAGGACAACTTTTCACTAGTTGAACTACTACTAGATACCAGTTTTAGCATTCCAGGTGGACCTATTTAGTTACCTAAGCACCAGTTTACCGAGTGACCGAGTGTTCAACTCTAGATTACAAAGCTGGAGCTCTATTTTTGTATCACTCGCTCTTCAATATGGCGAGCGATTTTCGTTCGAATACATTGTTAATTTTTTTTGGTAGATTCGATAGACTCTCGTATTGGTAGACTCAGCAGTTCAATCAAGGTTAAAAAGTTGAATAGAAATAAAAATATATTGGGTTCCGCATGCAACACAGATTAGTAAGAATAGCATGCAAACCCAAAAAAAAAACAATCTACAATGAGTTATTAGCAGCTATGTCCAGTTTTTACATTTATCCGTCACTCCTTAAATGACGTATAGTGTTGGTGATAAAACGTGTAAATGAATTAGGAAAACCGATTGAGCCATCTTTTAACTCTTCATAAATATTAAATTATTCAGCTAAAAAATGTTAATCATAGAAAGTAACAACTTTTTGCGTACTTTTTGAGTTATTCTTTTTCTTGAAACTGCACATTGCATTTATTTTGTAACCACCATGTAAAAGACAGTTGTTTTTAAGTAAATGGGAATTCGCGAATAGTTTGTTTTGCAATGTTTTCTCGCAATCCTAATGACACCTAGGTTAAAACATGTGTAATAGTTGACATCCGCTTGCAAACATTTCGTAAGAAATCTTAAGCAATTTTGTACAAGATGTTTTAAAGATATTACTTAAAATTAATAAGTGTCTTCATCAGGAATGACATAGCGTTAGGTGATATAGCAATCAAATAATTACAAATTAGTCAAATCAAATCAAATAATTTATTTCCAAGAAAGTGGCACATACTACTTATAAGTACGCTAATTGACACCTGTTAAATTTATGCTGAGTAGAAGAGATCTATAATTTGATATTTCCTATCTAGATGGCAAAAAACCTGATTTACTACTAATTCACAAATTTTATAAATACCAACGAACTTTGATAAAACCTGTTGCCTATTATTGGCGCTACACTAACTAGACGACATGTAAAATCAAATTAATGTTGGCTTGGCAACGTGTGAATTTTCCCTACATTTGGCCTTCAAATCTGTGCTACCATGAATAATTCATAATGTTGACATAAGCCATCCAAGCTGTTGCGCTAAGTCGCTTGAGCAATACATTACAGCCATGGATTTACCATAGCACCAGTCATTCATTAGGATAGCAATAATCAACATTAACTCTATATAGTTAAAGTGATAATTTTATTTGGGTCTTCATCGTGACCCATGGGTGTCAAAATGTTCCCTAAAATTGATTAAAAACCGAATCATTAATTTTATAAGGTTTATATGTATTATTCTACTAAATCTGGATTGACATCGTGTAATCAAAGTTATGTGCAAGTGCAACTGCTATTATTAGTTAATTTTAAATTGAATTTATAAACAGAGCAATTTAATAAATTACTACGGGTTTTTTTTCCTTTAATATGTACTTGTAAATAATTTCAACAAGCAAATATACTGTACAGAATAAGATTAATTGGCCAGGAAGAAGGAAGTACCTAAGATTGGCGCTCGACAGTCGTTGACCCAATATAGGTGCGTTTACCTCATTTTTCTTAAATGTACTTACTTACACCCCTTTTTTGACATTCTATTAAATCATAATGCTTGGAATGCATGAAACGAAAGCAATACATAAAAGCTTTTATATCAGAAAGAGAGAGCCTTTTCTTTCACTTTCTAGTGAGTCATTTTGGAGTAGGTACCATAAACATACCCAAACCAAAGAAGCTTAATAGCTAGGTAAGTAAGTGTATTAAAGTGCTCTCGCAAATGCATGAGAGCATGCGATCATTTCAAGTTCTTATTGAGTAACTCCATACATTCAACCTCACAGGCCAAATAGCTAAAATTACTCATCGCAAACATTGCTCTATATAACCCACGAATGCTTTATTTGCAAAATTATGATCGTCTCAGAATAATTAAAAAATAAATTAACTATTAAGGTCGGCAACGCCAGTCAACATCATCGCCTCCTTGTCACAAGGAAGCAGTTTCGTTTTTGAATTTCATAATTCCATGCATTTAGTTTCTTTTTGTCTGGTAAATGTATTTCATACTTAAGATTTATTCACAATTAGATCAATCCTTTGTTTGCCTAAATACGCCAATTTCCTATTCCTTGAAGAGGCGCTCTTAATATAGTTAAAGGATAATAGAGGTACGACTAGGTACCCTTGTAATGAAACCGCTAATTTCTTTCATAAACATTAACACAGCTTGGTATTATTGGAAAACCAAACGAACACAACCTTGGCATCTCCAAGCTGCAAGTAGCTACTTAAAAGCTGAAAACCTTGATAGTACATAACAAATTTCAAAATACCGGTTATCTCTTATTTCTACATGCACCACAACCTACTTTCTTTCGTTTTAAAAAATATAATGCAAACCTTTAAGATTAAGGTAGACGATATCCCCTTATCGAATTGCAACAATAACACGAATTCCATGAAGCAAGTCAAGTGATTGAAAATATTATTTTGCATTTAAACACTTTTTTAATAGTTAGGTTTATACCTACAAAAGTAAGAAAAAAGATAAGTAAAACCCATCTTCGGCCACATGAATGAAATGAAACTCACCACCAACTACTACTACTACTACTACTACTACCAAGGTATACTGTATGGTACGTTTGTTACTTCTTCACTTAGAAACTCCTGGATGGATTTTGATGAAACTTTACAATAATACAGCTTATACATCGGAATATCACATAGGCTATATATATAATTCATTTTAATATTTTTCAAGATCCGTAATTTACGCGGGTGGAGCCGGGGGGAACCGCTAATGTACCATTATATTTTTTTATACCACCGAACTCCAGAGTCGTTCAAGCAAGATGCTTTAGTCAGAGTTTATTAATGAAATCTTGGCGCAGGAGCTCTATTTTTGAATCACTCGCTTGGATTGGACCTAATCACAAAATTGAGCAATGTTTTTTCAAATCCTTCCTGTGTAGACCTGTGTACAACTGGTTTTCATTCCAAAATTTGACTTTAATCAATGAATAGGTATCACACACACGCCATCTTGACGCGAGTGATTCAAATATATAGCTCCTGATTAGTCATGATATAAGCCTTATTAAAGCAAATTATTCTACTTTCTACCTAGATTTTAAGTAACTAAAAATAACATCTTCTAAGTCTTGTATTCGTGTCTGTAGTCTACAAACTATCGTATTTTGTAAGTAATTTAATATTTAGGTTCAGAATATTTTCGATTAATTTCACGCTTTGTTGCATTCCAGTAAAATCACGAGTAAAACAAAATATTTTCTAATTTGGTCTTGTTTATTGGTTAAAATCTTTCCAATCTAAAATAGGCAAACTGTTTCTGTACCTACCTAAGCTACTATCTACATACTTACATACAGTCAAAGCTTTTAACTTAACTGGTACCTAAATCAATCTCTAGCTAAAGTGAGATAGTAAGGTCATATTTTAGAACATTTTCCTAAGTTTAATACCTTGGAAGCTATTTATTAAACAATATTTAACGCAAAGTTTACGTAACAATTTAAAGTGCGCTTCTCACGAGCTGTTTTCCATCCCAACCGGTCCCGTCGCAGCCCGCTTCACCCACTTTCCAATACGGAAACTATTTGACCCCATACAGTGAAGTAAGGTTCATTACTTAATTATATTGCCTAGGTAACTTAATACTTCTACTACAGCAGACTACTACTATCATGATTCATGATTGGAGGAAGTAAAAGTTTCGATCTGTAAAAAAAAACCCCATTCCATGACTGGATCCTTTACAATGGTGGTTCTTCGAGAAGTGTATTAAAAAAATAGGTTACGATTTAAAAGTCATGCACCTTTTTAGTTAAAGTATAGAATTATACGTATTGTAGAGGCGATCGTGCGCGTCTAATTTATTTTGTAATGGCTACACATTCCGCAAAGCGATACGTTTTAAATTAAAAAATAACAATTGCAAGACAATTTATTACTAACTTTTTATATTAAATAGGTTTAACTATTATTTATTTGTAAATAAATATTGGCAGCTTACCAAAACTTTGTCTTCGAAGAAGAAAGTCCAAGTAGGTCGATCAAGGTTTGACACAGGGTATTTTCACAAGTACAATTTTGTTTATTTATTTTTTTACTAACACTACACGTTATATATTGTTAGTTACTAAAATAGGAGAAGTGAGCGATGGCTACCCACCGCACCGAGTGTCGGCATAACACTAACACACAGACAGCCACAACTATCCGACGCACAAGACTGTAATTATCATTTTAGACTTTCTACAGAGGCTGGACACGAAAAACTCTTAATCAGTCAGGTATCAAACGACTCCAGGGAGTCGCATAACAATGGAATTTCTATTGTGTCTCGTTCACACATACTTGACGAGTTAAATCGCAATAATTAGACACTAGAAAAGACCTAAAAAAGAGAAAAATACTTATCTATGATTGGAACACAACTTTTTGAATTTTCATAAGTGCTGCGAGATTTCTGCAGGACAGGTTGGCGTCTCTCGGACTTTTTTCTAACTTTCTTTGACCCCAATAAAGTCGTTACAATTTAGAGATCACTTTTATTTGATGTCTGAAGGCGAAAAGAAATCATTTTTTGAGTTTATTGTTCAGCGTTTTGAAAGTTGATGAACAATTGAGTTGTAGTTTTTTTATATATATTTTTTTTTAAATTTAGGTCTAAGCTTTCTCATTGTTTCGGTTTTTTAAACAGCATCCTCCTAGACGATTTAAGAGTGGACCATCCTATATAAGTGATTACTTTCCGAACTCGGACTTATCAAACCCGGGACCATGCGCGATTTGTTTGGCGCCTCGTGCGTAGTGTTTTGTATTCTTAGCTATTTTAAAGTCCAATCGGGTAAATGCGGTAACTTGGGAGCTCCAACGATTTCAGACAACATTTTTTAAAGTTTCCTTTAAAAAGTTTATACATACTAGTAGAAGAATGCTAAAAAGAATCACTGAAAGGAAAAATTCAGTATCCGAATTCCTAAATGCATTTGCTCATTCATTTTTTAATTAATTTTTTTAAGTCTTGTTCTGTTACTTAGTACATAATTTACTATATGAGCTAATAACAAAAACCAGAAATGTTTTAACATACTTAATCGTCGTTCGTTTTGTGATTTACATAGTGGATTTATGCTAATGAGCCGGTTTATTGGGAGGTCCTACAGTTCTACATGATCGTCTTCGAATTGAAATTATTTGAATTCGTATCTTTTTTTTCATTCCGTTATATTATACCAGTGAGTTGTTACTTCTACGTATAGAGAAGGTATGCCAAGCAAAAAATGTGTCGCAAAAACGACGACAAGATTGTGACGTTTTCATTGAAAATTTGAATTTCGAATTATGATTTGTACTACGAGTTGATGACCGTGTCATCAATTCATGGAGCACAGTTCGTGATGTCAGTTCCATACGCTAGTAATAGTAGTTCAATGCATTAAACCTACTACCGACGGAGGCCTATGTTCAGCAGTGGACGTCCTTTGACTGATAATGATGACCCAGGTCGGCGCAAGTGGGCTTTCATTTGCAAATTTGTCCGTAAAGTGCCATTTGCGGCATTGTTACGTTAATTAATATGTTGATGGTGATACGCAAAAACCCTCAATTCGTGTCACCAACATGCAATTACAAATTATCACTTTTGCGCGTCAACGCCAAGGTTGCTTAATCTGTGTAGTACGCGCACGAAACGCAATACTACAGATAAATAATAGATAGATGACGGGCGCGAGTGTATCATTGTAAATAATTCGCAGTGAACACACAGCTCAGAAGAAAAGAAAAAGCGCTGGGCTCGGCGTTTCGCTTCTAGTGACGCAGTTTTATTTGCTCGACGCTCCACCATCCGTATCACTGAATCAAAAACTCAAAATAATTACATAATATATGAATATAAATCTGCATTCATTTAATAGTTATAGTTTGGACACGGTGATATCAATGACATCGCTCTTGCACATGGCCACGGAAAATATTGGCACGCTAGTCATCGGTTGCTTTGCGTATTCTACGTTGATATATATCTGTGCACAATACACTGCCCTTGTGCTAGATGTGGTGAATCTCTGATGATGACCAAGGCTGGTTCATTTGTAACGGATGCAGCGGCAGATGTAATTTCAGGTTGCATGCTGGTTTTTCAATGCGTGCAATAAGTGCGTGAAATAAACCTGTTCAAAATCTATTAAAGTATATTTAATTATAAAACATTAGATACGTACCTAACTATAATCATTTGCATTTTAAGGGCATTTAGTTTTGCTCATGAAAGGAAGTTATTACGCTTTATAAAACTCCTATAGAATAAAGTGATTGTGTTGTGGTGGTGCTTGTGGATTGCTACGTGAATTTGGGTCAAACCGATGTGAAGATAAGAATCGGCTTTAGGGAGAGTAGGGGGCAGGAAGGAGGACGGCAGTAGGCAGCATATGAGATGAGTCTAATTTAAAAAAAAAAACTATGTAAATTAGAAAAATATGATATTTTTATCAAGTTTTGTATTTAGAAAAAATCGTTCATCGAAGCAGAAAATACTTCGTGGTTCTACGAAGTATTTTCTGCTTCGATGAATTAGGTATATAATTTTAAGCCATAAAAATTCGCTGAATGCGTAAGCCGGACCTTAAATGTCAGTTGTCATGACAACTCACGCTGTCAATGTCAAACATCTGTCAAATGTGAAAACAAGAAAAATGGCGAACTTACCTTTGGGTATCAAAACCTTTAATCAAAGGGTTTGCAGTGTTTACAAGCAAACTATACGGAATTTAGAGGCATTATACGATAGACGGTAAATCATAACCTTGATAAATAAATATAAGGTCTCCCAGACGCTCTGTTGTTACGTTACATAATAAACATAACCTATCTTCTCCAAACTTTATTTTCAGATTCTTCCAAGATATTTGATAATCTCTTGCCCTTTCTGTGCCTTTCCTTGTCCTGATAAAGGTTCTGCTAATGTTTATTTACCTTTAGAATAATTTTCTTGATTTACGATGTTTATTCATAAATTTATTGTAGTGCAGTGTAGTATTATTTTGTGGTGTTGTTTGTACTCGTACTACCTATTAGTAATTCGCATTTATTTGAAGTATTGTTAGTATTATTTAATTATTTCGCTCCGTCCATAAATAAAGTAATGATGCACCTATTTTTCATAAATTAAACTATGTATTTTAATTGACTAACTAAATGGTAAAAATGTACTGACTGATTGAAACTGTAGCAGTTCAACAAACACACTTAAAACAGTAATATTAAATCAGAGAATATTACAGTTGAATCTGTAGCAAGATGTAGGTACTGTAGGATGTACAAATAATTTCTTGAACATACCCATAAACAAATTAATTCTAATTTTCAGCAATGTCTTCCGCTACCACGCTGTCCAGATGCGCCCACGCTTTGAGGCCATTATGAACGAGAAGGATTTGCGTAAAGCCAAGGAAATGCTGAAGCAAGCTGAGCATGACCTCTTCATGACACAGCATCCAATTCCTAAGAAGTGTAAGTTGAAGGCATTTAAGTGTAATAGTGACTGCTAAATTGCACCAGAAATCAGTACTCACCATTAATCTCTGATTAAAATAATATAAAAAAGACTATAAAAATTATAGATTTATTGTTCTTGTAGTCCCTTTATGAGGTTTTGTTGTGTATACTATCGAGGTTACTGCCACCCTAATTTACAAATCACTTGGTCATCACATCTTTTGTTTGAAATGTCAAAAAAATCAAATCAAAAATTAGTTCATCCATTATTTGGGACCTACAATACCACAGATAGATACACACTCTTTTTGCAAAATTGATTGATTTAGTTTAGAATGTGATGCAGCCAGAAGTTGTGGGTTCGAACTTTGATTCCTGCCCGTGCACAATTTTATAAGAATACAAAGATTGATTTAAATTTCCTTTCAGTTGCCCTCAGTCCTGGTGGTGTGGCCTACGAGCGTGTTGTAACTCCTCCGGATTGGGTCCTCGATTATTGGCACCCTCTAGAAAAAGCGCAGTACCCCGAATACTTCAAACGTCGTGAAGAGAGGAAGAAGGAGTTCATTGCCATGTGGGAGAAAGAGTATGGGAAATACGACCCTAAGAGCGAACACCATTGATCATGTTGTACAGTAGTCAGTTAGTAAATTAATTATATTACGCTATTTTATGGTTTTATTTCTGTGTGCCACTTTACACACAATATTTAGTATTTATCAAAATAAAATAATCTCATTTTTTAAGACCATAAAGAGAAAATAACAGACTACACACAACAAAAGCTGTGTAGATAATTTTGGATGCTAGTTATTGAATCCAAGCATGCACACTTTCAGAAATGTATACTATTATTAAAAAGCTAAAGAGTTTGCTTGAACATGGTAATCCCAAAAACTACTATTTTTGTGTTGGATATCTTGTCGAGGAAGGTTATGGCTATAAAACATCACGCTGCAACGGGAGGGAAAGAAGGAAACTCAAAACGTGCGGATGCAGTCGCGGGGGACCGCTAGTTAAAAATAAAACTTATTCATATTTGAAAAAACTAAAACACAAGATTACTTATACCATTTTATTGTTAAAACAGTTTCATACAAAGGTATTTTCCATATTGTACACAAGTGAGGACTAGTGTAAGTGTTCCACGAAAATATCTACGCTCAAGAGGAAATCTCACTTGATTTTACTTCAGTCATCATTACTACATAAATGAAACAAAAGTTTGTTTCGTCTTTTGATCCAAAAATATATACAAGAAAATGATAGTATTGGTACTTATTTCCATTGTTAATACTTTAAATATTAATGTAAGTAAACATTTTGATTTATTTTATTGATAGACGCAAAACATGTGGCCCAAAATCACAGACACGAATGTGAATATCATTAACTCCAGAATAACTAAACCAGGTCTAGAATACATAATGAAGTTTCCAGAAAACAGCAATAACAGATGTTTTGGTCTGTTCAAGATCGAAATACTATACCCGCCCTGTTTTAAGAGGTAAGTGCCTAATACCAGTTGTAATGCAGACAAGTACATTTATGTATGAGCTTGTTCTGAGATGCCACTATGATGCCAACATTCAAATCTCGTTCGGTCAAGGACACCGCCGCCTTACCACTTGACGCAAAAACGGGCGTCACTTCAAATCAAAATTAAATTAATTTATTGTGGAACACAGGTACATAAGTTCTTCATAAAAATGACGTCTCACTGTTGTGACCTGTCTTATCAGACATAATTTCAGTACAATACAATAATATTAGTCTCAAACAAAAGACAACGCGAGTAGCACGCGATATTGGCTCTTAAACTGGTAAGGTGGCGGTGTCCTCGATAGTACACTTATATATTTTGGTGCGTTCACGATATTTTCGACACTTGCTAGTCTAACACAAGTGAATCCCACCAAAGTATAGATTTTATAATACATAGCTCTTAGAAATAACTGGAGCCGAGTTGTATGCGTTTCTAGAACTTAAATACCTGATAGTGGAGAGTAATTGTTCTACAGCAGTCTATATTTTATCTTTGTTACACTGTTATAGTAAAACATTTGGTTACAATAATTAACCATGACATATCTTTTATTCGTTTGGAGTTTAACAGTTATGATGTAACCAATCTTGAATTGTGCAGTTTTTTAATGAAACTACCCACATCCATAAAGTAAACAATATTAGTTCCGAACGTTTATTGAAATATATATAATAAGAGTTTTAGTTCTGACAAGGATTCCAAGTAGAAAAATAGGCATTCAAGTGTAATATTTTGTTAAAAAAACAGCGAATGATTTATACTTTGTACCCACCACGCCTCTTCTGTCATATCAATTTGTAAATAACTAACTTAAGAAACAACGTT
Source organism: Pyrausta aurata (assembly GCA_963584085.1). Taxonomy (NCBI): domain Eukaryota; kingdom Metazoa; phylum Arthropoda; class Insecta; order Lepidoptera; family Crambidae; genus Pyrausta; species Pyrausta aurata. The sequence continues at coordinate 7,747,194 of OY757274.1, forward strand.
ATACATTTAGTACACCCATTCATCGTACATATAACATCAATTTATTATACCTACTTATTTTACTAACGGAGGTTGTTAGTTGTCTTACGGCCGTTCCCTATATGCAAACTATAGTCAAAGTTAGATAGCTATCCTCGACCAGAGATAGGATTTCGTCAACCAGAGATAGGATTTCGTACTGCCAGAAGTTTTATGGGGACAAAAAATCTAAAGGTAGATAACCATTTCTATCTCTAGTAGGGCAAACCACAGATAGAATTGGTATAGGGAATGGCCGTTAGTAAGTGTTAAATCGATCCATAGTAATTTAGTCGAGGCTTTTATTTCATTTAATCATGTGCATAATTGAGTTATGCTCAAAGAAAAATGCAATTTCATTCCTTATTTATAAAAATAATTACAAAGTAAAACAAAAAAGCAATGCAAACCATCAAAAATGCATTATCTTTAAGAGTGAAGACATAAAACGCTGGTTTATCAAGTCGCCGGGATGTGCCAAGTCGTATTTAAATTTGTTTCAAAAATAAGGACCAGAGTCAAAAGACTTCCTTTAACAATCACTAGAATATTGTTCAGAACAAGATTCAAATTAGGACTCGAGTCGAAACAGATAGCCAACTTGGCACATCACTAGCTTGTCCAGGTTAGTCGGTACTGATAACCCGGCCCTTTCTATCCTTCACCCTTATAAAAAATATAAAGGTTGGTTTATTAAAACATGCTCTGTGTCTGATATAAATGAATTAACCATCAGTCAGTGTGTTATCAACTGAGTTGCGGTGAGTGTCATTTCGGTCTCGCTCGCACTCATCGGAAAGTGGCGTGTTGCATATTCCTATCTCTATTAACATCACGACTCGGTTGCTAACGCGCCGACCGTGGCCAGCATTAAGGTGCCTACTCACTTAGAATATATTATTTATTTTACCGAAATTACTCGATATCGCTCACCATATTTTACAATGGAACCCTTTTCACTGAGAAATATCATATTTAT